>JAQFVV010012401.1:17363196-17473819 GCA_028023455.1 Epiperipatus broadwayi
TAATAGGGGTTACTGTTTATTTTTATTCTTTGGCATTTTATTTTAACTAATTAATACTTCTCATAAAATAGTTTAAGAGAAATTCTAAAAAACATACTTATTAAGCTTATTTTTTTTTAGAATCATTGTGTAGTCTCATCACTGCTGTTTTATTGAGATGAATATTTTTTGAAACTTGACAATATCCTGCGTCTACCTTCATATTCCAAAAATTTTAACTTAAAAAATCATATTCGTCTCTCATATTTTATTATTAAATAATAGTAACAATTTAAAATGTCTACCTTAGATAAAACACAAATAAACCCAACAGGTAACTAAGTAATTTCCCAGATCAATAAAAGTAAATGTTAAATAATTATTTTAATGCAATTTTTTGTTAATATTATTGATGCATTTCTAATTTTATGTGTTATTTTACGTCTATATGTATTAGTTTCTTTAATAAACAGCAGAAATGTATTTTTATTAGTATTAATCATCTATTAAATGCTATAAAATAATTTAATACTTTTTTTAATAATATAGGTTAATGTTTGACTTATTTTGTTAGCTGTTTCACTGCAACATTACGTTGTTGAAACAAGGTTTATATTCTTGTATCTCCCCAGGACTATAATAACCTTTCGAAGCTGAAGTCAGCAGTAAAGCTATAAATATTAATTAGCGTTTCCGTGATTACATTTTTCGGAATTCATTCAGCAAGTGGTTAATTAAAGTTTTAAACCAACTTCAAAATTATTTACTCATTAATGAACATATTATAATTACACTTATTATGTTTGGCAGCACGCAATTTTTATGTATTTTGCTTAATAATAAAATTAATGATTAATTGTATTGAAAATTTTTGATTTGGAAAAATTTGAAATATCTAAGTTAATAATAGAGTTAATTGTTTTTAAAAAAAGGGGAAAAAGACAACAAATTTATAAAAATTCGCATTATTTCATTTTTATAAAACTGCCCAATAACTTTTAATAAAGAATCACTTTGTGTAATAATTAATGCATTCATACCACGATTTGAATTCAGTTGAAATGTAAGAATTTATTTAATAGTATAATAACTGCTAAGTAGTCATAATTTTTTTTTCATGCTGTTAATTTTAATCTCACACAACTAATTATAAAATTATTAGAAAATGAATGCATATCTATTTTTAGAAGGGATAAAGGTACCAAATGGATCCGAATTAGTTAGATATGTGCTGACACACTGCGCAGAGCAAAAATATTATTGTTATATCATTCAATGTTTTGTGTGTGTTTCCATTACTTGTAATACTAAATTTTAACCATAAAATATATTGTAGTGTATCATCAGTTCACTAATAGTGATGCTACTTGCCATTGCAAAGGCATTAATGACTAACGGACACTTATAGTTAAGTACAAAATAGTTGTTTGCTTCATAGAATATTTAAATTGTTACTTAAAAAAATTTTGTTTTATAAGAAATGTTAAAATGTTTATTTGTTGTTATTTTTTTTTAATTTGCTTTTTAAATTGCAGTGTTATCTGCCTAGCAAACCATTCATTAAAAACAAACTTTATATTCAATAACTGATTTAAAAATGCATTACAAAATACATTTTGATGTCAGATTAATACATTTAAATAAATACAATTATTATTGGCGTCTTATCTATTGTTTTTGGAAAATGATTAGTTTATTAGACTTGAGTTTTTAATCATATGTTTGTAAAGAGTATCTTTTACAAACTTTAAAATGTGTTTTAAAATTTTTATTAAATACAGATTGCGTATGTAAAATGTAACTTAGAATATATATCTCATTTTTAATGTAATGTTAGTTTCTCGAGGGATGTAATAATACTTTAGCATGCTAATATCAGCTGGAAAATTGACTAAATCGAAAGTTGTTGTTTTTTTTACTTTATTTAGGTGAATCAATTCACAAACTTTCATTATTTAATTTTTCTACTTTACTATCTTACTAAAAATTTTATAAAAAAATATGTATATATTAACGTGAATCAATTTAGCTAACTACTTAACTAAAAAAAGTTTAAATAAAATATATTAATTATCTTATCCATTCCAAACTTTTATTTGGCTAAAGATAAACATTTGTTTAAAATCATTTACCAATAACTATTCAAATTTATAAAAGCCTTTAAAAGTGTTTGTGAAAGTTTAAGTTTAATTAATATTATTATTAAATCAGAAATAATTATGCATCTTCTATCAGCTCATTATAAAAACGAGATATTATTTATTCTATATAATGATAAAATTCTGACAATGCAAGAATTGCATGATTAGTTTCAAAGGAACTCTTTTCACCACTTGTGACAAGCATTTTAACATCTTTATTATTAGTATATATTACATATAAAAATATAATACTTGATAAAAAGATCATTGTATGCTTATTAATAATATTGTTTGATTTTATAAATTATAAATATATATGAATGCAGAAAAAATAGAGTGATAATTATATATATATTTGTGTATCAAGATTATTGAGATATATATATATTATCATGAATTAAATATAAGTTTGAATTACCCTAAAAATGACAAATGCATAAATAGGTCAAAAGATAAAAAATAAAAATAATAATTACAATGAATGTTTAATAAAACAAAAATAATATATATATATATATATATATATATATATATTATAAGATTAATAATACTTATATAATATACCATATACTTCTTAATTAACACTTTACAATGCAATTTTAACATATGATTTATTTCTTCTTGCTTACAGTTTCAACTGCCCTGCAATCATTATCATAGCTACAACATTTAAACATATACCATTAATACCTAACCATACACATATATATAACATATATCGATACGTACACATACATATACAAATACATATACACACATATATAGAAAACCATAATTACATTTTAAACCGTATTTTAAATCATGAATATTCAATTTTTAAAAATACTAATATTCTTTAATCTATATTTTTAATCAATTAATTTCCTTTATATAAAAAATTACTCAAAAAATTTAGCATTTACTCTTTTATATACCGATTATTTCAAAATTGCTCAGTAATTATATTTATTTTTTCTATTTTAATTATGTTATATATTATACATGTATTTATCAACAATAATAATATTAACATAATATCTATATAATAATACTTCTCAATTTTTAATTTTTACTTAGGCATTTTTAAACTTTACTACAGCTACACCATTTTCTGATCTGAAACAACTTTTATATTTTAAATTTTATTGCATCATGCCTACACCCTTTATGGACACCTTTTTGAAACTATCTTATATATAACTTATTTATCATCAATATATATATATATATATATTTATAAAATCCATGTTTTCAAACCCAAATCTTTATTAAGAGATGGCTTAATATTTCAAATCAATATAGCTTCTTTTATCTTTCTATCTCTTCCATTTCTAGTATGATCTATCATTTTTATACTGCTTTTTTCAAATTTATGTCCTGCCTCCAATGAATGTAAATAAACAGGTGATCTTTTGTCATACTTGTGTTGGCTTAATCTTGTGTAAATTGAGTTTTACATTTCACCTACATAGTTATTCCTAATATGTTTATCCTGACATGATTTACATTTTATTTTATATAATATGATTCCCTGTATTTTCTGTATATTTATTATCTAATATATTAAGTATATTCTTCCTTTTTTTATTTATTACTCTAAATTGTATCATATTATTAAACTTTTTATTAATTCTCCAAATTATTTTATTTATATTTTTTACAATATTATTATTATATATTTTATAGCTATATATTTAATTTCACTGCCTTTATCTTTTTAAGATCATTTCTTTTATTATCATCAATAACAACTTTTTTTTCTGACATTTTTATATTATCTTCTATAATCTTTATTTGGTAATCATTTATTCTAAATTCTTTATTTATTAATTCTGCTTGCTTATTATAATCTTCCTTATTTGAGCAGTAATTTATAGCTCTATACATTCTTGAATTAATATTATTTATTTTCTATTTCTTATCTACATTTGAATACCAATTAACCATACTGTCTTACACCCACCATTAAAATATGGTTTATTAATAGACTATTCAAAGATGATAGTTTATTTTCTTTTTCCATTGTAAACTTTATGTTTGTATCAAATTTTTTTACATTTTCAAGGAAAAATTTGAAGAATAAACCTAAACATAACTATAACCCTAACAACCATTGCTGATTTAAAAATTTTACAAAAACTAAAAAAGGCAAATAACATCATTGCATTTTTTATCAAATATTCCACAATTTACAAAAATCTTATCCCAACCCTAAAACTAGACCTGACACTAAGTGCAGACCTAACCATAATCCTAACCATCATTTATAAGTTTTACAAAAACTATAAAAAACAGCATTGCATATTTTATTAAATATTCCACAATTAAAAAAATATTTTTAATCTAACATTAAACCTAACCCTAACCATCATTGCTGATTTTTAAATGTTACAAAATCTAAAAAAAAGGCAATTAACAGCATTGCATAATTTATCAAATATTTCACAAGTAAAAAAAATATTACTCTAAACCTAAGCCTAGCTCTAACCATAATCATAAACCTAACACTAAGCCTAAACATAATTGCCAATTTACAAATTTTACAAAAATTAAACAAGAAAATTAATAGTATTGCACAATTTATCAAATGTACCACAATTTAAAAAAAAAATCATTCTAACTCTACTCATAATTGCTGATTTATAAGTTTTACAAAAACTAAAAAAAAAAAACAATTAATAGCATTGGATACGTTATTAAATAGAGCACACAAAAAAAATTTACCCTAATTACAATCCTAAATCTAAACCTAACCCCAAACCAAGTTCTCACCCTAACCCTAGACATAATTGCTGATTTATAAATTTCACAAAAACTAAAAAAAGCAATTAACAGCATTGAATAATTTATCAAATATTCCACAATTTAAAAAAATTTTATGCTAACTCTAACCCTAGCCATAGCCCAAATTCTAAACCTAATACAAATCGTAACCATCATTGCTGAATAATAAATTTTACAAAATATAAAAAATGCAATTAACAGTATGGCATAATTTATTAAATATTCCAGAGTTTAAAAAATCTTAACCTAAACCAAACCCTAGGCCTAACCCTAAACCAAAATTTAACCCTGATAGTAACCATCATTTCTAATTTATAAATTTTGCAATAATTAAAAAAGGCAATTAACAGCTTTGCATCATTTATCAAACCTTCCACAATTAAAAAACATTCTTACCCTAACCCTAACTGTAACCCTAAATATAATCCTAACTCTAAGCATCATTGCTGATTTATAAATTTTACAAAAATTAAAAGGCAATTTTTTACCAGTTACTAACTGTATTAAAATTAACACTCTCAACCTCATTGTAATTTCTCCTAGTGATACATTTAATAGATTGCCAAATCATGTACAGCTTTTTATTGGTGCCCCTAATGACACTCACTGTATTAATGAAGAGATAATAATGGACAAAATACTTATTCATTTTATCTTTAAAGGGAACATAATTTCTACTCATTTTGCCAAAAAAATCATCATTGCAATCTCAGCCCATTTCTTATCTTGAAAATATATCAAACAATATACATTTTTTTTTTAGAGGATTGTAGCTCTTTTAATTCCAATGGTCATTTAACTCATCAGAAAGTTTATAAATCTGTTATAAAAACTAATTTTACAAGAGAATGTGATACTGACAAAATTCATCTTAAATTCTTCAAGACCCAAATATATAAGCATTCTACAAAAACTTGTCAGGCTATCAACACTTTAAATAATACTAATCATAAAAAACCTACTAGACATAAGTCTGATCTTGTTTCAAATCCTAATTTTAATACAGGAATGCCTCAATTAGTATGATTTCTCTATAGTATGGTATTAAAACAATAGAACAATAATCTACTAAAAATTGTGTTATTCATCATTTTCAGCTTTTAAAAAATTATAATCACTCCTTTTATAAACAACCATGAGTGAAAAAAGAAAAAGTTATTCTGGAAATAACACATGTAAGTGGTTAACATTAGAACAAAAACTTGATATAATAAAGTTTTGTGAAGAAGGAGCTTCCTTTGCTGAAATAGATCATGAAAAAGGAATAATTGAATCATCAGTTAGACAAGATATTAAAAAAAGATCAATATAAATTGCATGGTATACCTACAGCATCTAATTTATCTAAATCAATAACTAAAAACAGAAACAGTCTAATGGTAGATATGGAATGGCTGTTATCAATATGGATTGAAGATTTAAATCAAAAAAGAGTTCCTCTAAGTCAAACGGAAATTCAAGACAAAGTGTTTAGTTTCTACAGTGACTTAAAAGAAAACCAAAAAAAACAGAACATGAAGAAGCACAGGAAACTAGTAAAATTTTTATAGCAAGTCATAGGTGGTTTTTTCATTTTAAAAAGTGAGCTGGCATTCATAATGCCCATATTGTAGATGAAAGTGCAGGTGCAGATAAAGAAGCTGCTTTCAAATATCCTCAGGAATTAAATGAAATTATAGAAAAAGAGGCTATAAAGATGAACAAATATTTAATGTTGATGGAACAGGAATGTTTTGGAAAAAATTATCAACAGGAACTCATATAACAGCAAATGAAAAGATATGCCCTGGATATAAAATTTCAAAAGACTACCTAACACTTTTATTGGGTGGAAATGCAGCAGGAGATTTCAAACTAAAACTGATGCTTGTGTATCGTACTGAAAATTCTAGATGTCTTAAAGGTTTCTCAAAGAACACTCTCCACATATTGTGGGACTCAAATAAAAAAGCATGGGTCACAAAACATTTATTTGAAGATTGATTTACCAACTACATTTGTCCTTCAACAAAGCATTATTGCGGAGAAAATGGTTTTGATTTTAAGATTTTATTGATCTTAGATAATGCATCAGGTCATTCAACTGGACTTTGTGATTTAAATGAACACATAAAAATAAGTTTTCTTTCACCTTCAGCCAATGGACCATGATATCATTGCAACTTTTAAGGTCTATTATTTGTGTGAAATTTTCGCACAAGCCATAAAAGTTACAATGGGGGGGAATGCTCAAATTTTATCTAAATTTTGGAAGAGCTATATTAGAAATGCTATTGAAAACATAGAAGCATGGCTTGAAGTTACATCCAGTAATATGAGGGTAGTATGTAAACATATCATACCACATTGTGCAAATGATTTCATTTATTTTGAAATCCGTTTTCCTGAAATTGTGAATTAATGTAGTAGAAATTGAAAAAGAATTTGGTTTTGAAGAATTAGATTCTGCCAATGTGGTTGAGTGTATTGAATCAAATACAAAAGACTTGGATAATGAAACTCTTATTAATATAGAAGACGAATAGCCTATGAAGAAGATGAGACAAACTTAGATAATGCAGAATTACATGAAGTTCCTACAAAAGAATAACAGTTGAAGAACTTGAAAAATTACTATCATGATTGAAACTCTTTCTGACTATATTATGGAAATTGATCCAAATATTGAATGTAGTTTTACAATTCACCGAAATATCAACACTACAATTCGATGCTACAAAAAAATATATGAAGAGGCCAAAGAAGAAACCAATGAACACATCAATATTGCAATTTTTTGGTAATAAAAAATAAAATCTTCAAAAAAATATATATAGTATATTTTTTGTTCAATTATACATTAATAAAACCTTTTAAATTTATTTATGTCATTTTATTATTTATTTCAAACATGGAAATCGTCATTAATATATCGATAATTGAAAGAAGTGCTGACAAAAAAATTTATTGAAACCAATTATCATTTTTCCTATAGCTTTCGTTCCTCGATTAATATGGTTTCAAACAGTGCCAAATATTGCCAGAACCAATTAACAGCACTAATTGAGGCATTCCTGTACTTTTTACGATGGAATACATATTGTTATTCTTTTTTATTCAGACAAAAGACATTTTTTATTTTACTAAATCTCACAAAAATTATCATTCTCAATCTTCAAATTATAACAGTATTCCTAAATATAATCTGCTTTTATCTAATACTAGAAACTGTTATAACAGACATCGAGTTTCAAGTCTACTTTCATATACTATATCACTTGGATTAAAATATTTCTTGGAAAATAGTCTAAAAACAATACTTTTATGTTAAAAATAAACTTGAATAATACCAAATCTTCTAGCTTCTATATTCCTATCCCCTGATCTAGACACTGGACTTTAATTTCACAAAATCTTTGGCCTCACAGTATATTAGTTGCCTTTTTTATGCTGCTTTATTTAAAATATTAAAATTTTCAAAATAACATGTTATCTTTTTTTATTTTTTTTATTTTTATCAAGTCTTGCATCTATCCATCTTTATTCTTGAATGGCTTTACTTGATTTTATGCTAACATTCAAGGAATGAGAACTAAAGGATTCCAATTAAAACAATTTTTCCAATCAGAAAATTTTGAATTTATATTTTTGTCTGAAACATGGCTAATATATAATATAAAGAGCCAAATGTTCTTAGATAATAGATATAGGCTTTTTCATAATGATAGATCTACAGAAATTGCCTCTAGAGGTTGCCAAACCCTTTTAGCAATTAAACAAGATTTGATATGTAAATCCATCTCAATATCATCTTTTTTATGTAAATATACATGGTGGGAAGTAAATTTAAATAATAGCTATAAAATTTGTTTAGGTAATATTTACATAAAACCTAGTACTTCCTTATTCAAATTAAATGAATATTTATGATCCTTTGGGGATTTTTTCATTTTATATGACTCCTACATATTAATTACTGGTGACATCAATATTCCTGATTTGATGTTGGCAACACCATATTTCCAATTTTATCTTCAGTAGCCTCCAGGGTGTTGCAATTCATTAATTTGTTAAACTTTAACCAATATAATCTCACTATTAATGGCAAACATTGAACACTAGACTACATTTTTAGCAATTTTTCTGCAAATAATTGTATTTTTCTTTACTCCTTTCTATTGATTGCCATCATTTCCCAGTAGAATTTCATCTTCAGATTTATTTTTTCAGGCCTATTTCTATTCAGTTTGCTAGAATAAATTATAGAAAAGGTGATTATTTGAGCCTATGTATGAAGCTTTCTAAATTTGATTGGGATCTTCCCTACAACTCTTCTGATGCTACTTTTCACATTGAATCTTTTATGTGTACATTTAATAATCTGTTAGATGTTTATATTCCAACAAAAATTATACCATACAATCTTTTTTTTTCATGGTTTTCGATAACTCTCAAAAAAGTAATTAAAAAAAATCATACCATCACAAAAAATACCTCAAAACAAAAAATCTCATAAAGACAGATTATAAAACCTTTATACAAAATGTGTAACCAAATATTTTTAATAATCTTCAGAAATACTTGTTCTTAATTAAAAACTTTGCATTAACTAAAAATAAATTACAGCATAATAATTGTACCATATTGAAGGCAGATAATTTTGCTAAATACTTTTCTGAAATTGTCAATCCTTCTCAATCTCATTCTACTTCTAATATCTCCAATGTTTTTATACAGAAAAAATATCTTCTGGTTATTTTTTTAAGTCTGATATCCCATCTTCCATTAAAAAGCTGATATTGAATTTTAGTTTAGATCTTGATAATATTCCTTTTATATATAAAGGCTGTGCTAAATTTATTTCATATTCTCTCTATCATATATTTAATTATTCTATAAGAAGTTGCAGCATATACACAATTCTAAAAATGGCAAAGGTTTTCCCTATTTATAAAAATTGATGTAAAAACTTAACTAATAATTATAGGTCTATTTCTGTCTTACATATTGTGATATATTTATGAAAAAATTATACATATTAGCAAACTTCTAGTCCCCAATCAACATGGTTTCTTAACCAATAAATAAATTGAAACCAATCTCATGATCATCACTAATCATATTGCTCATGATATAAAAGATCAGAGCAAGCATGGTGTCATTTATTTTGGTATGACTAAGCCCTTTGACAAAATTGATCACAATATTCTCTTAGGCAAATTATATAATTTAGGGCTTTCAAAATCATTAGTCAAATGGTTTGAATCATTCATACATTACAGAACTGCTTTTGTTAAACATAATTATAATATATTGTCATTCTACTTTTTCTCAATTGGAATACCTCAAGGTAGTATTCTGGCCCTATTGTTATTTAATATATGTATTTTCTGTTAGCCAAAATATAATCCAATTCTTCTGTACCTTTATTTGTATGCTTCCATGTCCATTTCCTTTTAACATTTTTTTTTTTAAAAAAGAATTCATAATATAAAGTTTTTCTTTTTTTACAAACTCCAGAAGTCTATGTACTCTCTCTCACTTCTATTACCATAACCAAAATTAACTACAGCACTCTCATCTTTTATTTGTTTACCGATTCTAGCATTATATATATTGAGAAGGATCAACTAATCCATCTTTATTTTATTAAAGTGTCATTATTGATTTTAAACAAAAAAATCTCTTTGATTTGGTTTTTATATATATTGGGTGTTATTATTGTTTATTATTATTATTCATAGTTATTATTATTTGGATTTATTATTTTGTTTATTTATTGCTGGTACATGACTTTTATTTTTTTTTATGGTAAGATTTTAAAGGGCAATAATGACATGTTTAAATTAGTATGTGTGTATATCAGTATTATAAATAAAAGCATATAAATTGCTAATTATAATAAAAGATTATTTTATTTGTGGTAATTATTTAAAAAAATGTAATGTTGTTGTTTATTGTATATATATATATATATATATATATATATTGAGCCAGATTGATTTCCGATTCAATGGTTTTATTACTAAAATTAATAAAGGAAGAACAGTTTCATTTTCATTAAATGTCTAATGATAAAATTTTTATTATTATTTAAAACACATACACATTTATATTTAAAGTAGATCATTTAATGTTTATAAAATTGATTTTAAAATAGTTTACTTTCACTGCCTGTTTTAATCAATTTGATTAAAAACAGACAAGCTTGCTAATTATATATTCCTGTTGCTTTTATTTTAGTCATATTTTTAAAGTTAATTCTAAAAAAAAAAAAGTGGAGATTTAGTTTTGTATTTGTCATTTTTGTTTCAATTATCACTGGTTGGAAATCTTAAATTAGATTGAGCGGGAAATTAATATTTGCCCTGCCTGAAATATAGAATGGACACTAATGAAAGTTTTGCAAGGGAAATGTAGCAAGGCAAGGATAACCCGCCAATTTTGTGAGAGAGAAGAGATTCATTATTAGATACACACTTGGATTATGGCAGGCAAAGAGATACCATTGTGAGTAGCTGTTCAGACGTTTAATTCCTACTAAAAATTTAAATAATTATTGACAAACTTCATTGGTGTGCAAGATGTCAAAATCCACTGCTGTGAGTTTTGCCATCATTAGAATGTCTTGCTAATTTAAACAAAGGATGGACCCATGCCTACCAGCTCTCCTTCAGTCATTCCATGAGCCTCTAAAATAAACACTGCCTCTACCTTGTCACTGTCAAAGGACCTGAAAGATGAACTACTATCAAAAGTGCACACTCGTCACTAAATCACTAGGACTCTGCCTTACCATAAGCTAAACTTTTTCCTATTCTAGACAGGGTAAATAAATTGCATTTAATTAAATCTCCGCTCAATCTAATGATAAATATGTTTTAAAATGGTATTAATTGTTTTTTTATATTATTTATTATCTGTATGTACTCTTTTCTAGTATTTAAAGTGTCTTGTAATCTTAGTTTTAAGATTCCAAGTTTGTTTGCAATTTTCATTTATCAGAGGGTGCATTAGGAGATTGTATTTTATATGTTTAATATATACCTGATTATTTCGTTAACTATTACAAAACGCATTGGCAGTTTTCGTAGTCTTTATTTATTCACCTACCCTTAGTTGAAAAATAAGGAATCTTTAAGTATGTTTCGTTTGCACTTTTTGTGCAAACAACAAATCTTTTTGCTGGCTATTTGTTAAGTTATTTCTTCGGGTTGTCTGAAAGTAGTCATTTCTTTCTGGATTACATAAGATCGTAATCAAATATCTTTTGCTGTCTTGTGAGATCAACCATGTTTACTTTGAATGTAGTATTATGCGCAGCAGTCCTTCAGCATTTTAATGACAGTAATTAGAATATTACTGCTCAGACATTTGTGCTGGTTACGTTGATTTCCGGCGGGACAGTAACTGTTTTATTATCCCTGATTCAGGAAGCTAAAGTTGTTGTTTGTTTTGTAATTTTGCAATTGGCCAGCAAAAAGATATTTTCCTAACCATTTCCTTTATTTTAAGTGAGATAATTTTGCTGCCAAAATGTTTTATGCCTTCATGTTTGTCGTACTCTTGTGCACTCTCTGGTAAATATGCGTATGTTAACATAGGTCACTTTTATATTCGTGGCTAGATGTCTTCACTCTATTTCACCACTTTTAATAAAATTAATAAATTGTTTAAACTTACTTTGGCTGACGTTTGTCTTTGTGCTTTGATTTCTCAACTGTCTAAATAATATTTAAAATATCTTGTTCCTCCCTGAGTGTAGTTCGGTGCCTTTTGATTCGCATATCCTGTCCACCTAAAATAAATGTCTAGTTTCTATTTTCGGACTAGTGGCGCCCCTGGAGTCAGTATATGCAAATCTCAAAGATCTTTCTCCCGTTACATATATAGTAATTTTTGGCGCATCATCGTGGAGCTTCTGAGTTTTCAAACCCATGAGAGATTTTGTTTAGATGGTTGAGAAAGATTTCAGGTGTAAGTGGCAAGATCTAGTCGGTAGAGGTTTGATTTTTGTTAATTATTGCATGTATTGTTAGAGCAGTTTGGTAGAATGGGGTTTCGTCTTTTTCATATGACATAAATAAATAAACAATAAATAGCGTATTTTCAAAAAAAGTCTGTCGGAGTTTGTTTTTTTTTTGAAGAGTTAAATATATATATAGTTCGTCTTTTTCATATGACATAAATAATAAATAGAGTTTTTTGTTGTTGTTGTTGTTGTTTAAATAGAAGAAAAATAGTTCGGAGTAAAATTTTCGAAGTTAAAAGTAGTAAAAATAGTTTGTTGTCTTCTTGCATATAAATAAATAGTGTTTTATTTGCTTTGAGATTTTTTGTTTAAAAAAAAAAAAGTTAGTATAGCAAGTTAGCCTTGTGTAAAAATGGAAGGTAAAGAAGAAGGCGACAGGGCGGCAGGTTTGGAAGAGAGCCCTGTTTCATTTAAATACCCCAGATAGTAGAAAAAGAAGAGAGCGAGACACAGATGATGATAAAGTTGATAATAGAAATGAAACAAAGTCAGCAAGCTGAGATGAAAGAAATATGACAAGAGTTGCTAGAAATGAAACAAGGTCAGCAAGCTGAGATGAAAGAAATATGACAAGAGTTGCTGGAAATGAAACAAAATATAGCAAAACAAAATATAGAAATAAAACAGAGTCATCAAACAATACTGCAGGAGTTGAGACAGGAAATATTGAAGAAAGTCGACAAAAATCAAGCAGCTATAGAAGCCATAGAGAAAGATCAAAATAAGGAGGTTCAGGAAGTTGAAATTTTAAAGTAAGAGATGAAAGAAGTAAAATATGAGGTACAGCAAGGTAGTGTTAGGACAGGTAGTTTAGAAATAAAGATGGTTCAGGTTGAAGGGATGTGCGAGGGATGGATAGACATACATAAAACAACACAAGTAGAATTGGAGATGTTAAAGGAAGGAGAAATGCAGAGAGAAATAGATCTGAGGATTGATGGTGCTGTCAAGAAATTAGAAAAGATGTTTGAAGGCATAGAGGAAAGTAAGGATAATTTGAAAACAGAAGTACAACAAACTTGTATTGATATGATAAAAGGACTCGAATATACTAGCTGGGATAGAGAATAAACCTAGGGTGTTCTATACTGAAGACAAACAGTATGAAACACAAAATGAATATAGGGAGTCGAGAAGTAAAAGACAGGAAGGGCCCTCCAGTAGATTCTTGGAAAAACAATTCCTAATAGAAACATTCAAGGCTGAGGTGGGAGAAAGCCCATTAAATCATTTAGGAAGTTTGGCTAATATGTCTCGCGTCCAAGACTGGCCGGAACGGGATAAAGTTACAGTAGCCAGTAACTACCTTCGTGAAACAGCCTCTGACTGGTGGCACACTTTATTAACCAAACCAAGAACATTTGAGGAATATAGGCACACCATTTTAAGAACATTTTGGAGTGAAGCCAGACAAAATGGGATACTCTATAAAATATCCCATGACAGATATTCCAGCATTTGCGATGAAACATACACGCAAATTTTTTATAGACAAGTAGCAAAACTCAAGGCATTAACGGCTTTCCGTTGTCGGACGATCAAGTCACGAGGATTATCCAACATAATATGCCACCAGACATACAACAAATGATGTTGAGTAATAATGGGTGGTGGATAGAAGAAATGGCAGAATTTTTAACGGCTGTAGATTTTGGCAATGTGTCAAGAGAACCTGTAGACAGGTTCAGGAGAGTAGATCGTCCTGACCAAACTCTCCATAAGAAGCAACCACCTGACTGAGCATAAGTGATATTGATCAGACATACTGTTTAAAAAAGAAAAAAGATTTGGTTAAGGATTTATGAGAATGGATAAATGTTGGAAATGAAATAGTTTGTTTTTCATGAGTGTGAGGCAAACTTCAGCCAAATTTCTAGGGGTAGTTTTTAAAATGTTTATAGTTTAAAAAAAAAGAAAAAAGTTGCAGGAATGTTGTTTTTTTTTGATCACGTGTTGAGGCAGTTGAGCTGGATTGATTTCCGATTCAATGGTTTTATTACTAAAATTAATAAAGGAAGAACAGCTTCATTTTCATTAAATGTCTAATGCTAAAATTTTTATTATTATTTAAAACACATACACATTTATATTTAAAGTAGATCATTTAATGTTTATAAAATTGATTTTAAAATAGTTTACTTTCACCACCTGTTTTAATCAATTTGATTAAAAACAGACAAGCTTGCTAATTATATATTCCTGTTGCTTTTATTTTAGTCATATTTTTAAAGTTAATTCTAAAAAAAAAAAGCGGAGATTTAGTTTTGTATTTGTCATTTTTGTTTCAATTATCCCTGGTTGGAAGTCTTAAATTAGATTGAGTGGGAAATTAATATTTGTCCTGCCTGAAATATAGAATGGACACTAATGAAAGTTTTGCATGGAAAAATCCACCACTGTGAGTTTTGCCATCATTAGAATGTCTTGCTAATTTAAACAAAGGACAGATCCATGCCTACCACCTCTCCTTCAGTCACACCATGAGCCTCTAAAATAAACACTGCCTCTACCTTGTCACTGTCAAAGGACCTGAAAGATGAACTATTATCAAAAGTGCGCACTCGTTACTAAATCACTAGAACTCTGCCTTACCATAAGCTAAACTTTTTCCTATTCTAGCCAGGGTAAATAAATTGCATTTAATTAAATCTCCACTCAATCTAATGATAAATATGTTTTAAAATGGTATTAATTGTTTTTTTTATATTATTTATTATTTGTATATACTCTTTTTTAGTATTTAAAGTGTGTCTTGGAATCTTAGTTTTAAGATTCCAAGTTTGATTGCAATTTTCATTTATCAGAGGATGCATTAGGAGATTGTATTTTATATGTTTAATATATACCTGATTATTTCGTTAACTATTACAAAACACATTGGCAGTTTTCATAGTCTTTATTTATTCACCTACCCTTAGTTGTAAAATAAGGAATCTTTAAGTATGTTTTGTTTGCACTTTTTGTGCAAACAACAAAATCTTTTTGCTGGCTATTTGTTAAGTTATTTCTTTGGGTTGTCTGAAAGTAGTCATTTCTTTCTGGATTATGTAAGATCGTAATAAAATATCTTTTGGTGTCTTGTAAGTGAGATCAACCACATTTACTTTGAATGTAGTATTATGCGCAGCAGTCCTGCAGCATTTTAATGACAGTAATTAGAATATTACTGCTCGGATGTTCGTGCTGGTTACATTGATTTCCAGTGGGACAGTAACTGTTTTATTATCCCTGATTCAGGAAGCTAAAGTTGTTGTTTGTTTTGTAAGTTTGCAACTGGCCAGCAAGAAGATATTTTCCTAACCATCTCTTCTATTTTAATTGAGATAATTTTGCTACCAAAATGTTTTATGCCTTCATGTTTGTCATACTCTTGTGCACTCTCTGGTAAATATGTGTATGTTAACACAGCTCACTTTTATATTCATGGCTAGATGTCTTCACTCTATTGCACCACTTTTAATAAAATTAATAAATTGTTTAAACTTACTTTGGCTGATGTTTGTCTTTGTGCTTTGATTTCTCAACTGTCTAAATAATATTTAAGATATCTTGTTCCTCCCTGAGTGTAGTTCGGTGCCTTTTGATTCGCATATCTTGTCCACCCTAAAATAAATGTCTAGTTCCTATTTTCGAACTAGTGGCGCCCCTGGGGTCAGTATATCCGAATCTCAAAGATCTTTCTCCCGTTACAATATATATATATATATATATATATATTGTAAACTGTCGAATAAATTTTCAAAGTAATTTTTTTTTCTCATATATATTGTTCTGAGGTGGATGGTTTTTTTTCATTATTATTAAATGGTGGCATAGAACCCTGACTGGAGTAAACACAATATTTACCAGAGGATTATTAAATGGACACATTAGTCCCTGATGGAGTAAACACACTATTTACTTTAACTCTTTAAATAAATTTATCGTATTAAAGCAAAAGTATATGCCTAAAATATAATACAATATTATTCCTTGCAATTTACATATTGCTCCACCATGGTCCCTTAGGAAGAAAAGAGAGTACTCAAAGAGCACCTGAATCCAAGCCAGCAGATATATCTGTGAAATATATGTAATTGACCACATTTGCAGGAAACAGATTTCTTCTTGACTGTTGAATTCAACACCACATTCAAAGCACTTTTTTGTTTTGTAGAAACACGGGCACCAATTACTTACCCAGAGGATAAATAACATGCTTTAAACAATGGCCACTAATTCAACACCTAAGATATCTCCATGACTAGCTCAGCTACTGGTAATCAATAACTTTATTATTCCTTGCAAATAGTGGTAAAAAAAATTGACTGACAAAATTAAGCTTTAACTTTAAAAGATAATTTATTTTAATTAACATTTATTATACTAATTTTAAATACTTTTATAAATCTTAACTAACATAATTACACTGGTATTTTTATATAATGATCACACACATTCTTAATTCACACACTAGAATATCATATAACAGAGCATTAAATAATATTTGACATTTAAAAACACACACATCAATAGTTCATTTATGTATGCCATAGAATTCATTATTATTTTACTCTGGGAGGCTTCAAACTGATGTGATGGCTGCTTTACAAATGAGAATAAGAAAAATGTTATTACCTAGGATTTTAGAACATGGACTCTTCTTGCTGTTTTTTGCTTCTAATGAAATATTTCTAACCAGTTAGATTTGAAGTTTTCTTGTAGATATTTGATGCTTATTATTCCAAGGTATTTTCTTTATGACATTTAGATATTGACAGCAGATTTTCAAGTTGTCAAGCAAGCATTATTTTTTATGGGTAGCTTTTGTTGTTTCACTGGACTCAGGCTAGAGAAAGTCATATGTTTTCAGGGTTTTTAACACTGTATTATTGTCTGATCGATTGGCTGATTTAATTTGATGTGATCTTGCTGAACTGAACTATTTCTCAACTGTTATCTCAACTCAATCTCAATTCAACCTCAACTGATTGTCTGATGAAAAACTGGACTATTTATACTTAAGACCTGTTGTCATTTTGATGTCCACCAGCAATATCTGTTGTCAAAATTTCTACCTTGTCTTTAATTGCATTCCTCGAGATAAGCTTTTAATCCTGTTGTTGGAGATGCTAATTAGCAACCATCACATATTTGTTGTTGTTTTTTTGTTTAACTTAACAGCCATCACAATACTTATTGTTTTGTAGATTTTTAACTTAGTAGCCATCACTGAGTATTTTTAATTATTTAACCTTTATTTATTTCATTTTAACATGCATGTATTTATGCTATGTTTACAATCGCACATATATATTTTACTATTCCTTATACTTAACATTAATTCATCATTTACGCACTTGTATATTTTTTTCTAATAAACTCAATACTAGTTTTTTAAGATTACTTTTTTTTTCTTTAACTCAAAAGAGATATTCTTTACTTATTTGAAAATCAACTTCTTTTAATTTTCTCCATAAAACTATGAATTAATTGTTTTTAGCAAAAAAACTCTCTAAACTTCTTTTATAAACTTTTATCTTGACATTTCTAAAGCAAACCCCCCTCCCCTCTTTTAATTGATTAATTGTAACTTTTATTTCAACTACTAATAATAGAAAAAAACTCTTTGACTTATTATTTTACATTTCAAAAACAATCTGCAATAAAAACTCTTTAAACTTTTACATACTATTTCTTTTAACGAACGTATTTTATTTTAATAATTTTTAGAGAAAATTCTTATATGTACCAGGATGATCTTGGTACAATATATAATTGGCATTATTTTACTTTGAATGCTTTAAAAGATATCAACAATTGTTATTAGAAAAAATCTTCAATTGCACACGAAAATAAAACAACAAGAAAGATCACCATTTAAAAAAATTGAAGGAGAAATTAATTGTACTTTATATATATATATATATATAATATATATATATATATGAATATATATATATATATATATATATATATATATATATATATATTCAGTATCTTCATTCTTCAGAAAAATTAAATAAACTACTAGATTGGAACTCATTAGCAATGGAGGGCTAAATAGAATATATCGCAGTCATGGGTGACTATATCTTCTATTCCTTTATCATGGCTAAGCAATTGCTCAACATATATATTTATATTATGTCTGGAGCTTAACATTCAAAATAGCTATCTAAAAAAATCTACAATTATAAACTTAATAACCATTCAAAATAAATGAAATTAATCAGTCAATATAATAAATTCAATATTTAAATTTTAAGGAAAGAAATTTTGAAACATTAAATATACATGCATTGGAACTGATAAATCATCATTAACATAATATTTTCTTCTAAATTCAGCTTATGACAAAATGCATTAAAATGTTAGGAAGAAATAAAAAAGAAAACAACAAAAGAAGTGGGATTTTTAAAGGGTAGTGAACAATTTCCCTAATTTAAATTATATATATATATTGAGATTGATATTTTTTTTTAAAAAAAAACTGTTAATTATAAATATAACTTTGTTCTATTTAACTTGTCTTGCTCAAAAACATGTATTATATAAATGTCACAAAATCAACATTAGGTATTTGAAATTTAAAAACAAAGAGTGTAAATTTAAATTACATATGCATTATTATTAATTTACATAATAAGTTAGATTTGTCTGTACAAATTTTACTATCAAAATTTTTTTTATTATTTATATATTTTTTAATTCTTTTGATATTTTTTATTATTTGATTATTACATGTGCTCTTAGGAATCATGAATCAATTTGAGTTATTAAAAGGTTATTTAAAGTCACAAATAAGTATTCTTGTACTTGTCAGTTAGAAATCGTTGTTATATTTTTTTTGTGTGTATATATATAATTTTGTTAAATTACAAATAAAAAATCATGTGAAATAAGTCACATATTAATATTATATTAAATATTAGGTTAGCATTAATTGGCTGAGTTGCCAAAGAGATATTATATTTATAGGCCTAAGTGAGCCTCATTATAGATAATATATCCAAGTATTCAATGCTTGCGATAACAAGCATGATTCAAATGGATAAAGTAAGTAAACACTTAGAGTGTAGTGGAATGAACTCTTGATGATTTCTTTTGATGTAATGTTGTTCAATCTATTGATCTGGCTTTGAGAGCATATCTATAATCTAATTTATTAATTTTACAATATTTTACCAGTCAATTATTTATTTATTTATTTATCTATTTTCATTTTAATTTTATGTAATAACTCCTATGAAAGACATAAACACTAATACATATATTTATTATACACAATATATTTTTATTTATTTGGTTTATATTTATGGCAAAAATATATTTTTTTTTGTATTTGATTTTTTTAAAAAAAAACAAAAAAAGTTGAATATTTGGAAAACACAAATATTAGTTTTTATTTATACCAATTTATATTTATTGTGAACAAATATGTCTTTGCTTATTTAATTGATACTTATTGCAAATATATAATTTTTTTCTGTTTTTGTATTTGGTCTATATTTTGAAATAATATTTGAAACACAGATACCATTAAAAAAATCAAACCATAATTTGGAAATAAAGTATGTACCATTTGTTCCATAAGCAATGACTTTGTATTTTATTTAGAAATGTATTAATATTTTGATATTTCTTTTTAGTGCCAGAGTCATTATGAAGTTTGATAAATTCATAACTTAATGGATAATAATTTTGTATTTTAGTTATTATTTAATTTTGAGGTCATTATACAAGCCAATGTCAGTTGTGATATTTAAATATACATAATTTTATTTATTTAATATATATGTTAGATTCAATAAAATTCCCTTTGTCTCTAATATATATATATATATATATTATTAGTTAGTCAAATAAACCCTGAGAATAAATTATAATGATAGGTCTTATTATTGCTTTATATCAGGGGTGTCCAACAAGTCGATCGTGATCCACCGGTCGATCGCAAAGCCATTTTTGGTCGATCGTGAGGCCAATCTGGCAAGAGCTGTCGGGTAACAAATGAAACAAATTAAGTCAAGATTTTCAAGTTTTTGTTTTTTTTTTTGTTTTTGTTCTAAATTTTTTTTTAATTCTAGATAGATAAAGTCCACTAAGCCATATCATTTTTGACAATAACATTTTTAATCATGATTTAATATATCTAATTTGAATTAATAAATATTGTTAATAATTAATTACTCATGTTGCTTTAATTCCCCTGGACATGAGTTTTTTGGCCCATTAAATAATTTTTATTTTATTCTAGGTAGATATATAAAAATAGTATGTATTTCACAACTCCCTTCACTTAGACTATGCCTATGACAATAAGTCGATCACTTATGACAACATGTCGATCGCAACACATTTTAAAAATAAAAAGTAGATATTACAAACACAAAAGTTGGCCACCCCTGCTCTATATGATTTGATTTATTTCATGTACAGCTAGTTGGAAGGGCAGATAAGCAATTTATCTATTTATAATTGGATAATGTTGTCCATTACATGTTGGCTCTTCAATGATTGGGGCTAGTTCATTTCTCTTCTTACATGAGGGGCCTTTTATTACATTTGACCCACAACATTTGAGGCAAACGATATCCATTATATATATATATATATTAACAATCTCATGAACAAAGACAACTGCTTTATTATCTCCTACTCCAAAAAATCTGAAATTTTACAATTCCCCTATTTCATTCATAATTTTAAAATCATTTCTAAAAATTATCAAAAAGATCTTGGAATTATTTTTTCTAGTAATGCCTCCTTTTACCTTCATTTTAGTAATATAGTGAATAGGGCATTTAAAATAATGGGTATTATACATATATAAAGTAAAATATTTCATCAATCAACAAAATATAAACTTTTCCTCTCAATGATCATTTCAATCATAAATTTGGTTCAATTATCTGTAACCCTTACACTAAAAGAAATATTCAAAAATACAATCTGTATTTGCCAAATACTCTAAACATAATTATTTTTCAGACAATTTTAACATTTCATTGAAACAAAGGAGAAAAATCAAAGATATTGCCATTTATACAACATCATCCACAAATTTACAATTACCTCAGATTTACTTCTAAAAATATCCTTCAATCCCTCTCACTATTTTACTATATCACATAGACTTCTAAATATAATTCTTGTCATTCAGATGCTCTTAGATTTTCTAGTATAATTCATATAATCAGCATGTAAATAAGGATTTTATGAATGCTTCATCTTATTAGAATAAATTCCACAAAGCCCTAAAACTAAAATACTATATGATCTTATTGCCTAAATGACTTGCCATGACTTCTTCGTACCTATATATTATTTTGTTCAATTATTAGATTTTTCTAGTTATTATTTTAATGTGCATATTGAACATTGGTTGCTGTTTTGCACTTTAAATAAAATTGAATTGAATTATTATTATTGTCATCATCATCGTCATTATTATTATTATTATTATTATTATTATTATTATTATTATTATTATTATTATTATTATTATTATTATTATTATTATTATTATTATTATTTTGATAACCATAATTAGGATAATAATTCAATGAAAATATTTTGTTTCCCAAAATAAATATTAAATTATATACTGTTAAAGGAGATTTTATATTTCATATATTAAATTGAAGCGATTCAGTTTTTTGTGTAAGAATATATATATATATATATAAGATGTTTTATAAAGTTCTGTTTTTTATTTATTTTTTATAAATAAGTTTTTGGAAAGTTTCTGTTATTTATAAAGCCAAAAAATAAATTATCTGTGATGTGTAAGGTAAATTCTCTGCTTTAAAGCAATTTCATTAACTTAACTATAATAGCGGAAAATTACCACCGAAAATGAACTTAATTTGTTTTCAGAAAGACAACTTAATAGGCAGACATAGTAAAAAGATTTTTTAGTATTTTCAAAGTTAAAATGTGTATTAATGAATTTGTGCAACAACAAAAATCAATTTTTTTTAATAAAATTAAATATTAAAGCAAATAATTTTTTACAAATTTCCATCAGTCCTATTATTTACTAAAAAAAAAGTTATTTGAATACTTTTCAAGAAAATATATTTTCCAATAGAACAAAAATAAATTTATATTTTTGTCATTGACAAAAGCTAAGGTTTGTTCGAGTCTACTAAATAATAATGCATCTTTTTTTTTAATTGATGTGGACCGATGAGTAATAAAAATGTCTATTATAAATAATATTCATTTGAATTTTTTTTTCATTTTAAATAATTTTTAAATAATATTTTTCTTCATCAATTATTAAATAATATTTATTACAATATTATCGAAAATACAAACATTAAATTTATCTATTACGTATTTAGTTAAAAATAATAATAATAATAATAATAATAATAATAATAATAATAATAATAATAACAATAATAATTATAATAGTAATAATAATAATAATAATAATAATAATAATAATAATAATAATAATAATAGTAATAATAACAATAAAAATTATGTGTAGTGTCATATTTAGTGCATATAAACCTATGATTACATGGCTTGAGTTTAAATCTATAGTCTAAATAAAACTTGAACTTTTTACAGGCTTTAAACAAGCTTAAATTTTTTTAGGTATCTGATTTATATACAACCCAGCTATTTTATATTATTGGAAGATGTTTTAAAAAATGAAAACATAATCCTTGTAATTCATGCTTTCTTTTTTATTGTTTTTTTTCTTGGAGCTATTGGAAAAGTCATGTCTGGAAGTGCTACTCAATGGATGTTTTACATTTAAATCTTTAAATAATAAAAAAGTATAATTAATTTATGGATGTGTTTATTATTACATTATATTTAAATTCAAAAATAAGTTTTTAAATGTTTATGTTTAATTCTTATGACTAGATTAAATATGCTAAACCAGCAGTATTAGTTTATCATTGTTTGTCTGCAATAGTTTTATATTTAAAATTGAATACAGAATATTAATCATTACCATGTTTATAAACATAAAATATATATTTATTTATAAAATATAATTTCTTTAAAGACATGAAATATCACTGGGATAATACAAATTTTTTTATTGAAAAATAGTCGTAAAATAATGTGATATCAAATGACAGCAATAGAACTGGAATAAGAGATCAACAGCACAGATTTTTTTGTCTCGCTGTTTTTATTCAATTTAACTTTATGAACCATCTATCTGTTACTTTTCCTCCAACTGGAAATAAAAAGTTACTTTTTTATTTTTAAAAATGTTTCATTTTAGATAAAGCATATTTTCAGTTATATTCCTATTTCAAAAAATTTTTCATTTTACAATAAACATGAATTGATATCAACATATCATTCAATAAAAGCAATAATCCATTCTATTAATTCACTCAAGAGTTATCCATTGTAATTTAAGTAATCAATAAATAGCAAAATATACTGTCAATAAAATCCTCAAATTAATTTCTGAATATGGTAACAAAAAGCATTGGAATATCAATATCCAAAACTAACCTATGATTTTGTTGGCAGCTCTATTTTATTGTTTATTTAAGCTTATATTCATCAAAAATATGTAATGTTTTGTTATGGCATCAACATAATTGCTAACTTAATATAAATTGAGGACTGATTGTATATATGCATGGGAGATTATGATCTGACTCCACTGATGAGTGTTGATTCTGCATGAAATATGTATATTGAGGATCGTGTATCCTTTTCACATATGTATGGTCATGTGTATTGGTTGTTTGAAATAGAGTGGAGAATAAATAGACTGAAATTCTGAGTTCAAATCCCTCTATTTACATATATAAGAAACATTCAGTATAATCAAATGACATATTGTCTTAGAATTACATAACTTGACAATCATTAGATTTCTCTATTTCCATATTAAGTTCAGAATTCATTCAATAAACAACAGAAGTTTAAAAATTCAATATTTCATTATAATTATTTGTATTTTGTTGAATTTCAATTGAGAAGGTCTATTTCTTAACACTTTCACTGATGATTATATAATTGGCCGAATGAGTTAAAAATCAAATCTTTTAGTTGGCCAACTCACAACTTTAACAAAATCAATTGTTAAAATAGATTCACTTTTAATAATATAAATATGTTAGTTTCGTTTGTAAAAAGTATATTAATAATTTGTCAGATTATGAAAGTAAATGAAAGTCTTTTCAAAAATAAAATTTGATTTATAATTTAAAAAATATTCAATTGCGGTGAAGTTAAAAGTAACCGCTATTTGACCAACCAAAAAGATTTCTGACGTAATAAATTTTTTTTTCACTTTTACGTTACGATAAATATGTAGCAATAAATAAATAATTCTTGGTAACATCTTAACTATTTTTCTAAAATAATTTGATTTTTAGTATTATTTTATCAATAATAATTTGTAATTCAATTCAAATATTGTTTAAAATATTGTAAACATTCGTTTATCATTTTCAAAATAAAACACAAAACGAACGTAACTTTTTACTTTTTGGCAGCCATTTTCTTTTCTGACAGAAGTTTGACAGCCAATAAGATTCAAAAAAAGGTGTTTAGAAGGCAGTGCTTTGGTTTTGTTTAACATATATGGTCATTTTCATTGATTTTTTACTTGTAAAATAATTCTGAAGAGGGCACCATCTTACAGAACTTTTGATTTTCTTTTCAATGACGTATAATATGTATACGTGGGATAAAAAGTAGCCGATTTAGAGTGATGTCAAATCTTCTCATTTTTTTATGAGTCATGATTGTGAGAGAGTTTTAGTAAAATTTTGTTTATTCATTATTACTAGTATAGCATTAGATAGTATTTAATATATATATAATACATATTTTGTGGGTTCATCTGTGTTAAAAACTTTTAATATTAATATACTGATGTTTCGACTTGGTCACACAAGCCATCCACAGAGTTATAAAAGGTAGAAAGACAGTTGTAGAGGCATGACAATCACTGATTTGAATAAAATGTTAAAATTCCACCAATAGCAAAAAATGTTAAATTTAGGAATGTTTTTTTAAAAAATCTTTCCAAATAGGAGGAAGTTTGCATGTATCATCTCGCTTATTGATACAATCTGGCCTTTTAAGTATCTCAATGGCTTCTCTAATTTTGCATTGGTAGAGATTATCACATCTGGATATGATCCTGGTACTAGAAAAATCAATTTTATGACCTGAATCTATAGTATGGAGTGAGAGTGCTGATGATGATGAGTGTTGTTTAACTGCATTAGCATGCTCATCTCTCCTAATACTGATGTGATGATTACTCATACCTATGTAAGAAGCTTTACAATTTTTACATGAGATTTGATAGACACCATGAGATTCAAGAGGGATTAAATCCTTAGGCTTGGTTATTATATTGCTGATCTTTTGATGAGCAGAAAATGCTGTATCTATATTATAGCATTTTAATATACATCCGATACTGTCTGTAGTTCCTTTTACATATAAAACACAAATCCTAATAGCTAATTTATCATCTTTTTGTTTCCTATTTTGTCTATTTTGGGTGCCCAAAATAGACAAAATTGGAAACAAAAAGATGATAAATCAGTTATTAGGATTTGTGTTCCATATGTAAAAGGAACTACAGACAGTATCAGATGTATATTAAAATGCTATAATATAGATACAGCATTTTCTGCTCATCAAAAGATCAGCAATATAATAACCAAGCCTAAGGATTCAATCCCTCTTGAATCTCATGGTGTCTATCAAATCTCATGTAAAAATTGTAAAGCTTCTTACATAGGTATGAGTAATCATCACATCAGTGTTAGGAGAGATGAGCATGCCAATGCAGTTAAATAACACTCATCAGCAGCAGCACTCTCACTCCATACTATAGATTCAGGTCATAAAATTGATTTTTCTAGTACCAGGATCATATCCAGATGTGATAATCTCTACCAATGCAAAATTAGAGAAGCCATTGAGATACTTAAAAGGCCAGATTGTATCAATAAGCGAGATGATACATGCAAACTTCCTCCTATTTGGAAAGATTTTTTTAAAAAACATTCCTAAATTTAACATTTTTTGCTATTGGTGGAATTTTAACATTTTATTCAAATCAGTGATTGTAGTGCCTCTACAACCGTCTTTCTAGCTTTTATAACTCTGTGGATGGCTTGTGTGACCAAGTCAAAATGTCAGTATATTAATATTAAAAGTTTTTAACATGGATGAACCCACAAAATATGTATTTTATATATTTAACCCGTGCAAATCTTTGTTTTAACATATATATATATATATATATATAAACTTAAAAGCATGCTATAACTCTAAACAAGCTTTTTTTTTATTATGATAAATGCTACTACAAGAGAAGGCTTTCAAATCATCTTTATTTTAGATTGTCCTCATCCCCAGACCGGTTTCGACCTATGGGTGTCATCAGTGAGGAGTTAGGACACTAGATTCAAAAAACCAACTAAAGCTAAGCATTCATCTAAAAGGTATTTCTCAGGAAGAAGATCTAAACCTTTAGACATCTGCATGTCTTTAAAGTCAGCTCTCCAACTGAAAAAATTATATATATATATATATATATATATATATATATATATATATATATATATATATATATATATATATGATAATAGATATTTTTGGATTATTGTAAACATAGTATTATTATTTAAGTTTCGAATCTGGTAAAGCAAAATTTAATAATTCTAAGATGTCTTCAGATATATTTGTAGTTTTTTAAGATTTTTTGTAGCAATTTTAAAAAATCTCCAGATTTCTATTTAATTTTAAAAATACCTACTCAAACGCAGTTAAATTTTAAAAAAGACAATACACTGATAAAATATATAATATTGCAAACATGTGAATAAGTTAGTTAAAATAAAATTAATAAAGTAATAGTTATATTATTTTATACATAATGTTATAAGATTTACAGTAGTGACATAAACTTTTAATATAATATTTCAATGTGTATATGTGGGCTTAAATATTTATTTTATATTTCTCATTATCTTTGACTGGACTCAGTTATGAATATGAAGTCTAAGAACTTTGAAAGTGCTTAACGTATATATATAAACAAAATTAAACTTCTATAACATGCATCTTAGTGCAGAATTATTAGTATTAAAAGACTTAAGTAAAATTATTATTTTAATATATATGATTTACTATGAGAATAAGTAAATAAATGAACAAAATAAAAATTATTTATGTTAATATGTGTAATATAAATATTTTCTCTTACATTATAATTTGTATATTTAATTTTATTGAAATAGATATTTTGTTTAAATGTGGTTTTAAAATATTTTGTAATTTGAAAATAATTTTATTATGGTGAGTGCTATACTTTCATCAAGGATTATTATCATCTGTCAATATGTTTATTTCCATAAAAACTATAGAAAATGTTCACCTAAAAGAATAATAAAGTTAAGAAATTTGACAGATGTTGATGATAAAATCAGTCACTTGGTAAAAAAAAAAAACCTATAAATATGCATGCATGTGAAAAATCTTGCTTTTTTATTATTAGTCATTTGCTGGATAAAGTATATTTGACCAATATTTAAATTTAGACATACTGGTCATTGTTATTTGGTACGTGTATCACTGGTGGTATGCGAGTTGCTGGTTGGTGGTACACGAAAAATAATCAATAATGGCGGGCATAAAAAAAAGTAAATCATAAAAATATAGAAACATTTTTTCCTATAATTCATAAAAATTATTTTAATTAATAATATTATACAGTAAAGTTGTTAATATATACAGTCAATAATGATCTTTAATGTTAATGATAAAATTGAAAGTATGATTAAGAAATTAGATTTTTGGAAACAGTAATATATATATAAGTATCGAAAACAATCAACTGGAAGTATTCAAAACTCTACATATTTTTTTGTTTGAAAATAAGGTTAGTCTGTCTCAAGACATACGAGGAAATATAATAGTACATTTAACAGGATTAAAATTGTCTTTCATGGAATATTTTCCAAAACCTGAAAACACAAATGATAATTGGATTTCAAACCCCTTAAAATTTAGAAAAAGCTACATCATTATCAATAAAGAATAAAGAAAATTTAATAGAATTATTGTGTGACAGAACTTTACAAGTAGAATTCAAATGACACAATCTAATTAATTTTTGGTTAAACATTAAAGAATATGAACAACTTTCTGAGAAAGCTCTTAAATTATTATTACCGTTTAGTAGTACGGAATTAATAGGAAGAGCTTTTTCTTCATATATTTTATTAAAAAAATAAGTATCGAAACAGATTGAATGCAGCTGTAGACTTTTGAACCTCATTTCAAAAAATTATGTTGTTCGAAACAAGCACAAAGATCTCATTAAAATTATTTTATAAAAATATTTGATTATGATAAGAAAATATACTAATTGGTTTTTTATAATTTTGTGTTTTTATTAAAACCATTTATTAGTAAACAAAATATGACAAAACAGTAGATAGATAATGAGTTGGATCAAGATAAATCAATCTAAATTATTTAATTTGAAAGAATGTATCAGAAAAGGATCATACCCAGAAATTAGACTCTTATTAATTCTTGATCATCTATTGTGGATTACTAGATGTAAGCTAGTATTTAATCATCAAAATTTTAATTCTATTAACTTTATGATGAACAATATAAAGAAACTAAGAACAAGAGATAGCCTGATAACCCCTGAGGTTATTTTTACCATGACTTGGGACATGCTGGATTTATCCTCTCCATGGCCCAATCAATAGCAAGATGCTCCAAAAAAGAGAAAATAGACTCAAATTCAGGAAAACCAATTGAAGGAATGAGAAAACACCTTGAACAAAATATGTACCAAATAACCTTTAATGTAATGATGTAATCTTTAATAAATTATTTTGGGAAAAAATATGAAACTTTGAACAAACAGATACATATAAATATGTTACAGTGAGTTTATAATTTCAGTGAGTTTATAATCTGGCATGACGTTTAGGCATGTTTCAATGTAATTTGCCTCATTATGAGATGTGAATACAAACATGGTCACCCTATAATATTTATAATGCAAATAAAATAACACACTCACAATAACAAATTTCACAAAATACAATCATTTTTACAAAGTG
Organism: Epiperipatus broadwayi; assembly: GCA_028023455.1. Classification (NCBI taxonomy): domain Eukaryota; kingdom Metazoa; phylum Onychophora; class Udeonychophora; order Euonychophora; family Peripatidae; genus Epiperipatus; species Epiperipatus broadwayi. The sequence continues at coordinate 17,393,181 of JAQFVV010012401.1, forward strand.
GTACAATTTAGCGTGATGTACTACCAAGTGGTACATGAGCCAAAAAAGGTTGGGAAACACTGGTTTAGATGATAGAATAGATGTTTTCCAAATTATTTAGTCCTTTGCATCCAAAGTTATCTAAAATGAATAACAAAGTGACTGAAGCACCATAATAAGTAAATGATACATAGATAAATAGAATTAAAATAATTTTCTTGAAATTGAAATCTACTAAACTAATAAAGGAATGCAAATACTTTAATTACTCATTAGTTACTGTTATAAAAATTAATATTCTGAAAATAATTATTGTATAAACACCTGCATATGTTATGAAAAGCTTTTGTCAAATTAATGGAACTCTTTATTAAATATTTTTCTAAAGAAAATGTAAATATTTGTAAAATTTGCCTCAAGGAAAACTGCTAATTATCTGCTAAACATATTTAGAAATGGAGAAAAACAACTTGTTTTGGCTTTACTTAATATTTAAATTACTACAGTAATTAATTTACTCAAAATAATAAAATTTTGGCATCATTTTAAAATCTCTACTTGAATAGAAATTTTGGGTAATTGCACAATAATATATTATTATTATTATTATTATTATTATTATTATTATTATTATTATTATTATTATTATTATTATTATTATTATTATTATTATTATTATTATTATTATTATTATTATTATTACTATCAATATTATTATTATTATTATTATTATTATTATTATTATTATTATTATTATTATTATTATTATTATTATTATTATTATTATTATTATTATTATTATTATTATTATTATTATTATTATTATTATTATTATTATTATTATTATGATGATGATGATGATGATGATGATGATGATGATGATGATGATGATGATGATGATGATGATGATGATGTTTTAACAATAATCTTTATTAATCCTTTGGGTTACATAACATTACTTAATATTGATTGTAAGAGTTACAGGTGCAATTATGTTGTACAAATTTTGATATGGATTAATTTTAAGAATTACATTAATCAGGTTTCAAGGTATATTTTTTTATAAATGCAACTACTAGTTTTGGATACAGAGATAAGATATCAAATTTAATCATTAAAGTCTAAAAAAAATAGTTCAATATAAGATTCAACTTTATACATAGATTGATATGACTTAAGATTGTAAAATCTGGTATCACATTGGAAGTTATTTACAGTCACTAAATTAATCATGATTATTGTTCTTTCAATTGCTAATCTTAAAGTATAATAGGGAGGAAACTTACACTGTGCAAAGAACAAAGTCAATTCAGAGTAGAATTACATATGGTAACAGGTATTAGATTGCAATAGATCAAGAGTAAATTCTGTAGTCTGGTGATGGATGGTGTTGAAGGCAGTTAATGAAAGTAAGCTATGTTGAGAATAATGAATAGTACCATTGAATGCTATTCAATGCAGTTATTGTTGGACTATGACCTTTTATAGATTGAATGGTTGTTTTCATAGTGACCAAGTGGCAGCAAAAATATCTGGGGGTACAGTATTGTTGTCCCAGCTCTTGACTTGTTGTATCTTATTGATGAATATAACTGGATGTGATGAACATTTCTGGATGTCTTCTGGTGTTGTTGCCAATAATAAAGATGCAGTGGGTGCAACAGAAGGCATACAGTATTAAAGTTGTTGTGCATGCTGTGGGGGGTGTCTTCTGAGGATTGAATTAGATGTTGTATAGATGCAACTGGTTATCTGTATATATTTAGCATGATAGTTCTGATTTAGTTGAGGGCTTGACACTGCTGAAAGAAGTATTGTTGAGTTTCCTTTTAAGTTGCAGAATGGCTTTATATTTTTATATAGATGGTGATACCAAAGAAAATAAATGTCAACAATGCAGGTTTGCTTCCTGGCTGATGCTATGACACATGAGAGAAAAAAACAATACATGTATGTTAAAACAAACTAGGAAACCAAAAAATTTAGTTTCCATGGTGATATTTTGAAGGAGTGGAGTAGCTGTCAGTTATTGATACCAGGCATAGGAGAAGAAAATCTTTATTGGCTTCCAGATATAGTACATCTTATGTTAGACAGTATGTGTAATTATTAGTCATGGGGAATTTTGATTAGGTGGATGCTGATAGAACTGATTGGTAAAGTGGGGTGAGAAATAAAGCTGATGGAGGGGGGTATCTTTCAGCAGGGATTACTTATAACATTAATCATAGTGCTGGGAACTTTTGAACAATTTATACAATTCAATTTATGGCTATTTTGATGTAGAACCCTTGAATATTGTGGAGGCCCAGACCATTATTAATTGGTGGGCAACTAAGTATCCTAGCTGAGATTGAAACTGTCTTCCTGCTTTGTAGTAGCTTATTGCAGAGGGAGGAGAGGGCCAAATTAAATTATTTTGAAAATTTAACAATAGGAAAATAATATGTAATTTAGTCATCATGAGTATATTAAATAGGTGAATTTTAGCAAAAAGGGAGATATAAGCTTTGGAGAGAAAGTTGGTAATTCATGTGGCATTTTTAAAGCTTGTTTTGTATGGTGTTCTTCATCATAAGTGAGACCATGTAAAATGAGAAGCATAAGAAAAGAATTGCCTTTCCCAGAATATTTGTGTGTATGGTTGGTTGGTGTATATAAATCATGCTGCTTTTTTACTCATATTAAATCTAAGTTTATACATGGCAGTATATTAATTGAGGATGATTTTCAATATGGGGAGATGTATTACAAGATGGTAGGAAGATGGTGACCATCCATGTATGATATGCATGAGATATATTGATGAGTATATATAATTTGTATGACTGAAAAAGTCAGTTGTATATGCTTTAATAAGGGATTTATGTAGTGCACTAAGAGATGGGCCTTAGGAGATAGATTGTGTAGGGGCAAATGATGGTGAAATTTTCCTCTGCAATAAGTTGGTAATGAAGTAAAGCAGAGTCCTTGGAATTGTAGTATTAACTAGCATATCAATCAGAATGGGAAAAGAGTCAAATGCAGAATCTGTAACTAGCTGAACTGTAATTGGGGTATTTTTTCGGTCTTGATCTGAGGTTAAGACTGCTTTAAATATTATAGCAGCCTATATGGCAGAAGAGCCTTTTTTTGCAAACTGCATATTGGAAATTAGAGAAAGTGTGGATGCTTTAGAAGTTTTTAACTAATCTGTAATGGGCAATTTAAGACTATTTTACCTACATTATCTATTTTTATTATTATATAAATTCAAAATGAATAAAACTTTCCGTTTGTTTTTAATGAAGCATTAATTTCAACAGTTTTATAACAATTATATATGTACAAATAGATAAAATGATGCTTTAAACAATTTTAATCTGAAACAACTTCCGCAATATTTTATTTTGTGTAATGAGAAAACACATAGTTATTTGTAAATCAAATATAATTCTAGATGCTAGGTATAAAATTGTAATTTATTTTAAATCGCATCATATTTAACTCGAGCATTTTCTCTAATTGGTTTTAACAGTTTGTACCTCATTAAATAAAATTGGATTGAATTTTAAAATTGTGAAATGATTTATATTTTGAAAAACAATTTCCTTAAGTTTACATATAAATGTATTTAAAGTTGTTGCCTAATAGTATTAATGAACACTTCAAATTATTAATTTTAAAAAAAAACACTAAATCTAAGTTATTGATATATTTCCAATAGTACTAAAATAATTTTTCTCCCAAAAAATTGTTCGTTGGTCATTTATGTAAAAATAATATCACTTTTTTTTTTTACTTTATATTTTTAAATATTTGTGTTAACAGCAATAAACTACACTATGTTCCTCAATTCTAGAACCATCTATATAAACATAAGTAATCAATGAATAATCAGTATATTCAGATATCGTCGATTTTTAAAATTAATAGGAACAGGCTTTACGAACAATCTGCATATCATGCCTATAGATTGAAATTCACGTTTGGGCTTTGAATAATTGTTCAGCTTACAAGCAGGCTTAGAATCTTTAATTCAGCCAATTATTCTATATCTAAATCAGTGTGCCATCCAATATTGATCAATAAATAATATCTCGCTATTATTAGCTCTAGTTAACAAAAATTTTGAGTTAATTTTATAAAATAAATGTAAATGTACAGATTGAAAAAGCAAAAATGTGATTTAATAAAATATTAGTTTTTTAATTATGGATGCAAAATCAATAGTTTAACTTTATCTCCATTTAGAAGATGTTTAGGCTTTTTATTTAAATAACAAATATCAATATTATCTTTCTTTTTTATTATGTAAATGACAATTTATTTCTTCTAGTTGATCATGTTATATAATTACAGCTTCCAGAAATTATTTTCTGATATTTTCTTACACTGTCATGTCTTTCTCTGGTGTAAGTATGAGTAAAAGCATTTTATGAATCAAACGATATGTCATCACAGTGTGAAAATAGTTCAAATATATCGGTAATAGTTTATGCAATAGTTTTACTTTCTGGGGGGAAGTAATTTTTAATTTAAACTCACAAAATAATATAGAACAAAGTTTGCCAATATGAATAGATATTTCAAAGATGTTTGTAACAGTTTAATCTTTTCCCATGCTTTATATCAACAATATTAGTAATATTTCGGCCTGGCCATTGTTTTATGTTGAGATACATAATTGATTTTTTATCGACAAGATTGTTTGAATCTTTGAGTTTTAATGATAAAAAAACTATAACAAAGATAGGAAGACAAAATCAGAAATGACAAAGATAAATAAAAAAATTAAAACCTGTATTGCCTTTCAACTCTTAACTATTATAATGTAATACATGAATTGATAGATTGTAAAAAAGTAAACAAATTTTGCTAATCATGCATGATTCTTTTTTAATGGAAAAAAATATGGACTTTAATTGGGGTTTTTTTTTTATGAGAACAGTGTTAAATCATCTAAAACATATACTTGCATTTAAAGGATTCATATTCTGATTTACAATAAAATACTGAGTGCCTTTTCTTTCTTTAATTTCAATGAACATGACTGCCTACGAAAAGTTATTGAATGTGATGACAATAAACTAAAAATGTCAGAGATAAAAATGTCATATTTTTTCTTGATTTGCTTTTGTAATTAAAATAGTAAGATACTCATTTACTGACCAATAAAAATGATTTAAATTTGATTACACTATGAAAAAAGAAAAGAATCATAATCATGGTTAATGAATGTGCTAAACACTACTACAGTGTTCTTTGATAGTGACATAATAATATTAAGAATATAATTATAATACTAGCATTAATAAAAATTATTTCAAATCTTCTGTCATTAATATTTTAGCTTAGAATTACAACAAATGGTTACAATTGTGTAGGAGAATTACATAATAATGTTAGTTGTTTAACTTATCTACTTTCAATATTAGGTGTTTTTTTTTTTACTTTTAATGTTCTTTGTCATATATTATAATGCATATTATGTCAAACAATAAAAGGATTGAATTTGAAATGGAGACATTAGAAGAGTCTTACAAAATCAATACATTTTGCCTTATTACTTGCTTTAATTTTTTAACTATGTTTTTATATTATTAATATGAATGCATTACATACTAAAATATCCAGAATTAAAATTTAATAGAAAAACCAATAATAGGACTAAGAGAATAAATTTGATTCAATCAAATTTCTAAATGCAAATATGAAAATAAAAATATAAAAAAAATAAAATTGAAAAGAGAAAATAGGAAACCTGATAAAGAATCATTCCACTTTTTAATTATACATTAAATAATATTACTAAAAAAAATAATATATATATATAAGCCATTGAATCAGTAATACAAGTATATATATTGAACCAGGTGGGAGAAAATTGCTATGATTATCTCATTTAAAATCTCAATCTTAGCTCCAGATACACTTTCACTATTGCAGCATACTGACCCTTCAAGCAGAGGAGTATAATACCACAGGTAAATGAAACACCAACAGTACCTATAACCAGAGTGATGCTATACAAAGTATAACCTACAGCCACATTTCCAGGCTATAGAAATCCTCAGCTCCTAAATTCAAACTCCTGCCATCCAAAGCATTTTTATTTGTTTTGAGGTAAGAGTTCAGGTGCCAGCTAATCATAAGTTATATAATCATCATGCCCAAGTCCTGAATCCTTTCCTTTGTCTCCTTAATTAATGCAATGGAAGTTATTATATCTTTTCTTTTATTTATCAGCAAAGCAATCTTTAAGTGGATTTAAGTTTAAAAGCTTTATTTTTACATATTTCCTTTTTTATATTTAAATTTATAAAAGGAGAGAGCTAGTTTTAACTTCTTACTTATAGTTAATCTTCCTCCTCCTCCCTACTCACTCTTTAATATTAAAACTCTCTTTTACTCCTTTTTATTAAATGATAAGATGATGCAACACTTTATTTTGGGTGAACTGCATTTAAAAGAAACTCTTTGAAACATTTTATAACTTATATTTCTTATTTATTAAAACTTAATTATTTCTTTTAAAATTAATCTGATCATTTACTAATAAATGATTCCATATGTAATGCAGAACATGTGTGTTCTCAATCCATACATTCATCAGCATATATATATATATATATATATATATATATATATATATATATATATATATATATATATATATATATATATATATACTAAGGTGATTTTGTGTCTCATGGCATACAATGACATAGTTATGTGTACATATATATATATATAGTTGAAAGAAAAAGCAGAAATAAACAAAGAAATTTTTTGTAGATATTTTCTACATTACACTAGAATAATAATTAATGATTAAATAATTTTAAATTTTAAAAAAATTATTGTAAATTAAGCATTTTAAAAAGATCTAATTAATATTTTATTATTTTGGATTTTGAAATTAAAACAAGCATGTTTTTGTCTTAAAATAAATATATTGGTAATTATAAAATTCCACTATCTATTTTGATTAGAGAATTGTTTTTAAAGTAAAGTTGTATAACATATGATAAAAAATCCTACAAAGCTGTTTTTCAAAGGATTATGGTAAATTGAAAAGGGTTATTAACTTTTTTCAATCAAAATAAAAAAAACTTATTTTTAATTACTAAGTTTTTTTCCACCATGATTATAAAAAGGTTGAAAAAATGATTAGAGAGAAAGTTTTAAAATGTTTTACATGTTATAGAGAGATACTCTGAAAATATAACTGAAGGCAAGACAGTGCAAGTCCAGATGCTCACAAGGGTAGAATTGGATTCACATGAAAGCTTTTCTGTCATTCATTAGTCCAATTATATTGTGTAGTAGCCATTATATCTGCAGTCTAACAAACTCTAGCCTAAATGGATCTGACCATATGTAGACCAACAGTTACTGGATTATATCTCCTGAGGATGACAAGTCTAATGTTTAAAAGGGAACAGCTCACCCAGAGAATTTATCAGCTTGCTGAAGAATTAATTTATACATATATCACTTTATCTATATGCATAGAGGCATAGATAATGGTATTGCATCAGATATATAAAGTACAGCTGGTGAATTAGTTTAAATAATTTCTTTAGTGAAAGTGATAGTTGTAATTTTTTTAATTACAAGTTTTTTAAAAGTAAATAACTTTATTCAATAAAAAGTAAGATGCATTTTCAATATATTTTATTACTAAATGAAAACAAAAATCATTCTACATTAGAAATAAAAAAAACTTGGTGTAGTACATTTAAAGACATGATTAATCAAGAGTAACCTGTTAAAAAAGAAGAAAACATTTATGAAGGACTGTTAAAGGATTAATATTATTATTTTTTTAAAAGTAAAAAGATTTTTTTACCATTAGATAATAAATGAATTAATAATATTGATTTATTATATTTTTATATACACATACAACCTACATGTACATTTATGTATTATTAAAAATTAAGTGATTTTTTTTATATAAGTTTACAGCAACTCAAACATTAATTTAAATTATTATACAGCACATTTGAGTTCTTAAATATATATTAATATAAATTTTATGTATATTTTTGACATTGAATTAATTGGGTATATGGTTTATTAGATTTAGTTTTTTATAAATGCCAGTGGGTGCACACATTTCCATGTGCACTCACATATATGTTAAATCAGTCATTAGTTACATATTATAAAAATGAATTTCATTTATAGGTTTATGACAATTCAAAAATGTTCCTAAATAATTATACTGCACAACACTGTGTGTATATATAAGTGTGTATTATGTAAACATATTAAAAAATATTTGTAAGTTACATTGTAATATTGGATTTTTTTTTACATTAATAAAAATTAGAAGGCTTAATTTATACGCATATTCATATTTTGAAGATCTTAATTTCATTTTTATGGTTATTAATAAATTGATATTTTATTTTTAAAGTTATTCCAGGGAATTTAATAATATATGTTTGTATTATATCTCTTGATTACAGTAACAATTATAGATCTTTTGATCATTAAGCTGGATTCATGCATAAGATATGTTATATAAGAAAGGTTTATGTTTAGTGTTTACAGACATCCATATGATAATGATCCTGATTGGCACAAAGAAGATATTATTTAAAAATCCATTCACTATATCTCATTTTAATTTTATATTTAGAAATTAAGTTCAAATCCAGTCACAAGATAGACTATTAATTGTTTATTTCTGATCATCTATGATGATGAACAATTATTCTTGTCTGTAATTCTGGTGAATTTATAGTTAATTTTGCTGATTTCTCATTTTTCAATGCTCATTGCTCATATTTATTTATATATTTAAATTAGACTAGTCACTCACTAAGGTGGATGATGATTTTTCTATCACCCCAGATTCACATCTATATTATTAGTATCATTACAAATGGTTCCCAATATGGGGATAATTATGATCATGTACTGGTGACCATTATTATAAAATTGCTCCTCAACTTGATCTCAAATATAACATCAGAGAAAGAAAAAGGATGCATTTTATGGAGAATTAATATAAAAAATTTTACTGTAAAATATGCGATAAGACTATTGATTATTATAAAATATTAGTTTTGATGTATATTTAAAAAGTTTATGTTTAGAGTTGATTAAAAAATCTATGATTTTGGAGATTGAATTGATTTTTGATTGTCAAATTTGTTTAGTTGCACTTTCAGTTTTGGTGATGGATATAGGATTTTTCATAGACTTGAGTGTGCAATGTTTTCATGCATCTTTGAGGTATGTTCTATGTCAGGCATTTCTCCAATATACTTTCTGATTTCCTATTGTTTATCATGGTGCAGTTTGCATAATCCTGCCATCCAAGTCTCCAAAAAAGAAGCAGGGCATAGTTCTATATTTTCCATTCTCTAATTCTCCAAGAAAAAGAGCAAAACATAGTTTTATATTTTTCAGCCCCTAAGAGTCAAAGAAGAAGGGTTTTTTCAAATAGTTTTCTACTTTTATTTCATATCAAGGGTTGTGGTAGCTTATAGTGTTTAAATTGAGATAGTGGATAGCTAAAAAGAGCTTGAAATTTTATGGTCAAATCACCTATAATTACAATTAAACTCCAGGTATGTGAAGTATGCCTGTATTTCAAATAAAACTGAAAATAAGTATTGTTTAATAAGTTTTTTGTATAAAATATGCTCATAAGAAAATATAGACCACACATTTGATTCTGAGAAAGAAAGAACCCACCACCTCTCTAACAACCTTCACACTAATGAGTGAAGCATCTGGATGTTGGGTAATAAAAACAATTGATAAACAATGATATTATTATTGTAAATAACATTAAATAAGCTCCATTTAGGAAGGTTTGTCATCTAGTGTTTCAATAAATTAAAATGCAAAACAAATAAAATACAATAAAGGACTTCTATTGATAAAGTCATCATTATTATTCAAAATTTTTTATTTTATTCCAATGTTTCTATATTTGTCACATATTACTGGTGATGATTTAAACCTGAAATTTTAAAGTAATATCATTACATATTACCCCAATAAAGAAATGATATTATAAGTACCAATATAATTATCTGAGTACTCATAAATACTGTCAAATAATTGTTTATATCCTGATTACTATTACATAATTGGCTTCAACAATGTTTAGGGCTTGAACATTATTTTACTGATAAAGGAAATAGACAGATGGATGGATATGGTATATATGTATAAAATAAAAGGAGAAATAAAATTTTTGAGAATAACTTGAAATTAAAAGGTAATATTAAAATCGAATATGCGTACATCAGTATAACATTATGCTGGGATAGAGACTGATATGCTATTAATTCATGAAGTAATTGAGGAAAAGAATAAATTATGTAAAAATAAGATAAAGTGAATAAAGAATAATAAATTGAAAATTTTTAAGTATTTATCAAGAAGATACTAATGATAACACATTTAAAGAAAAAAAATAAAATAGTCAGCAACAAATAATTATGGATTTACCCAGTACAGCAGAAGTACAAGCTATGGAGGCAGAACCAGTGATTCAATAAAAAAGTTGATTGTGCAAATTTAAGAAGAGAAGTTAGCTGCAGTCACACTGAAAATACTGTTAGAAATAGTGATTAAAAAACCAAAAAAAAAGTGGAAGAAAAAGTGGATCAAAATAAAAAAGAAATAAAAAAAACAAGAAAAAATGGATCAAAATAAAGAATAAATAAAAATAATGGAACAAATGGATCAAAATAAAGAAGAAATAAAATATCAAGAAAAGATGGAAGAAATGTATATTCAAAATATAATAGAAATGAAGCAAAATCATGAAAAAATAAAAGTAATGTATATTTAAATTAAAGAAGAAATGAAAGAAAAATTTTAAGACATGAAAACTAATATAATCACTCTGGAAGATATGAAAAAAAATAAATGAACATGTAAAGAAAAAGATGGATTTTATGAAAAAAACTATATCTAGATATACAAAATATGCTTCAGAAAGCTGACAAATTATATGAAGGTCAAGTTCAAGGAACACTTTTAAGCATCAGTGAGAGATTATAAAGACTATAGTTGTAATATAAGGAAAATGTGGAGAGACTTCAAATTGAAGACTCTTTATTAAAAGAAGAACTTTTCAATATTCAACACATATTTCAGAAAAAGGTAGTTGTTACTATGAATGACATTAATGCTGATTATAATAAAAGAGACTTCAAGAAATTGTTTTGACGAGATTGTAAAACAATATAAAAAAAGAGAATAAATGTAATACAACTGATATGAAGTTTGATGAGAAGGAAGAAGATACAATGGTTAAAGGGCAATATTGACATTGCGAGAATTTTTATTATATTAAACAATTTATAAAAATTCAATCTTACAAAGGTTCAACAAAAGAGATACTGATGGACCATTTGAATAGCCTAGAAAGCTATTTTAATTTAAATCAACTGGCAAAAAAAGAACAAGTGCCAAACACATATAACCATTTAAACAGACTTGCTAAGAAGTGCTAAAGTATAGGAAAAATTCTGAATAATTTTTAGTCAGAGGAGAGATAGGAAACTATTAAATATTAGACATGCAGGAGAAATTCTGTTTTAAAAAGTATGAAATGTATACCCAAATTTTTAAAAGGCAAGTTTTCAAATTACAAATGTTATCTGCATGCAGAATCACCAAAAGCCAGATAATTAGATTAATAAGGCATAATATACGATTTCAGATAAAAAAGATAGTCATCAGTACAAGAAGATTATTAAAAAGATTTCTGACTTCCTGGATACATTAAGTATGATCTATCATAATCAGAATGAAGAAAATAAGGTCTCCATGATAGGCCAACAATTATCTAAAAGGAATAATGCACCTATTGGCAGTAGTAACATCATAAATAACCAAAGATATCAATCCTATAGATGGTGGAAAAGAAAAAGAAGACTCTTGAATAACAGTAATAGAACTAGAGTGATATATTGCTCTAAGAGTCACTCTAGTTCACAAATGAACATTTCTACTAAGCAATGATTACTTTCATTGCCTATTCCTTGTGCAGATGAGATATTCACTAAATTTGAAATGTCACAGCAAACAGAAAAAAGTAATCCTAGACAGTAATAAGAGTGGCTTCCAAATCAGCAAAAGGCAATTAATAATGACCAAAATGGTAGAAAATTATAGGGGAAATATATAGGTTGCCGACTCCATCTCCACTTTGAGTATATTTTAGAAGATGGCAATTTATACTAAATAAACACAAAAGGTGGCCCATTCCATGTTGATCCTGAATCTATTTTAAATGATAAAAGCTGATAAAAATGAAAATGTACATTATAATTATTAAGACACTATAAAAGAGTTTACCAATTTTCAAAAAGGTATAAAAGAAATTTGAATTAGAGATGATATAAAGGAATATAAATTGACTTAAATTAAAAAAAGAAATGGCAAGTTCCATTGTCCCATTACCTCCTTTTAAAGAGAGGGGATATTTAACCTTTGGTCATAATCATGCAAAAGCTACATATTATTTTACAAATAATGTGTGTGAGTCATAATCATCATCAACCATTATCAATCCACTGCAGAGTAAAGTTCTCTCCAAGTTCAGTCCATCTTTTCTGATCTTTAGCTTTTCTTCTCGATATCACCCCTGCACACTTTCTTATTTCATTCATCCTTCTCACATGTGGTCTCTTTCTGGGTCTTTTACAATCTCTTGGAATCCAGTTTATGATTTCAATTATCCATCTATTATCATCTCTTCTAGCAAAATATCAAGCCCAACTCCATTTAAGTCTTTCAATTTTTTAATGAGGTCAGTGACACCTGTTTGTTCTCTTACCCATATATTGCATTTTTGATCTCTTCTTGTTACTTCCAACATGCATCTCTCAATACTTTTTTCAGTGGTCTGAAGTCTCTGCATTGGTCTTCTATTAAATATCCAAATCTCAGATCCATAAGTAAGAACTGGTAAAACCCATTTATTACAAAACCTTCCTTTTCAAACCCATAAACATATTTCCTTTTAGTATCAAGTTATTTCTACCAAAAGCACTCAAACAGGTTTAATTCTATGATTAATTTTTTTTTCAATATGTTTTCATCTGTATTAATAATCTGACCAAAATATTTATTACTGTTAAATTCTTCTAACTTATAATAATTAATCTTTATTTTTATATTTTGAGAAAATCCATTAAACATTACTTTAGGCTTTTTAACATTTATCTTTAGTCCTAATTTCCTACTTTCATCTAAAACTCCTGTATCATTTACTGCAGCTCTAAAGCATTATTTTCAAAAACAACTACATCATCTGCAAAATCTAAATGACTTAAATAATGTCCATTATTTTCACTTTTTTAGCTTCCCATTTTAACCCACAAAATACTTCCTGCAGCAATGCTGTAAAAAGTTTTAGAGATATGGAATCAAACTGTCTTACACCCTTCTCAATGTTGACTTTCCTAGTATCATTGTGTAATCTAATTGTTGTTGTTGCATTTTTATAAATATTCTTTAAAATATGACAATATCCTGGATCTATACTTTGATGATCCAATGCTTTAATCACTGAAAAAATGTTAATAGAATCAAATGCCTTTTCATAATTTACAAATCCAAAGCATAATGGCAACTCATATTCATTTGTCCTTTCTATAACTTCTCACAATACCTGGATACTGTACTAAAACCACTTTTAAATCCAGTTGGTTTTCTTGATTGGTGGAAATCCAATGTTCTCTGTAGATGAGTTATAATTATATTGTTAAAAATTTTGTATAAAACTGATAAAAGGCTGATAGGTCTGTAATTTCTAATATCTTCTTTATCATCTTTTTTAGACATTAATATTAATACTGCATTCTTCCAATCATCTGGTAAATCTTTATCATTTAGACATTTGGTATATAACTTTGCTAAAAAAAATTATATTTCTTCACCTGCTTCTTTTAATATATCAATTATAATTCCATCATTACCTGAAGCCTTTCTTTTCTCCATACATTTAATTGCATGTTTCATCTCTTCCTTTAAAATTCTAGGCAATTTGGAATATGTAATAGATATAGGAGGTACTTGCACTTTATTACTATATAATTATTGATAAAAGTCTTCTATCCATTTCATGATGTCATCTCTCTTTTTTAGTAGTAATTTCATCTTTTTTTCTTATTGCAGATATAAATTTCCTACCAATACCAAAATGTTGTTTTACACTCTTGAGACTTTTACCCTTTTCTACAATTTTCCTTGCTAGTTCACAGTTATATTTTCTTATAGCATTTCAACTCTTTTCTGTACCATTTTACAAAATTCGAGATATTTAATTCTTTTTAATACATCATTTTTATATATCTTTATATTCCTTTTTTTCTTCATAAATTCTCTAGTCTCAGTAGAAATTGTATTGGTCAATTGCTGCTTTTTTCTACCAGCTATCTTAAAAATCTATCAGTTATTTTTATATTAATTTCATTCAAATCTGAATCATGTTCAAAATCTATTCATACTTAAAACCTATTTGTAAGTTCTAATTTAGATTCATTAGAATGTTTCTGAAGATTAGAAATATCAACTGTAAATATTGTTTTTCTTAATAACTTTTGACTCTCTAGTTTTGCATTAACATATATTTTACATCTTATTAATCGATGATCACTTCCTGTGTTAAATTTATTAAGAACATTACAATCTTGAAATATGTATTTTCTGTTAGTCAAGATATAATACCAGTTCTGCTGTACCTTCATTTGGATGCTTTTATGTCCATTTCTTTTTAACATTTTTTTTCAAAAAAGGTTTATAATATAATTTGTTTTCTTTTTCTGCAGACTCCACCAGTCAATGTCCTCTCTCATTTCTATTACCATAACCAAAATTACCTACAGCAATTTCATCTTTCATTTGTCTACCAATTCTAGCATTATTTTATATATATGTCCACAGATGGCGTTCTACCAAAAACACCGATCAAGCGTATGTTTTGTTTACATAAACATCAGAGTAGTATTCACTACTACTCTGACGTTTATGTAAACAAAACATACGCTTGATCGGTGTTTTTGGTACTACTCTGACGTTTATGTAAACAAAACATATGCTTGATCGGTGTTTTTGGTAGAACACCATCTGTGGACATAAATACAAGTGTTAGCAAGTTTTTTAACTTGCATTTTTGTTTATATATATGAAAAATATTTATCATTTACACAAACATTTATTCTGCCTTATCAGGCAACGGAGAAGAAAAACCATGGTGTTTCTTGATCTTAAACTCAGAGGTAAAAAGCCAATAAATTCATCACACTGGCTAATGCATGTTGGTGAGCAACCCATCCATGTTTGTATACTATATGAATAATCACATAGTAATAACAGCTGCAACGACAAGAACGTATGGAGTGGACATTAGGAAATTTGCCCTGCTCAGTTTCTTTAAGGCCTCCAAAAGGAATCAAAGAGTCTCCTTTCAGTTAATAGAAAATTCCTTTCTCAGCCAATATATGTGATTATGCACGTATATATAGGTGATTTACATGTATAAAATTGTTATGTAAATAAAAATTATTTTATAAATATGCATGAACATATTCATTTTTTAATACTTTCTTTATTACAAGAATAGATTACTAAAAAAATTTATTTAGGTGACAGTGCCAAAAATTCTAGATAAGTAAAAGCGGATTGTGTGAAATTAAACTAGTGGTTTACAAATGAGGTAGATTTCTTTCTGCTCATCTCACACTCTCTTATAATTGAAGAAGAAAAAGAGAAATAAATAGCTTTAAAAAAGCTAAACTAAAAAAAAGTGCATAGATTTGTGATTATTTGGATTTATTTTACTAGCTTATAAAAATGTTATGAAAATATTTATTGCATTAAGATATTTTTCAGATATGGAGAGCTAGAAAGAAAAGAACATTGGTTCCTATCCTAAGCATATTGCCCAGTTTTTTATACCAATTATTATTAGCTGCTAGGAAAGAAAAAAACTGAATTGCACAGATAAGTTGCAAAAAAAATGTTATTTAATGGAAGACTAATACATTAACACCAAGCATAACTGTGATCAACACTTGTTTGATTAGCTATAATACTAAAAAAGAAAAGATACCTAAAAGAAGATGAAAGAATTCAAGAAATAAAATGGTAAGATATTCTGAAAGGAAGGAAAATTAGATATTTTTAATATAAAAAAAACTTGAATATTAAAGAATAAAAATATTTAAAATGAAAATATTCAAAGATTGAATTATGCTTTAATTCACATATGTGAATATGAATGAAAGTATTATTATAAAGACTGTAAAATAATTTTATGTATATATGTGTGAAAAGGTCTAATAAGAAATTAGAGAAAATAAAAGATATTAACTTTACATTATGATATCCAGCTTGATAAGTTTATGCAAGAGGAAAGCAACAAAATACGACTATCTTTATTTTATTTATTTTTTATTCCATTAATAAATTATTTTATTATTTATTAATCTCTTGTTTGTTGTTTTATATACATACTGAAAATAAATATTATTATAATACTTTTTACATAAAAAAATACTAATAATAAGAAAATATAGGCCACACATATGATTTTAAGAAAGGAAGAAACCCCCCCCCCCCGACAAACACACTGCTCTGAGAACATCACACCAATGAGTGAAGTGGTTGGATGTTATGGTAATAGAAAATATTGATAAACAATGATATTATTATTGTAAATAACTTTAAATAAACATTCTTATTTAAGAAGATTTGCCACCTAGCGTTTCAATAAATAAAAATGTAAAACAAATAAAATGCAATAAAGGAATTCTAATGGTAAAAGTCATCATTATTATTCTAAATTAATTTTATTCATAGGATCTGCAAATAAATGTTTTTATATTTGTCACATAATGTTGATGAGGATTGAAATCTGAAAAAAGAAAGTAATACCCTTGCACATTACACCAATAAATAAATGATATCATAACTATCAAAATAATTGGCTGAGTACCATTAGTACCATCAAATAATTGTGTGTATCTGCTTACCATTACAATATATATATATATTGAAAATATCATAGACAGTAATAAAGCTAAATATTATTTTAAAAAACTATCTTTTCTGTGTATTTTCATTTTATTAGATATTATGTTGACTCAGAAAAAAAAACATTAGTAACAATTGTTGTATATTTTGTTGAATTTCACTTGAAAAAGTCTATTTGTTAGTAGATGGTTATGGAAGAATTTTACTAAAATTTTGTTTTTTGCTAGTATTATATTATACGAATTTCTATTTTATTATTTATTACATATATATATATGTGTGTGTGTGTAAATAGAGGGATTTGAACTTAGGATTTTTCACTCTATATTCGTCCTCCAATGTGAAAAGGATAAATAATCCCCAATATATGTATTTTGTGCATATCCAGCACTCATTACTTGGGCCAGATATATATATATTGTAACGATATATAAATATGTCGTTACATTAATTTAAAATAAAAACTTAAAAGTTCGCAAATAAAAGTAAAAAACTAAACGCTAAAATTAAAATGTTTGTTAAACGTATATACATTCGCACAGATGCCAAACTTTAAAATTTTTTTTTTTTTAAAAAATAAATAAATAAGTATTTGAACGTACTTTTTTATAAAAAAAAAAAAAGTACAAGATTTAAAAATAAAAACAGGTATTAATTAATTCTGGTAATCTGTAAATGGAAATGATTGTTTATAAATTGTTTGAAAAGCAAGCTAGCCTTGGGCTCTTGTATAAATAAAATGATCTGATGAAAGATAGATAAGAAAATAAAGAGAAATTAGCTTGACCAATGGAAGCACTAAGCCTTGGCTCGGACCCTAATGAAAGTGATGGATTAGTGACGTTTTGTTGATTGAATCCGTGTGGATAATATAAAAAGGGAAATACAATTTTTTCTGACAGTTCCAGCGTTTTGTGTTTGAGAGATGTGGTAGGACGCACATACCACACTCTCTATTTAAAAAAAAATGAAAAGACTGTGATGCCTTGAACCAGCTATTGCCATCTCCAGAACATTATCTTCCAATGGAGGCATTGCGGGAATTAAAAGCAGAAACCTGGACTCTTCTACTGTGAGCTATGAACTTTACAAATTAACAACAACAAAAAAAAGTAATTAAGAACTTTTGTCATTGTTTTTTTTAAAGATTCAGCTAATTTAAATTTTAAAATGAACTTTTATTTGATTTTCAAATTAATAATTGATTGTTTAAATTTATATAGTTAAGTTTTGCTAAAATCATTTCCATTTTATTATTTTTATTTGTAGTAATATTTATTGTAGAAATTATTAAATGCATTACATTTAAGTTGGGTATAGACGTTGCATAGATTCATTAGTGGTTGATTATGTTGTGGTTTTCACAGTCGATTAGAATATATAAGTCAACAATGTCACTGTGGTGTCTTATGATGAACACCAAAGGGTCTCCTGTATTCCCTCAGCAATTGACGTTATCGATTGACTTTGTATTTTGATCTGTTGTGTTTAATTTGGAATGTTTTTGATCGTGGAATCTATGCAGACGATCTATACTCGACATTATAAAACAAATTGTATAAAAATAATTTGTGCGAACATATTTAAATGTTAAATTTAAGTCGGGCGTGAATGGCTATATAGTTTTGTAAAGTTATATTAAGGGAGGGTAATCTTAAGTTATTCATTTCGTAGTTGAATTGGTTCAATGGATTGGATATATTTGTGTAATTGTAGATGTAGTATGAGATCCGCTACAGGCAGGATTATATATATACACCACACACCTTCTGTTTGCCTATGGATGTGTTTGTAAGATGGCAAAGGACCGCAATCCATTCCTATGGAGTTTTATGTTTATTGTTCTACTCGCCAACAGATGTGACATTCCTGTTGGTGGAGAGACAATGTCTTTCTCTAATTTTACTTACTGATCAGATGTACATTCCTGACAGTATAGTATTTGGTGTTGTCGTATTTTCATGCTACATTGAATACACAAATGTATCAGATGGATTGGTGCCGGTTTGATTGCGAAATTTGTTGCCTAAGGTTAAATCAGGGAAGAATATTTTCTTTTCAAATGCAGATCTCTGTAGTCTATTTATACTCAACTCACTAAATAAATATTAAACTCATGGTTGTAATTTACTTAAATGTAAAACTAAAGATTAATAGAAATATCTAAAATGTTGAATTTATTCCTCAAAATTTAAATGTTATTTTATATGTGCGTAAATAAATATTTTTATGTGTTAATTTCTGGCAGTGGCTTTTATTCTTTTATATTTAAGATATAAAATGTATATTTTATTATCTCTGCTACTCTACTGAGCTAGTGACTTGGGCTAACAATCTGAATATTTAAATAAAGTGGAATCTTAACAGTGCATATCTGCCTACTCTATAAATTTTTCTAGGTTTAAATGCCTAGATGGTGCCCCGTAGAGCAGATATCGTAGTTTGCGGTTAGATTCGATCTTCACTTTCATTTCGATCGTTATAATATATATATATATTGTAGTGCAATATTTTCTGTAGTACAATATTTGCTCTCCTTCCGATTATTTTAAGTGGATAACAAGTGTCCCTATCTTCATGAGAGAGATTAATAGTAATGATTCATGGGGGGCAAAGCAGAGATGTATGCTAACTAAATTGAAAAATCAGACTGCTTACATATATTTTATTTCACAACTATTTCTTACTTAAAAATAAAATTTAATGATGAGAAGTATTATAGTTTATGTTTGTTTTTAGAATTAAACCTGTTATAAAGTATAAGCAATATAATAATCAAGTATTCAAAAGGTATATTATGTTTAAACTAATGCTGTAGCATTAAATATCACCATGCAGTGTAAAAATATTTAATTTTATTTTATCAAACTTATTGAATTTTAACAGACATAAAAAAACATTCCATCTCATAAAAATATATGTACACATGCAAATTTTTAAAGTAAATATAAAATGGGAATAATGAATCTATAGTATAAATGTGAAAAGCACATTATAGAATTATAATTTACATCACAAAAAAGACAATAACGTTGCAATTTTAACAGTAAATCTTCATCATTAGAGTGGCACTAGCTGCAGTCCATAATATATTTATTAAAACTTTCTATTAATATAGAAATAGCATATTATTTACTTCAAAACTTAGACAAAATTATAATCAAGCATTCATGAACATCATACTTAATTCATGACCTCATTAAAATTTAATTTTAATAATATTTTATAATCACATTATATATATATATAAAACCTGATGACCCTTCATCAATTCGACTTTATAGAAAATTCACCCATATAAACAGATATCTCAATTTTTATCTCTGGTCATTATCATGCTAATATATTTTCTGTGCCAAAAAAATATTTTGATGAGAGCATATAGTTTGTCTGAACTTGTTTAAGAAATAGCATTGGTTAAAAATATTTTATTTTGTAATGATTATAATAAAAACATTACATTTAATCATTTTACATAGCATTGATACTAAGAAAAAAAATATGATAAAACTATCAATTCAACTAGTGATTAGAATTACTTTACCTTATACTAAATGAATCACAGATATGATCAATAGAAAACTATAAAATTTCAATAGTAAGACTAACTTTTGTATTAGCAATAAATATTAATATTTTTTTGGTAAACATAAAGACAGTATTTTTAGAATACCAAAAGATCTATAACTTTTGATGATCATAGTGCTCAGGAAGCTATGTGGACCGATCACATACATGTGTTAGTGTCAGAATTAGAAAGCATAAAAATGGCCTTCAATCAAAAGTTGATTACATCAGCTTTTTAGATCACATGTTTTAGAAATTAGTCACAGACCTGATTTTGATAATACTAAAATATTAACTAATTTGGAAAAGTGTGATTTAAGAACTATGAGAGAATCTATTGAAATATTAAAAAGATCAAGTGAATTAAGCAAATCTGATAAAACACAAAATATTCTCAACTGGTGAATGCCAATTATTTTATTTTTTCTTTTAAAAATAAGGTTGAAATCAAAAAAATATTTCTTAATCCACCTATTCTGAAAGATCGATCATCAAATATATATATAAGAATGATTGTTCTTTACTTCATGATTAAACTTGTTATTACCAAAGACATAACAGTTGTTTATTAAACCCTTAATTTTATCAGGATTAAATAAAATTTTATGAAAACATTGTAAATTAATTTAAAATAGTACATGGTATAATCCAAATAAAACTTTTTTCTTCATCTTATAACTATGAAAATGTTAAACATAATATAATGTAACATATATATATAATAGTATTGAACTGAGGTCCATACGATGTCGTATTATAAAAGCATTGTAAATAACTAATTGAAAATGAAGCAAACTTAAAGAATAAGTTGACATAGTGACAATAATTGATTTTAAAAAATGATTTGTTATACATTTTATCTCTATGAATTTTAAATGATTAAAAATAATATTTGTTTGTAAAATACCGTAACTGCATTTATTGTTTTAAATATAAATTAATGTACAGTCATGCCATAAAAGAAAAAAAAAGACTAATATAAAATTTCACTTTTACTGTAGCTAAAAATAATCATTTAATTAATTTATATTGTTTGAAGATAAGGAAGTAAAATGTACTTTATCTTTTTTATATATTTTTAAAAATAGTTAGATAACTAAAAAGCGGAAATAATTTTATTTGGATTTATTATATTTATAATGCTGGATTAAAAATGTTTTCCTTTTTTTATTTAACTTTTATTCTGTCTTGTAATTTGATAATATTATAATAGAATATTTATTAACAAAATTAAAAAAAAAGAATATTGATTAAACTTTGTGATTGGACAGAATGGCAGTCTGTTATTATGAGAGTATATTAGTAAGCATTGAACAAACCACTTTTTGTCTTGAGTTCCTCCTAATGTTCCTGCTTTTTCTCTGGCTATATTAGAGACCTTGCTGAAATCAACCTGGGAGCAACTATAGCAAAGAACTGTTCGTAGCAGAGCGATTAAGGGCTATCAGTATTCCAAGCCAATATCAATAATCAATTGCTAATTGCCAACACTCTATGGTGACAAAATTCATTAAGAAAATGAAACCAAGAAAATAGAAGTGTTAAAACCCCAGTCCTTCCTGTGGAAGAAGATCTTTTACTGCCTGCCTAAAGTGAGGGATGAGATAGTGGCCAATTTATTAAACCTATTCCATTATATCTGCCATAACAAGAATTACTTCCACCTGTCATAAAGAATTAAGAACTGAATATTTGTTAATAACAATATATATGTATTTATAATACCATGATTTTTAAAGACCAGAATAATTAATCTTGAAATGATAAAGTGAAATTTTATTTCATCAATTTTTATTAATAGAAATTGTTACTATAAACTATTACATTTTTTTTATTTATCTTAATTAAATCTAAAATGTATTTTTTCTTTGTATTTTTTCTATAATGACAATTTACATTTAATATCTATTGTATGTTTAAATATGTATATCATTAGTTGTTTAACTAAATAAATAAGCTTTTATTTATTGTTAAAATCCATCTTGTGTGTGTGTGTGATTTTATTTCATACCAAGCAATAAGTTAAACTTTATAACTATTTTTTAAGTTCATGCTTGCTGTTGAGAAAGAATTAAAGAATATAGAAGTAACCAACAAAGGAGGGCTGTATATCTAAGATGCTCTTTAGTTAAATAATATAATTTCTTAATTGGAAATGGTGCTTAGGTGTGAATAATTTGACTGAAAAAATATACCAGTTTTCAGATTCATTAAAGGGGATCATCAGTGATCTGACTGAGTAGTATAAATATGTGACATGAGACTGCATATTTAAAATTTTGCTATGGCAAATTACAAATAAAATATTTTATGTATTGAGATTTAAGAAGTATTGAAAACTAGAGTGCTGTAATGATATCATGGGCCAGATTATATGATGATGATAGTGATTGGTTGTTTCATAAAATGTAGTCAAAAACTGTTTTGAATAAAATATAATTAGTAGTTAAATGGGCACCAGTACATAGTTAATTTAAGTGTAGATGATCATCTTAACTGGATCTCTTAGAAATTATTTAAGTTCCATTACTCAATTAGCTGCTCAAATGACCTCTAACCATTCTATGAGTGGTCGTGTTCCCTTATAATATATATATATAATGTGTAAAAATTAATATATATATATATATATATATATATTGTAACACTTCTGTTACATAGTACATAATAACATAGGGTGTGTGCACAAATATACATAAAGTTGAAAGGAAAAGTAGAAATAAACAGACAAAAATTTGGAAGATATTTTTCTATATTTCCTGGAATAAAATAATCATAGTAAAAGATTAAATAATTTTGGATTTAAAATAAAAATTTTATTATAAAATAAACATTTAAAAAGGTCCAAATAAATATTTATATTGTACTTTGATTTTGAAATTAAAAACAAGCATGTTAATTATAAAATGTCTACTGATAATTGTAAAAATTTCTATTTTGAAATCTTTTTAATTAATTGGTAAATTTCTATTTATATATAAATCTTTGTATATCATACTTTGATAAAAATTTCAAGGTTGCTTTCAAAAGGATTAAAATTATTTTTAATCAAGATAAAAAGATAAAAACAGTTTTTAATTTAGTGTTTTTTGTCAACTCAGCTGTCTATATAAAAAGTGTTGATAAAAAATAGTTTAGTTTGGCTAATTTTTTTTAGATGAGTTTGCTGTTTTTTTAATGAGTTTGGCTAGTAAATTTCTTTAAAAAGGAGTTGGAGACTTGGTTAATTTCAAGAGCTATACAGACAGCTGCCATGGATCAGAGATATCTGAAGTTAAGATAGAAGGACAGCTTCTCTAGTTAATGATGGCAGAGTTTGAATTCACATGGAGACAAGGGTCAATTTCAAGTGTTTTATAGCTACAAATGTGTTCTAGAAAACAGCTTGCTGACCTGAAATCTATCAAATCCTGGAAAGAAGGGGGATTACTAACAGTTATCTGATTATACCTTCCTCAATGATGACACTTATCCAGAGAGAACCTTAGTCAAGAATTCATTATCCATATGCTATTTCAGTTATATGCAGAGAAGCGCAAATAAACATGTATGCAGGAAGCATAATTGGTGACTTATTTTAGTAGTTTCTTAAAATGACATTTAAAAATGTATCTTAAAGTGCAAGTAGTAATTTCACTTGGACTAAGAATAAAAAAGTAAAGGTTTAATAGATGATTCTATATTCTAATGAAAAACATTGTATAATGATTTCAAAAGATTCTAGAGAATTACCAATTGTCAAATTTTGCCTGTAGTAGAGATCAATTGGCTTAGCTATTCATTTTGATGAAAAGTTTATCTTATTCTTTAAATTATCTGTCATTGAGGTTTATTATATTCCATGGTTACAAAATGACAATATTTAAAGAGCTTTTAATCAAACTTTTTAAAATAAAAATCAAAAACTAAACTACTTGTTTCAGCATCTGTCATGACTTAAATTCAATTATCTCTCCAATTTTAATGAAAGTTCATCTGCCTATTTTTATTGGATAATTTCATTACCCCTCCCCCCATCTGCTTTCAAACATTTATTTTAGCTCCAAATGTTTGGTTTGTTTTTAAAATGAAATTTTCATTTTTTGAAACATTTTTAAATAAAGATTTTTTTTTTTAGAAATTGAATTGAATACAGTTTATTTTCTCAGTTTAGATCAATATTTTTGTAAAATGAATATTATTTATTTACTCTTAAACACTATTTAAATTTAACTAAAAACAACAATAATCAATTTTATTTATAAAATAAAATGTGCATAGATAAATAATTATCTATCTATATAATGTATGTTTGTTTACAAGATAACATTTGAACTTCACTATATTCTTAAGTAATATCAACTGTTTACCCATTTATAGCTATATAATGACTTTATAGATTGTTATCTATCTCTGATATATATTTTTGTTAATTATTTTATACATCATATCCTTGATAACTTTTAAATTAAGTAAACCCAAGTTTAAACCCTCTGATAACTAAAATGACAATTACTTTTCCCAGCTTAATAAGTATCTATCTTTTTCATTTAATAAAATTTAAAATTATTCAACACAAAATTTTATTCTCAATTTTATTTTAGAATAGGGGTACTAACTTTGATGAGGAAATAAAAAGTACAAGATGTGAAAAACATTAATTTTAAGGTTGAAAGCTCTATATAGTTAGCATCACTTTAGTAAAAGACAGCATAAATGATTCCAAACTGCAAGCTAATAAAAATAATGATTTTGATGTCGGTGATACTTTCAAGATAAGGGAAGAAAATCTTGTTTACAATACTGAAAAAATTGATGTGAAGGATTGTATTAGTGGCATTTTAGATAATCGTTTTGATGAAATGAGAAAAGCTACAGAAGATTATGTAGAAATGCAGACAGATCACTTTATGGACTTCAGTGCTAGGACTGATAAAATGATAGAAATATTTCAGCAGTAGGAACTAAATACTAATAAAAGTAGTGATGAAAGACAAATAGAGGATGTGACAAATAATAATTTGAAGTTGACAATTCTTTAAATAAGAAAGAAAAAGTCATTGTAATAAACAGATTTTGTATTAAAAATAATACCATGCTGAGTTTAAGATATATTAACAAATTTTATCTAAACAATAGTCATGAATATAGTGATTCTAGTTTTGATGAGAGAAATTTTAAGACTGATGAAAATTTGGAACTATTGCATGAGTTAAACCTTCATAAAGAGTTTGAGAGTAATACATATTGTAAGGATTTAAGCATAAGGGACTTCTATATAGAAGTATGATTATAAGAAGTTATTAAGAAGCAGAATATTCATCAGAGATTTAGCTCTTCACACTCTGTAGCTAATGCTGGCAGGGTGAATGTGGTTACTTTATAATGATGTAGATTTCAAAAGTATAAATTATCAAAATACATTAAAATGTGTGAGTAGATATAGCTATAGTCTAAAATATTTGGCTCATAGTTGAGATGGTCATAGAGATTTTATTTAGTATAAATAATCTGTGTTTTTAGATTCATTAGAGAATGAATATGATGATAGAAACTTATGCTATTTATCTGATCTTAGTGATTTGTTTTATAAATATCCAGTAAGTATAAAATTTGAAATGGCAATTTTCATATTGATAACCTTTATCCTTTATAAAAATTACCTGCTTATATTTAAAATTGTAGCTAATAAAAAGAGATCTTATAATTCTGAAGGGATAATGCCTATTGCATCATTCTGAATTTGAAAAATATAATTTGTTTTATTTGATTTGTCACATAATACAAGCTGCTTTAAATGAGATTTACCTATACATAAGCTTAGTTAAAATAGAATGGTTGTGATAATGTGTGTAATATTATTATGGTCTAATTTATTGCTTTCTTGTGTTGAAAAATATATTTGCTCTTTATAAATCAAAAAGAATAGAAAAAACAGTGGAATTAAGTTATATATCTTTTTTTTTTAAATTAAGTTAATACTTAAAATAACTTACTTGTCATATTGAGATGTTTTAATCCTATAAATAAATATCTTTTGCTATAGATTATTTCATGTTATTATTCATTTCATTGACTTAATAATTTTTTTTTAATTTTCATAAGAAAGTATGAATGTAGTAGTTAGCCCATGCTATGAATTTACAAAACATATATGCAGTATTTAAAAGAATATTTCTTTTTTTTTCATTTTTATTGTATATAGTTACAGTCAAAATTATCACTTTATAAATAGACATCTGTGTCTCTTTGTTTCATGTGTAAAATTGTTTTTCATTTTAAACTGTTTTTTAAGTTGTTGAGATTAAAATCTTTTATTCACATTTAAGTGAATAAGTTATTTAAAATTTAAAAAATATAATTGAAATAATATAGACAACTGTTTTAGTTTTAATATTTCTCAAAGAATATTTGTGTGCTAATATGTATTTAAAAGAACAAGGGAGATATAAGATTTAAATTTAATAAAACTATATAAAATTAATTATTTACTATATTTTTATTATTTTTTGTTAATATTAAAATTAATTTTAAAAATAGTTGAATGCAAGATGTTCAAGAACAAATATTTAAGGTGTGTGTGCAGTTATGCAAAGCAGACAATGGGAAATTTTAGCATCACATGATTTTTAGGAAATAACCATAGTAATTTCAGATGTCATTAATTTTGCAGTAAGGGGAGGTTGTTTATCCTTAACAAAAAAACCTTGGTACTTGATAAGAAACTTTTGATCCAACTAAATTGTCCTCTTTTAATATAGTTTGAAAAATAATGGCAATAATAGTAAAGTTATTAACCATAATAGCCTGCTGGATAAAGATAGTCTGAAGGGGCTTGTGAAGCCTCTGTTCCAGTTGACTACATTATTTCCAAGTCTCTGTGGTTTTAATATTAAAATAAAACAAAAGCCTAAAATAAAATAAAAAATTATCTAATAAAAAAATCTATTATTTTTAAACCTCAGCATTGAAGAAATAAAGATATCCATAGAGATAATGTTACTTCATGGACCAATTAATAGCTTATCAACATTTCCAAAACCTCTTAAATTTCTCTGTTCACTTGTAATCATCTTCTAAACAGGTTTCAGGAACAATAAACTTTTATCTAGAACTTTTAAAAATGTAACCAAGATAAACTTCCTTAGTAATCTTAGCTTCTTAATTTGGCACCAAGTATCAGTCAGAAAACCCATTAAAAAGAGAGATTCAACATGAACTTGAAAGTTAGGACTTTAGATATAAAAAAAAGACATTATTTCCATTAATAATAATTTTATTATGAATTGTTGCTATGCATTTTTTTCTCTTGGATCTCCCAAAGAAACATTCTTTTAAAACAACAAAGGTAATAAATAAATAATAATAATAATTTTTGCTTTATTTGTAATATGTTTTCAAACATTCCATATAATATTTTGGTGTGCATGGTTATGCTTATTAGAGGTTATATAATGATTATTAAAATTTATCATTATAAACTTTAAATCCTATCAATACATCATTCCAGGGTAAAAGAACTTGTGTTGATATATAGTGAGTCATTAAGCATATAAGTACTAGAAGTAATGTTTGATAAAAATGATTTATGTAAATAATTTGAATAGTGGCCTTCATGTATTTGACGTTGTCATATGTGATAATATGTATAATTTTTATTTGTATAAGAGATGGTGAATTCATTTTATTACAAACTGTTTTATTTGAGAGAGGCAAATTCCTCTCATTGTGCAACTATTTCATCTTTATTTAAGAGGTAATGAAATTCCCCTTTTATTTTTATGTTAAATTAGAATGAACATGGATTTATGTAGTAATATATTTACTTCACTTTTACCACTTATTAAATAAGCCATTACTTGTGAACCTAAGTTAGTTTGTTTAGAAGCTTCTCATATTATACTTTATATCAGTAGATAAGTTTGGTGTACTATTAAAAGAACTTTTATCTGTAAAATACCTATAGAAACTATATTCTAAATTAGTTATTTATTTTATTAGCACATAGTTATAATATTTTTATATAATCCTGCTTAAGATTTTTTCAGCTTATAGGCAATAGTGCTGAATATAAACAGCATCATTTCACTTTGGACTTTTTATTATTTTTCTTTAATACTTTAAAAAGCTGTAGTAACTTCATAAATATGTTTGTTATTAACGATAATATGAAATAAATTTAATGTCAATAAAATATATATAAATGTTATTAAATTTCGTTTTCATGTATAAGGTTGATACTTATCATTGATTTATAGTTACATGTATATTCACTATGGCATTTTGATATTTACCCTGAGATATTAAATATGCATACACTAATATTTTCTTTTGCATAGCTATATTAAATTACTATCAGATATTATAACATTGTAATATAATAATATTAAATCATGCTTTCACACTTCTAACGTGAAGCTATAACAACAAATTGAAAATTAAATTAAAAGGCTGAGCACTTTCAAGAAAATGTACTCCTCATATTCATAGCCAGTTATCATCCTTTCTTTGAAATCATTATATAAATAAATCTGATATGCAAATTATATGCAAGTGAGTCACTAAGACCATCTTTTAGATATCGCAAAACATGCATCCTTACGATTAATGGCAAAAGAGTCCTCTGCTATAAAGTATGCTTCTTTTACTTTTCGCCTAACATCATGTTGCTCAGTACAAACCAATTTTGCAGATGTGGGTTCGAACACATGTCTTGACAATTTTTGATGCTGAGCAAAAATTGAAGTGCATTCTGGATCTGTATGTGCCTTATTGTATCTATACCTGTGTTGTGATATCCTAGTAGCTATTGTGGCTCTTGTTTCACCATAGTATGATGCCTTACATCCATTATGAGGGCATGATAATGTTTACATTAAAAAAAACTTTACAATTATTTGTTTAATTATTCTAAATATATTTCAGGATCAATAAAATGTCCTTTTGATTTCGATGTATATTTCTTTGAAATATGCATATACATAATAGAAGAGTCTTAGATATAAATAAATTTTATCTTTTATAACTTTAGCTAATCAAGAGTGAGAGATTTATTCTTATTGATGATCTATTATTTATATTTACAGTTTTGGCTTATTCAGTTCATAGGAAATATTAAATAAAAACCAATCTCATTTTCCATTATCTTTATACGTAAAGGGTATATGAGCACAAAACTAAATCAAAATGATATCAACCTCCAAGAATCCATAGAAACAGGGGTCTTTGCAGCTATTAGACTTTCAGTTTTTCTCATCTATGCTCTCTGGTTGCTCCGATGTGTCATTATCCTTGACCAGAGAGTACATTCAGCCAATCAAAAGCTCTTGGACCTAATTTGCACTCTAATCTTCCAATTCCCATCCTCTCAGCCTCTATCATAGTACTCAATCACGAAGATATGCATTTCTAAATGGCCTAGACTACACACCATTTCCCTCTCCACTTCCCATTCCCTTTTTACATGTATCCTTCCTCTCTTACCATGTTGCTCCTGAAATTTTATTTGTTTAACTGTATCTGTTTTTTTTTTTATGAATAAACATCTCATCACTGAAAAAAAAAATGATATCATGTGGATAGCTAAATATATTATTTTAATAATATCTCTTTATGAACGGTCAGAAAATTCATAAAAATTTAATAAAAACTATACAATATATAAAGTAATTTCTATAGTCTTAAACTTATTCACATAACTGTCCACCAAAATGACTTTCCTAAGAATAGCGGAAACTTGGATATTTTTTCTTTTTTTTTTTTTTTTAATTTATTAATCTTTTATTTGTGGCTAAGTAATCAATATTTTATTCTAATTATAAAATACAAAGGATTTTTTTTTTTTTTTTTTGCAATTGTATAAAATAAACTAACAAAAATATATGTCTTTCAATAATTTTAAGTTTAAAATTTATATTAATAAGATAATGATCATTGGTTTATATATATATGCATCAATTTTTGAAGTTAAAAATCTCATTTTTACACTAGAAACAAAAAAATAAAAAAGACTGTGTTATAGCCTCAGCATTTAAAAAAGGTCTCTAGATGATGCTTGATGTCATTTGAAATGGAATGATGTTTTTGGAATGATTTTCAAAAACAAAAGTAAATTTGAAAGTTATCAAGTAATAGTGTTATTATATTTGACATTTCATAAGAAGCTTTTCCATCTAATCAGAAATAAAATAAAATCAGAAGTTACGGAAGAAAAAAGTGTAGGACCAACAAACTAACTTATGTTCGTTCTGAAAGTTGCTACGCATCACTTAATTAAAGCATGAAAATTTCATAAAAAATAGTGAACTTTATTAATCTTATTTATACTTGTGGAAAAGTTTGAAAGTATTTTATAGTTTGAAATTATATTAAGATCAAATATATATTCTACAATATTTACTTGAAAAAAAATTGTGAAGTTGAATATTTTTATTACTCTTTGATATATAGGGAATAGGAATACATACTGCAATATATACATAGGCTATGAATGATACGATAATTTCTAGTTCATAAACAATTTGAAATAATCATTCATTTATTTATTTGGTGTCAAAGTTGTGAATGCAAAAAATTTAATGCTTGTAAGTCACATTGTTTTATTGTATGTGTGTATATCAAGAGTGTATCTCTCTTAGACTGATGCACAAACAGTGTCTAATTTCAGAAACTTAATAAGACAAGAGTTTCTTTGAGGTTTTAATATTGTTTGCATATTTTGGAGGAATAATTCTTTAAACATCATTGTTATTGAAGTTAAGTAGACATCTCTTAATATCATTATCTGACAGAAAAGTAGAAAAATATGAATTTTTTTTTCAAATATGGCTTAAAATATTTATAAAAGAAGCAAGTTGGACAATGAGAATTATGATTTAAGTAAAACATCTCCATTAAATTGAATTTTGAACTTTTTTAATTACAGTATTTGGTAGCTTTTGTTAATACATATCTCAGGCTACAGTTGAAAATGAATTCATTTTTTCTGCTTTAAAATCAAATGATGATATTGTGAGATTTTAAATTAAATTTTGTATAGACAGTGTTTAGAGAGTTTTTTCATTCCAAAGTATTATATATAAAAATAATGCTGTTTCTTCTAAATTGGTTAATAAAATCAAACCAAACACAAAAATGTAAATGAATAAATGGATAATTATATATATATATTGTGACCTTTTGATTAGTTTATATATGAATAAATGGATAATTATATATATATATTGTGACCTTTTGATTAGTTTATCATAATAAATCACCATAATAAATTGCCATAATAAGATGTACTTTATCATCCAAAATTTTAAATTTTAAAAATATAACTGGCACTAATAACTTGATAGATATTTTAATAAGACTGAAAAAGATATTATAAACATACTATTGTTTTTATTCGTTTGTGATTGTTTTTTTAGGTCTATAAATAATTTTATAATAATATTTTTTTAAATAATTATAATAATAAAAGATCGATAATTTTAATAGCTTAGTAAAATATTTTTATAAAGTTGACTAAATACATTATTTTATGTTAAAATTAAAAGGTTGAAATATTATTTTTTATGTTAAAAATTAAAATGCTCAGTAATTGAGACAGCTTTCACATAATATTGGGAGGAATTTTGGATAGAAATCAGACAATAGGAAAAAGAGGGGGGGGGAGAAAAACAAATGAAGCCAGTATGTAATTAAAGTTGGCAGAAATATTTGATAAAATTCAGACGATTATAAAGATAATTTTGTGCTGTAACTGTAATTAAATTTATATTAATAAAAATCAAGATAATATGTGTTGGATAAATAATTAAATCATGGAGTAAATAATTAATTTCTTCATCCGGTCACAAAATTATAGATTGGCAGATCAAATTACAATTCTAAAAAAATGCTAATGCAGGAAAAGTTGCCAGTGGATTTTATTATTATGGTGAACAGTGAAATATATAAGGATAATATTGATTCATTTCAAGCGGTTAGAAGTTGGACAATCTTTCACATAAGTGAAAACAATTTCAATTATTTATGCTTCATTATATATTTAAAAAAGAATTTAACTTTAGATATAAAAAAAAACTAAATTAAAGTTGGAATAAAAATATTTAAAGAATAACTTACAGAAATGTGGAAGACAAATAACAGGAATAATAATTAAATTGATTTACATTATTAAAACTGATCCTACGATATTTTTTTAAGAAGTATAGTAGTGTAAAGAGAAATAGTTTTATTTAACTGACTTATAAATATTTATTTGGAAGAGTCAATAATAAATGCAAAATAACTCATAGAAGTTAAAATTTTTCCACAGAAAAGAAAACACATATATTATGAGACTTGATGTCAATAAACTGTAATATAAACATAGAAATAAAACAACGAACTTATTTATGTTAAATGGTTTTGATCTACACTTTAAAAACACTTGAATAGGTATATTTGACATAATCCATTAATCTACTAATTTCAGTAAATTTATAATGATGGAATATGAAAATTTCTGATTATTAAATGGTTTCGAGAACATTTAAACTTTAAATAATAATAATAATAATAATAATAATAATAATAATAATAATAATAATAATAATAATAATAATAATAATAATAATAATAATAATAATAATAATAATAAAACCCTCATTTTATTATAACTGCATCGTTTTTCAAATGTTGAAGAGGCAATCTATTAGATAATTGACAAATGCATTCAAAGTCCTGATGTGGAAGAAAGTCTGAACTATCAGCTTTACATACTTATAGATTAATCATAATAAAAAAAAAACAGAAAAAAAAAACAAGACACTAAATAATAATTTTTTATTCTTTGATAGAAATTAGATAATGGCTAACTTTATATTTTTTGTTTTTGTCGTGAAGTTAATCTTCATTATGTTAAGAATTGTTTCATATGTTAATGTTTTAAGTTATAATTTTAGATATATTCCAAATGAGAACGTTATAGATATTAAGTAAATAGAAGAGTGAAATGGGTAAAATAATGTTCTAAGTTTTTATTATAAAATCATATCAAGGTAAGATTAATGTATGATATATTTTAAAATGTAAGTTGATTAGTATAAGGTAAGGTTAAAGAATCTAGTAATATAATAGTGAAAATAACCAAATGTATTATAATGAAGTGTGAAAAAAAGTAATCTGAAAAGATTAAAAATGGGTGGATGATAAACTATATGATACAATAAATAAACTTGTGATCCCATGTTAAAAATAGATGAATAAATATTGACTATTGTCAAATTATTCTGACACTTTGTTTTGTAGTATATTACCAGGAGATTATGAAAATAATTAATGGAAAGATAATATTATTATATAGTTATGCTGATTTATTGTATGATGTATGTCTGTGATTCTTTTTATAGTTAGATAGGCTGTCATTCCAGGGGTTAGTCAGTGTGGTTAATTGTAATTTCCTGAAGAACTGATAAGAACATAATGAGGTTAATCTAAGTGATACTCATATATGTAGTTGGATGTCATAATGTGAGGAATCTCCATAAGATGAAGGTGATCAAATCCACAAGATCTTAATGAAATGCTTGGATATTAAGATAGTATCATGAGGAATAAATGATTACTTGCCATGAGAGCAAGATAAAACCTTCATTGTATATTTGTAGCATTTGAGTCCAGTAGACATCAGTTTCTAATCTACCGAAAGTTAATTATAAAAAATAAGGTAGGCATGGTATATAGGGGGATTTATAAAAAGTGTATAATGGTTTATCCGAGTGTGGAAAATTGTTTAAATGGGAAATAAAAATGTAAATACAAAACAAAGGTTGCATTAAGTAATTAATTTTAAAGTGACAATATATGAAAATAAAAACAAATGGGATCAATAATGAAAACAAACCAAGAAAAAAAATGAATGGAATGAGTGATAATCAAATAGTATTGTATCTTTGGTTTTATTATGGGTATTAATTTCATAGATTTTTAGATGATAAAAATAATCACATTCTGACAATATGTGATGTGGTTGTTTTTGCATTCATAAGGATAATAATAATAATAATAATAATAATAATAATAATAATAATAATAATAATAATAATAATAATAATAATAATAATAATAATAATAATAATAATAATAATAATAATAATAATAATAATAATAATAATAATAATAATAATAATAATAATAATAATAATAATAATAATAATAATAATAATAATAATAATAATAATAATAATAATAATAATAATAATAATAATAATAATAATAATAAGAAATAATACCTATAGTTAAAATAATAATAATAATAACAACAACAACAACAACAACAATATTATTCGTAATGATTCGTGGAAATTGAAAAATAGGAAAATAGATTCCTATAAGTTTAAAATTTTTATTATTTAGTAGATAGGAGTCAGTGATTCTCATTATTGTATATAGTATAAATGTTAAAGAAATTATATGTGTTATATTTTGTTGTTATTCTACATACTATTTAAATTTCTGTTAATAATTATTGTTATTCATGTAAATAAACTAATATTGTAAATGTAGTGATTGAGTGAAGTCTTTGTTTCAATTTGGAATTATTTTCACCACTTTGTCATATACAAACACACAAATTATTGGGAATATTAGATAGAACAAAACTGATAGATTTAATTAGTTATTAAATTCAATCACAATTACTTGAATGAGAACATTTAATAGCATTATATTTTTAATTTAAAAATAGTTATATCTTTATAGTCACATGGAAATTTCTTAGGAAAGTAAATTGAAATTCATTTCAAATACATTCAGAAGAATATATGAGTATCAGATATTGATATGAGAATATTTTAGATAATCTAATTAAAGTTAACAGGGTATATAAAACCAAGCAAGTTGATTATTTAGCTAACTAAGGTCTAAATGAAAGTTAGTTTGAATAATGATTATATTTTAAGATGATAATAAAAGCAGTTCATTTTATAAGTAGTAGTTAGTTATAGGGTGTAATTATATTAATTGTTAGAAAATATGATAATGATTTATAATTGGGAATTTATTATCATTGTTAAAAAGATATACTAATTCTAGTGAAATGACTTAAGATATATTGTAAGGTTAGATGTGGTTATTATTAAGATGATTGGATCTTAGTAAAATCCCTCTT
The DNA here is from genome assembly GCA_028023455.1 of Epiperipatus broadwayi. Classification (NCBI taxonomy): domain Eukaryota; kingdom Metazoa; phylum Onychophora; class Udeonychophora; order Euonychophora; family Peripatidae; genus Epiperipatus; species Epiperipatus broadwayi. The sequence goes on from JAQFVV010012401.1 coordinate 17,428,852, forward strand.
ATTATTCAATTATCTTAAATAGAGAAATTATTAGGTTATCATATTAGAATAAGTAAGAACCTTGAGATATGCATAAGGTAGTAATAGTTATTATAAAAGATATAAGATTATAATAGATTATATTAATTTGATGCGATTAATTCAAGATGTCATGGAAAGATATATATTTCTTTTTTTTTTAATATTAAAACCCACTCTCTTGTAACTGTCTTTGTAAATCTACCTTAGTAATTATTTGATTGATAATTATAATCAATCAAAGAGTTTCATGAAATAATATTTTACATGATTTATGGTTTAATGTTAGAGCTAGGCAGTAGATAGATTTAAAATGTATAGTAAGAATAGTGGAGATCCAGGGCAAACAGGTTGTAGTAGAAAGATAGGTTTTTGATGTTTAAGTGTCTAGCCATATTATGGCCTAATCTTAAAACAAGAAAGATAAATTAGAAAGTATAATAATTTAAATTTTTTATTTTGTTGTATAAAATACACACATAGAAAAGGAAAGGTCACTATATATATATATATATATATATATATATATATATATATATATATATATATATATATATATATATATATATATATATTATACACTTTAAAACTCACCAGGTGATATTGGAAATATAACTTACATTTTACTATACATCAATATGGTGGTATTCAAAGAATTTTAAAAATGCTATAAGTTACTTTTAACAGTTTTAAATTTTTTAGATTTTAATTCCAAGTACATTTATTAGATGTCATTATATATCAGTGAGTAATTCAAGAGTTAAAAATAATTGATTTTTCCAAAAATGAACAAAGTCAGTACATGCTTTGTGCAGCTGTATTCATTTATACTCTCCTCAGTTGTTTATTTTTTTTTGTAAAATTATTAAATATTTTTAGTACATATTTAACTTTTTGATTATCTGCTAATTTGTTGTTCTGCAAGTTTAAATCACTCTTCTATGATTATCTTAACTGATATTAACTTAAGATTTTTTTAAATAATATTAAATCTGCAAGCTAATGATTATTGATTTATTAATTCAAAAAAAATATCTGAAGAAGTCAGTATGTTTCAGACAATCTGAAATTATCAAAGAATTTTCTCTATTATTTACAAAAAAATACAGCTTCCAAAATGTCAATCATCTTAGTTCTTTGTAAGCTGGTTTGCACAGTATTTGTGAGATTATTTTGAAAAAAAAATTGGAATAAAAAAAATATGGCTTTTTGCTATTTGATTAAATACTTCTAATTATTTTTACACAGTAATTGTTTGATAATTATTTAAAACAAAATGAATGTTTCATTTTTAAAAATAGAAGTTAATAAATTTAACTGTAATGTTAGAAAGAAAATTACAGTGGAAGAGGACCATGCCTATATGAAACTGATCACATAACATCATTACCTAATCAACATTGTATTGGAATCATTAGAGATATAAAATTTATAAAACAATTTTAAGTTATTAAAGTAGTATTTCATGAATTTATCAGAAATTAGCACTTACTTGTTCACTTTCCATAAATATATTTAAAGTAAAAAAGATTTTTATTGATTTTCTAAAGAGTGTTTTTATTCACGTCATTGGATAACATTTTACATTCTTATTTCTTATTACAACTTTTTTTTTCAATACTTTCAAAGTTTATATATAATATTTAGAATGTTTTGCAATTATAAAATTTATTTTAAAGGAAATCATGTTCAATTTATTGAGCTGTAGTTTAAAATAAAATTTTACAGAGAAATAAAAGTTGTAATATTGACAAAAACAGCCACCAGATTTAACAATAGAAAATAATATGTTAAAAGGTTAATGTTTATAATCATGTTTTATTTAATGTAATAGCTTTTCAGCAAGAATTAGTCAACTGTAAATTTAGGTGATATCAAACTAAAACCTTCCACAAAAAAAACTTTTTTAATTGTTTATGATATAGATGAACTAGCCTAAATTGTATCTAGATTTAATGAGTAAATTAAGAGTTAGTCCCTTGGAGGTGGATATATCATCATTGATTAGTTGCTTCATCATGTCATTCACAGCATCCTACCTAAAATCCCTAGGTCCAACTGTAGTTAGATGCATTCCCCCTTCTTCTGATGGAAATTCCGGACCATTACATCATATATATCCAAATTTCAATGATAGAAAGAAATTTGCTATTAACTGAAAAGAGATTCTTTAATTCCTCTTTGAGATTATAAAAACTTGATCAGGGTAAATTCCTAATGTCCACTTTATATATTCTTGTCATTGCTGCTCTTACTACTATGTAATCATTCATATAATAAATAAACATGATTTGGATGTTTACCAGCACAAATCAATCCTTATTGTTTTTACCCTCAGTTTAAAATCAAGTCATGGTCTTTCTTCTCAGTTGTCTAATAGTTCCTAACTAAAATATCAGTTGAATTTTCTTGAAGCCAGAATAAATATGTATGTAAATATTTTTAAATAGATATTTGTAATCATGGCAGATAGTACTAAGTTATGACTGTTATTCAAAGTATACAATTTAATTAGTTATTATATTTAAAGCCAGTTGATATGTGAATCTGGTAAATAAACCTGACTTCAATTCATTACAAGGTTAAAAAAATGAAATAATTTTTTGAAGTTATATAAAGTCAAAACAGACTTGTATTATTTATCCACTCTGCTTCTAACTCTAGGATATATTATTTTTTCTGAATCTTGGAAAAAACCATGATGATGCATCAGAAAATCTTCAATACTAGCTAAAAAAAGTCAATATTGATAAGAAGATATAAGTGAATGTTAAAACTCATAGGATCTCTCTTTTTCTTGGATTGTCTATCTTAGTCAAAGAGATATCTTGTGCATTATCTTCTATGCTTTGGATAATGTTAATCATTCACTGAATTGACTATAAGAATTAGTCAACATAGAAAAATTTATAGAAGAATAATAAAATTGTTAACAATACATTAAATACAGCAGAATTTAGAGGCTATTGAAGTGAGTAATCAAAGATTGCCTAGAAACTCGAGCAATGTTTCCAAATTTTTAGGAAATAATTAATCAAATAAAATAAAAGATGAGTTTGAAATGTTTCTTTATTTGTACATTACCTTGAATGCTTTGTAAACTTTTTAGATATAAATTATTACTTTATGAAGATGTTTTTAGTAAAGAAATATGAACGGTTTAAATAAAATTAATTGAGTAGATTATAAACAAAAAATTTGTCTTTTTAGATGTATTAAAAATTACTTAAGATTAAATAAAGAATCTAATTACTAAATTACAATTCAACTAACATTAATACATAAAAAATATGGTGTGTAAATGTATTTTTATAAAGAGAATTTCAATTCATTAAGTATCTGCTTTTTGGAAGATTTTGAAAATTTATATTGTTGTATGTACCTTTCTAAATATATTTTGTGTTATTTTTTATGGTTAGTATTTTCTTGTGTATGTGGTTATATATGATGAATGTTGAATGATGACTTGACCATATGTATTTCTTAGTAATTTTATGGTTTAATTATATCTAAAAAGTAATTCAATTTTACTATCTTTGATTATGTTATGAAATATAGGTATTATTGTAGGATGAGAATCTGAAATGATTGAGAACATCTAAGATTATGATCAAAATACCTTGCAAACAAGAAGAGAATCTATAAAATGTCATAGATAAAATTCTTTTCCAAAACAGTGTATTTCAAAATCATGAACATACACATGTATGAGTTAAAATTATAATAATATGTATAATGTACTCACAACTTTTGTTAGAGTTATATTAGAGTCAACAATATAGTGAATATAGTAAACAATATAGTCAACAATATAATGAGTATTAAAGTAAATAGACTTAATATTTAAACTTAAATGTCAATTAATTAAAGAAAGAGACCATGTAAAAAATATAAAAATGAAAGTTAAGTTTAAGTTTATTTAAAATACCTAATAACTGGATAATATCATTGTGAATTGTGTACAAGTCAACTCCCATCGAACATTAGTACATTTATGTTAAAGTAAAGTGGAATACATTGTATTATAAACCAATGGTGACATTATAATGTAATTTTGCATACAAATAACATTATGATCTCTTTTAAATAATGCTTTCTTATATGTATTCATTCACTACATAGATCAGAGATAATTGTGGTTTCCTAATTTATGTTGGAAATAATTATTTATATGCTGATTATGGAATGAAATGAAGAAAAGATGACAAGAAGCCTTTAAATGTAATAGTTTAAATCAGCAGTGTGCAATCTGTAGGTCATGACCCTTCATGGGGTCATAGACAAATTGTTGGAGTCATAAAAAGTTTGAAATGTTCTCATGTTGGATAATAAATTTTTAATTGAAAAAAAAAAAACCCTAAACACTACTTAAAAATACATGAAAACTACTCAACTCATTATTGTGTCTGGTTACTTTTGTGTTTAAACACTTCTTTATATTCCAGTCTGCTTTGTATAAATAGCACATCATAATGGTACTTACTGTTCTCATTTCTTTTGTTCACACTCAGTTTTGTTCTTTATGCTAGTATCCTCCCAACGTTGATATGTCATAGTAATTTTTTAAATATACACATTTTCTAAAACAGGCTAAAAAAGTTGAAATTGCTAAAAATAAACAGATCCACTAAGTATCAAGTATTATTATACATTTATTGTTAATGAGCAGTTTTTTAAAGATCTTATATCAAATTGTATATACTATATTGAAATATAATATAAAAAATATGTATATGATAAAACAACTTTTATTATTACTATCCTTATATGATTATACTAGACTGATAATAATCTATAATGGGTCATCGTAAAATTTTAGACTGATTATGGGGGGGGGGGGACACAAATAAAAAAAGTTTGCACACCACTGGTTTAAATTGTCTTTTACTATGTTATTCTTATTTTAAGATATTGAAAGAGAATATAGTGGCTATCAATTCATTAATTATATTATGAAAACTTCTGATAGAATACATTTCCAAGAATATTGTAATTTAAACTTATTCTAATACATTTCCAAGTAATTAAAACTTATTCTAAGTCATCTTACAGCTGAAATATCAAGAATTGCTAAAAACAGTGATTGAACATTACTCCCATAAAATCTCTCTTCTCCAGTATTTCAATCACCTAGTGATCATATTGTGAACTAGCTTTATTTAGGTTTCCATTATAATATATAGATTTGGAAAATAAAATATATCAACTTTTCTAAATTCTCATCAGAAATAAAAAATTCTCTAACAACAAATCAAGCAGTTTAATTTAATACTTTTAATAGATTAAATAGGTATTGAAATATTTTATAAATGGAAACTCCATTTTTAAATCTAATTAAATATCTGAAACCACAATGTTTCCACACAACAATCAATTGAAAGCAGTTATCAAGACACAATCTAAGATGTCATATTTGATTAGTATAGAGCTTGTAGCCTGGATAGTGCCTACATTTCCCATTTATAAAATATTTCACCACATGTATAATCCATTAAAATTATTAAATTACAATACATAACTAGCTGTTGGTAGTTTTTATTTTAATTGGAATTTAAGAAAAGTTGTTATAGTTGCTTCTAAAACCTAAATGCTATACTGTTCAGATACATTTCATATGTTTAGTATTGTCAAAAGTGGTCATTTTTGATAAGCTTGTGAATTTGGTAGTGTACTATTGTTTTCTCAGCCTGCCCAACTGGTTTTAATTGATTGCTGGACTGAAACATCATGGCTTCAGATTTTTAAATAGATTAAAAAAATGGATTTCACATTTGCAAAATATTTCACCACTTATAAAATCTGTTTAAAATATTAAATTATAATACATAATTTATTAAATTATAATACATGACCTGTTACTGGAAGATTTGTTATTTCAGTTGAGAATTATGAAAAAATTGTTATAGTTTAGTTCACAGACCTATAAATCTATAAGACCCTAGCAACAAGCTTGTATAATATATTGAGGAGATTGTAACTTTGACAATATACTATTGTTCTCTCAGCCTGAACAACTGATGTTAATTGATTGTTTCATTAAAATATCATTGCTACAGATTTTTAATTAGATTTTAAACTGGAGTTGTCATTTGTAAAATATTTCACCACCTATTATATAATCCATTAAAAGTATTAAATTGTAAATGCATGACATTGATGGGATAATTTTTATTTTATCAAAAAAGAAGTTTTACTTTATTTTTCAAGCTATAAGCTCATAGAATATCTTGAGCACTAATCAAAAGCAGCCATGTTTTGATTAAGCTGTGCGTTTGGCGGTTATTGTGCTAAAACATTGTGAATGCAGATTTTTAAATAGCTTTAAAAATGGAATTCACATTTATAAAATATTTTATTATATATATATATATTGCAGTAAAATATTGATTGTATTCTATAAAACCATTTGGACAATTAATAATTGTTATTATGTCTATATTTAAAGTTACTTAGCAGAACTTTTGATACAGCTTTGACAAATATACACAGCATTGAAAATCCAGCTAAGCAATTTTAAATATTAATGTTATAGTAACTATTAATTGTTCTCACATTGCAGTCAACACTTAGACAATCCCATACCAATAACAATCTATAATTTTAAACTGTTATCAAGGCAACTTCCTTTTAACAATGGTCCAATTTATTTATATTGACATTAAATATTGCAACTTGACCACAGAGATTAAAATTATTGATACAAAGAAGTTTTAATAATCCTTCTTAAATAGGTAAATATAACCTGTTCTGAATGCAAACTAATAAATAGTCAATTACAATATTACAAACTGCAATTATAATTTTCAAACTATACTCAAAAAGTATTAATACCCAAGGCTATATATATATATTATATATATATATATATATATATATATATTGTATCTGGGAACAATAATGAAATAAAGAAAAATACACAACAAATACAGATACATAACAAGACACCACTGCTCCAGTTCAGGGTTCAATAGTTTGGTTTGCTTGTCCTAGTAATTCATGCTGAATAACACTGAGATTTTATAACAATAATAATAAACATTATAAAACATTATGAACTAAAAATTAAGAGGAGGAGATACCTCAACTCGATTTTGCAACACTTTAATGATCTCAATATTCCCTACATAAATCACCAGCAGCAAGGGTACAATTAATTTCTTTCTTACAAGAAATATTTCCACCATTCTTTCTTAATATACTCTTATATCTTAAAATCCTTCTTTATAGTATTGTCATAAATATTTTCTTATAAATATTTTTTATAAATCTTATCAGCTCATCATGCCACGTTATATTTCTTCTCTCATACATATGAGTTCTTATTTGAAATTGTAATATTATGATCTCAGAATTTTTATAACTGATCTAAAATTTTCTAATATCTCTTTTGTTAACCCGTTGATGATAAATGAATGAAATCCTAGCTACTGCCTTAATTCTCTAGCTACTGTCGACTACTTCTCAAAGAATAATAATAACAATAATTTAATAAATTAATAAATCATTTACCTAAGATAAAATACCATATCAAACTTTAAATTTTGAATAATATTATCATCGACTAGGAAAACCTTCCAATATCCAAAGTGGGCAAGGGATTTTATGTCCACTCCAGATATTCATCAACAACGTAATAAAATTTTATTAAACTGATATAATAATAAATCTTAAAGTCATCTTTTTTAATATATTTGCAGTTTTAATTACATTGATCAATAAAACAAATTCTCAATATTTGTTTGTATGCAATTCTCATGTTTGTTAATAATTATTAATTTAATAATTCAATATTTAATGACTTGTCTGTACCGAAAAGAAACATTAAAAATTTGCTTCATAAAATTGTAAAATATTTAGATTTCGGGATTTAAGGAATACCAAGAACTTTAAGACATTACACCAAATTTAAATAATAAATAACGTTTATTAACAAAGAAAACAGATTTAATATAACATCTTTAAAAAAAATCATTAACAAAGTTCATAGAAAAAAAATTATATTTACAATTAATGTCTGCAACTATTACAGAGACTACAATTCCAACTTTCTTTATACTAAAAACTTACATAAATGAATTACAAATCCGAATTGTACGGTTGTTTTACATGAATATAATATTTGCATAGTTCAAATAATACAAATGTATCTCTTTAAATTAAATACATATTTCACTGAACCTACTAGTAATGGCTCTATACAATCTTAAGTAATATAATCTAATAACATTTTCCAATAAATTTAGAAAAACTATTTCATTTCATCTTTAAATAAGCATATATCTTCTAATGCTATTAAATCGTAACTCTAACGTTATCATTTACCTATTAATTTCTTAGTTCATAAATTTTTTATCATAAACACCCTTACTAACTAATCATGATTTACTTGAGATTGTAGTTTTATTATCATCTTTTGTGAACTACACCTCGTTTATTCACATTACATTCTTAACTTTCAAGCTAATAAATAAGATAAATCACATTTAACTCTTACTAGCCCAGTGGTGATTTGCTTTTTACAAAGATGATCATGATGTACATAACTTATGTGGGCTAACAATAATTTAAAATTTGGAATAAATACTTTTATTAATGCTTGTGAGTCAAGCCTCATCCAAATACATTATAGATCAAACATTAAACTTACACTTATGAATAAAAAGTGTTCAAGAAGTGGATTATACATTTCAAATATTACATTCATGGATGATCAACAAACTCTTAACAACTTTATGCCATGGAAAATATTCAAAGACATATGCAAGAAAAAAATAAGACTATAAAGCAATAAACATGGGGGGACAGGAACCCAGAGAACGCTCCTACTATATGAGAGCAAAAAAATATGTGCGACATAGTCTTTGCACATAGATGAGACTGAAATGAACCAATTACCATTACAAGTATAAATATAAAAATATCTCTCAAGAACTATATCAAGGGGAGAGAATTATCCTCAATCTCCTAATAAATTAGTTAAATACTTAATACTAATAATAATGAGAGAGCTATACTCAATCTTCAACCCTTAAGGTAGATATAACTTTGCATACCTGGGACATAACAATGTCATACACAAATATCACTTATTCTAAAGAGGTCTGAATTTTAAACTCTTGTTTATATCTAATAAGACATTGATGTATAAAACCGATAAAAATAATTGTCAAATGTGACTGAATAATATATATATATATATTGTGATGATTGCACATGCTGCGATCACACATATAGATATTTAACATTTAAAGAATATTAAATATTGTGTTTGCAATACTAAAAAGTGAGGTTAAAAAATTATAAACAAAGAAATGTTTTAATTAAGAAAAGAGAGGGAATTAGAATGGAAAAGATTCTTATATTTTACCCTCCAAAGTTCAGATTTTAAAAAGAATAGAAATATTAAGGTTAGCAATATCGATATCATGTGTTTAGTGTAATATTAAAAACTGAGAAAGGAAATATAAATAAAATAGAAACTTAGTGATGTAAAAAAAGCGGTAGTTGGGGAGTTTAATAAAATATAAGTAAAATTTAGAATACAATGGAAGATAAAGATCTGTTTTTAAAATTACACATTTTGACGAAAATGAAATGCATATGTGAATGTATGAATAAAGAGAGCAAGGTTTATTGCATGTCAAAATGAAATAATTTTATTAAAGCAAGTGATTGATAAATAATAGTAAAATATTATATTATAAAATTATATCAAATTAAAAGTAATTTTGTATAAGTTGTTGAAAGCATTTTAAAGTAAAAAGGTGTGAAAGAAAAACCAAGCAGGATATCAAGATAAGGAAATAATTTGAAAAATAAAGGACATTAATTAATTAATTGAAAAACAGTATTGGTCTTGACTTCAGTGAGGACACTGCTCTGATAAGAAGCAGAAAAATATAATAGGAAGCAGACATGAAAAGTTAAATTTGAAAAAAAAGGAACAGAAAGCTGAGTCCAAGGACCTCGACATAGCAGACTAAAACTGTATGAACATGAAAACAAACTACAACATAAGGGAAGCTTCAAGGTTGTCTGGCTAAGGGCCAGTCGTGATCACCAGTCAATCCAGATTCCCATGCTTTAATGGTTTGCGTCTCAATGTAACAACTGCTGATGTAGCGCCTGCTGGAGGGTTCGTTTTTGCCTTGTCCTTGATGTCCAAAATACAGAGGAGTTCCCACAATCAAATCTAACCAAAGAGTGACCGTTCCCTGCTAAAGAAGTGAAGAAATTCCACGGGGCGGTCAGCAAAACTTCAAGTTAATTCAAAGACTTAATAACCTAGGTAATTATGTATAATACATTTTATATAACTTATGTGCACATACTTTTAATTTAATGCAATTGCCAATCCCAAATATTAATGAGATAGTCATTAATTAGACTCTTTCTAATATTTGGAACGACTACAAAGGGATAATTTATTTCCACAGATTACAATCATTTATAGGATCTTCTATTTTATTTATTTTTGTGGCATTATAGCAAATAATCTGTTTTTCATAGTTTGTAAATGATTTAGAGTTTCTTTTTATTATAATTATTGTATTAAATATCTTTTATTGATTTTAAATCTGTTTCGTCTCTTTATTCGCCACTCCAAAAAGTAATATAGTCATAGGGTTTTGGAAAATAATTATTATTCATTTTGAGTACTGAATTAACACATGAAGCTAGTGGTGCAGTTATTTGATCCCATTAAAATTTATAAATATCCAAGCGCTGCAACTCTGTAAAATCTTACAGCAGTCAGGAGATAGTTGACCAGGAAATATAACCTGGGGCTATCCCCATATAGCATACAGGTTCGGTCAAGTATGGATATAGACTCATTTATGTCTGTATGTTCTCTCTGCTTGCGGTAGCGGAATGTGCACGATCTTGAATTTTAAGAATTCCCCATTATAAATAAATAAAAGGGAAGTTAAGCTTTCAATCACTGGGTTTCCATTACATTTTGGGGGCCAGTTTCCAGGATATCTATTGCTGTGCAATTAATGATCACGTGTTGAAATAATTTTATAAGATAACGTAAATATTTTCTAAAAAAAAAAAAAATTGTTTTTAATATATGTGTTTTAAAATATATAAAATTAGCATTATAAATCAGAGTTGTGAGAAGCGAAGATGAAGGGGATAATTTTTTTTTTCTATGTTATAATACTTCATATATGTGTTTCATCATCAAATGTGTACAAAGGGTAGGAAGGGGGAATTTTAATATTAAGAAAGTTTTGAAGTTCGTTGTGACATATTTAATAAAAGACCAGAAGTATTCCAATATAATCGCCATGAACAAATAATTGATTATCTCAAAATAATTGCTGTAATGAAATATAAATCGTTTCAGAAAAGAGAAAGGGAGAATAAAACAGTTTTAGTAAGGTTTTAATCATAAATGATAAATAATAAAATAGCCGTGGATCTAAGTTAAGTGAAGAAATATATATGTCGGACTTTAGAATAATCACATATATAAGTGAAGTGGAAAAATATATGTGTGAGTTAATAATAGCGTATCTCAGTCAATCTGAAAATAAAATATTATAAATGATAAATAATACAAATAGTCACGTGTATAGTAAGTTGAAATATATATGTGTATGATTCTTTTTAAGAAAAAAAAATAGCCTTAATTATAAAGTTATCAATAAATTACAAGAGTAATGTGGGCAATGAAGTGTACTTGTTAGGTTGAAGAAAATATATACGTATGATTTTAAATATTCGAGACAATAAAGTAATCGATAAATTACAAAACGTAGTAAGTGTAACGAAGTATATTAGTTAAGTTGGGGAAAAAAATATATGTATGATTTTAAAAATAATCGTGAGGATAACTTGATCATTAAATTACCAACAGAACCAGTACAATGAAGTATATCTGTTAAATGGAAGGAAATATATGTGTGTGATTTTAAAATAGTAAAGTGACAATATAAATTACAAACATAGTGTGTGTAATGAAGGAGGTTAGTCTGTTAAAAAATATATATGTGTATGATTTTTTTCAAAAAACAACCGTAAACTTAAAGTGATTGAAAATTATAAATGGAATATTGGAAAATATATATCAGAAGTGCATACTGTTGGAAATACAGTCAAATAGAAATGAGTTTATTTATATATATCGTTAACAGAAGAATAAAGTATAGTAGTTAAGTTAGATTTAAAAAATATATAAGTGCGACATTAATTGAAATATAGTGAGAAAGAGTTGGATAATTAGGGAAAACATAGGACAATCATCAAGGTGGAACAGGCAGTCAAATGAATCTAAGGCAGGCAAACAAGAGGGTGAACCAGAGTGCGGATGTTTGGGTTGGCTAGCGGTCTAAATGCTAACTAACAGATAACAAAGAAATTAAAAGCTAATCACAGTAAAAAGCAAAGAGTCAGTAGAAAGAATTTTTTTATATAAATCTATCCAGAAGAGTTCAATAATAATAATAATAATAAATACAGATATCAAGAAGGGTTAAATAAAATTATATTTATGCATACAAGGTCCCAAGCTAAAATGGACCTTCAAGAAAAGGAAGTAAAAAAAGGGAATGGAGATAAGGAGATGGAAGTAAAGGAGAAAATAAACTATAGTGATATAATGGAAATGCTAAGGCAAGTGAGGGTTGAGCAACAGCAATTCATGAAAGAATGCATGGATAGAGAAGAGAGAAGGATGGAAGAATGGTGGATAAAGATAGAAATGGACAACCAGAAAAGAATTGCTGAAGCTGTAGAAGAAATTAGAAATGACTTAATCCAGAAATCAGAGGCAAAGGACACAGGAAATAGACATGACAGGGAAATTAAGTGGGATGAACAAAAAGGTATGGAGCCATATGGATATGATGAATTAGATAGGGTCGAGAGTATAGATAGAGAGTCAGCAGAGTTTGATCTGAAGGTAGACATAGGGCAGCCAGAAAAGGGAATAAGAAGGTTAAATAAAGAAGTTGAAGGGATAAGAGTAGAAGATAATAGGATGCTGATGGGCATGCAGGAGGATATAAGTCAAATAGTCAATGCAGTAGAAAGGTTAAACACAAAATTTGAAGAGAGGATAAGTAGGTCAGCCAATAACAGCACCAATACCGATGTAAAGGGCATAGGACCAAGAACCACTGGAGCATGTACTGATATGGACTATGGAAATCGCATGGATTATCCTATCAGCTTCTACCAATTTTTCAAAATACAAGTTTTCACTGGAGACCCTGGAGAAAGCCCGATGGAGCACTTGGAAAGCCTAAAGCAGTATTTCAAGTTTAATAGGATGAATGAGGAGGCCAAGATAGTGGTCACCTGCAGTCACTTGCAGGGTGAATCTCAAGTCTGGTGGAACTCCCTGTTCCAAAAGCCCACAACATTTGCAAGATACCATAAAGCATTGAGGACCAGTTATTGGAGTGAGGAACTCCAAGAAGACATGCTGCATCAGATAGCGCAGAAGAAATAGAGACCAGAGGAATCACTAATGACATTCTGTCATCGTCAGGTGGCACAATTGAGAACAGTGAGGCCATACCCACTCTCTGAGCAGCAGATTATGAGGATAGTCAGATGGGGTTTACCTGGAGATGTGGTGCAAAGAGTGGTATGTAAAGAGTCAGTGGAATAGATGGCGGAAATGTTGACCACCTTAGACCACAGCAGAGACTGAATAGAGCTTCAGGAGGCCAAAGGGAGTGGAAAACATCAGCAGGTGCAAGTAGCAAACCTAAGTTATGGGGAAGAGAGAGAAACATTGGAAATGGCTCTTCAGATATGTCCAAAATTAATGATTGAGGTAGAAGGACTTTTGATCCATGCACTCTTCGATTCGGGAAGTCAGATCTCTATAATGTCTCAGGAAACGTTTGGCAGATTAAAAGATGATTGCTCAGAACTCAGGATGCTGCCATTAAAATTGGTTCAGGTACTGTTGGCAAATGGCAAAATGGTACAGCTAGAGTCCCAGCAGGTCTACGTAAGGATAGAGATTGCAGGAGAAAGGTTTGACCATGTACTGGTGATCTTGGAGGGTTTGATCCATGACATTGTGTTAGGTTCTGCTTTCATGCATAAGGTGGGATGCATACTGAATTACAAACAGGGCTATACTGAGAGAAATGGCACATGGCTGAACTTTGTGAAAAAAACCAAGATGATGGAGGAGTTTATCAGGGAGAAATTCTTGCACAGAATGCCTTGATAGAGATAGAATGGGAACATATAGTGGGTGAAGCAACATTGATAGATAATGACCAGAAGAATAGGCTGAGGAAGGTTCTAGTGAGAAATAGCATGGTATTTTCAGAGGTCCTGGGATCATTCAAGGTTATGAGCATCGAATAAGATTCATGGAGGACCAGCCATATCAGGCTCATGCTTACCCGATACCATACCAATGTAAGTGAGAAGTTGAGGTGCAGATAGATATGATGCTCAAATGGAGGGTTATTTCAAAGTGCTCATCCCCATTTAATAATCCTATCGTGACAGTGAAAAAGGGGGATGGGTCCATCCGATTATGTTTGGATGCACAGCACCTGAATAAGATAATTTTCAGACATTAATGCACCACCCCCTATAAGTGACATACTCACAAAATTTATAAGGGAAATAGGTATTTTCAACGTTCGATTTGACGGCCAGCTACTGGAAAATCAAGCTACATCCTAAAGATCGGAAATACACAGCATTTCGATATGATGGACATGCATGCAACTTTAATAGGATTCCCTTTGAATTGAGAAATAGTGGAGCAGGGCTTGTCCAATGTTTGGATCATGTATTAGATGATAAGATAAAGAGTTTTATCATGATATATGTAGATGACATTGTCATCATGTGTGAGAATATTGAGGAACATTTCAAACATGTGGAAGGGTTCTTGGAGGAATAATGTAAAGGGAAAGGCATCAGGATTAATTTAAACAAAATCACATAATGACAATGGAAGTCAAATTCCTGGGCCATATCATTAGTGAGAAAGGTATAGTACTAAACCCGGAGAAAATCAAAGCCATCCAGGAATTTCTGACTCCTCAGAACTGAAAACACATTAAATCTTTTCTGGGTTTATGTAACTTCTATAATCAGTTCTACCAAGGGTTCTCATTGGATGCGGAGCCACTATTACATTTGCTGAAAGTAAACACCATGGACATGGGAGGAACAACAAGAACAGAGCTTTCAGAGAGTAAAGGCTGGCTTCTTGGAAACAGTTATGTTGGCATATCTAGACTTCAGCAAAACATTTTTCATACAAACCAATAGTAGCGGGTTCGGATTAGGAGCCACAATGTTCCAAATACAGGAAGAGGGTCAACACAGAGTCCTTTGTTTTATTAGCCAGTTGCTGAAAGGCCCGGAACTTAATTATACTGTTACAGAGAAGAAGGCTCTCGAGGTGATATGGGTGTTCAAGAAATTCCAGTAATACTTGGTCGGATCAAATATTGTGGTATTGATCAATCACCACAGCCTTGAGTTCCTAAATCACAGTTTTCTGGCTAACAATAGGTTGTTAAGATGGACCTTGTTCCTACAAGAGTTTAAGTACAAAGTAGTGTATTGCTGCGGATCAGAGAACATTGTGGCCGACAAGCTTATTCGGTACCCAATAGCAATGAGTCAACACATGAGATGTGATGGGGCATACATTGTGGTCACTGAGATGGATGGAGAACCCAAGATAGCAAGTGAAATGCATAATTTAAAAGAACACCAAATGAAGGATCTAGAGTGCAGACAATTGATAGAACATTTACGGCATCAATCGGTATCAGAGGTAAAGGGAAACACCCTATGAAAGGATTGAAACCACTTCTGCATGAAGGGAGGACTCCTGCAATGGATGATCAAAGTGAAAGAAGCAGACACACATCATCATGCCCCTGGCCTTGAGGAAACAGAGCATTCAATATGTCCATGAAACATACGGGCATTATGGGGGAAACAAAGTAAAGAGTTGCCTTAGACATTGGTTGTACTGGCCAGGGATGCATGGTAACATTGCCAGTGTTATTAGAACATGTGTCACCTGCGCTCGAACTAAACCCCTAATGTATCAGAAGTAGGACCATTACAGCCCATATACACTGATCAGCTGAACCGTATATTAGCCATAGACTTTTATGGTCCATTGCCAGCTTTTAATAAGAGGAGGTACCTACTGGTCACATATGACCTATTCTCAAAGTTGGTGGCTGCATATCCAGACATGCAAGCCAACGCTAAGCAAACCATTAAGGCCCTTGAACAACAACATTTTAAGACAGTGGGAATCCCTACCCAGATCTTATCGGATCACAGCACACCATTTACATCAAGCGAGTGGAAGAAATGGATCACCAAACACAGAATAAGGCACACATTGACATTGATCCGCAATCCTCAGTTGAACCCATGTGAACGGGTCATGAGAGAGCTCAGGCATCTGTTTCATGTATACATTGCTGATGACCATCGCAAGTGAGTGAAGGAAACCCCACATATAGTAAACATGATCAATTGGGCAAAGAATGAGTCCACAGGTTTCGAATCCACTTGGCTACATTTTCGGAAACATATCCCATGCCCATTTAATGGCAGATTACCTCTAGGAACCAAAGCAATAAATAGGAGAAGGGATATGGAGCAAGCGCATAATCAGATGGAAAAGGATGGGTGAAATAAGAAGACAAAGGTTCAAGGGGATGGAAAATAAATTCAGTATAGGTGATGAGATCATGGTGAGGGTGCATCCCGTAAGTCACCCAGCACAAAATATATTTAAGAAGTTCTAACCCATTTATAAAGGACCATACATGGTCCAAAAGCGATATGGGAATAATGCATTCATCATATCCCAGGGAACAGAGGAAAAGGGAGTATACAACGCTCGATCACTAAGGCTATTCAATAGAGAAAGACAACCACCAGATAAAACCTAAGTGCAATCATCAATAAAGGACAGATTCACTGGCACAAGATGGGAAATGGAATTCGATCACGAGTAATGGAGAATGGATTTTAATATTTATCATGAAAATATGAGGGAAGAATGATCCTAAATGGCCAAACATTATAAAGGGACCCAAACTAAGACACAGCATCAAATAGATAGGAGTGTGAGAGCTTAGATAGAGGCTGAAGGTGGGTAGGCATAGATGTTTGTAGGTGGGATCTTAGCAGTATATGGTGAGCCTTCTCTGTTATGCTTTCATGTGTGAGGTCTGTAGTCACCAGATTCTATTAAATAGAGAAGACAGGGACAGAGATCCTCTTCTCATAATGACTCACTGGATTAAGATTTCCAGTTAGATATTTGACAAATATCGTGAGTCAATGGATTAGAAACCAATGTATGGGGAAAGAACCTCTTTATAAAAATAAAAGCTATCAGTAAATATTCTGAGCTCATGGATGAGCTGGAAAAGAAATGCCAGCCTCCCAACCACCTCGGTATAGTGACCAGAGTAGTCACTTAGAGGAATATAGTTTGTGAAGTGTGAGGTATGAACAGGTTTAATCGAGTCACAGAGATATCCTGTGGATTCGAACCTGTATATACAAATAGAAAGCAGAAATAAAACTCATGTGTTGTGGATAGCAAGATTAAATCGGTTTAGTAATATTGGTTGGGTTGTTAGAGTAGGGATGTAATTTGCCTGGTCGCCTCTCTAGGAATAATCTCATCACTAAAGTTATATTAGAAGTAAATAGATATGAGATAGTTCTAACAGTAGTTACGAGCATCTGGCTTTAAATGCATTAAGTTAAAATTTTTTAAGAAAAATTTTAAAAGGGGGGGGGAACGATGTAATGTGCATTTAACATTTAAAGAATATTAAATATTGTGTTTGGAATACTAAAAAGTGAGGTTAAAAAATTATAAACAAAGAAATGTTTTAATTAAGAAAAGAGAGAGAATTAGAATCGAAAAGATTCTTATTTTTTACCCTCCAAAGTTCAGATTTTAAAAAGAATAGAAATATTAAGGTTAGAAATATCAATATCATGTGTTTAGTGTAATATTAAAAAATGAGAAAGGAAATATAAATAAAAAAATATAAATAAAATAGAAACTTAATGATGTAAAAAAAAGTGGTAGTTGGGGAGTTTAATAAAATATAATAAAATTTAGAATACAACGGAAGATAAAGATCTGTTCTTAAAATTACACATTTTGACGAAAATGAAATGCATATGTGAATGTATGAATAAAAAGATCAAGGTTTATTGCATGTCAAAATGAAATAATTTTATTAAAGAAAGTAATTGATAAATAAATGTAAAATATTATATTATAAAATTATATCAAATTAAAAGTAATTTTGTATAAGTTGAAAGCATTTTAAAGTAAAAAGGTGTGAAAGAAAAACCAAGCAGGAGATCAAGATAAGGAAATAATTTGAAAAATAAAGGACATTAATTAATTAATTGAAAAACAGTATTGGTCTTGACTTCAGTTAGGACACTGCTCTGATAAGAAGCAGAAAATATAATAGGAAGCAGACATGAAAAGTTAAATTTGAAAAAAAAGGAACAGAAAGCTGAGTCAAAGGACCTCGACATAGCAGACTGAAACTGTATGAACATGAAAACAAACTACAACATAAGGGAAGCTTCAAGGATGTGTGGCTAAGGGCCAGTCATGATCGCCGGTCGATCCAGACTCCCATGCTTTAATGGTTCATGTCTCGTTGTAACAACTGCCGAGGTAGTGCCTGCCGGAGGGTTCATTTTTGCCTTGTCCTTGATGTTCAAAATACGGAGGAGTTCCCACAATCAAATCTAACCAAAGAGCGACCGTTCCCTGCTAAAGAATGGAGAAATTCCATGGGGTGGTCAGCAAGACTCCAAGTTAATTCAAAGACTTAATAACCTAGGTAATTATGTATAATACATTTTATATAACTTATGTGCACATACTTTAATTTAATGCAATTGTCAATCCCAAATATTAATGAGATAGGTAGACCTTAATTAGACTCTTTCTAATATTTGGAACGACTATAAAGGGATAATTTATTTCCACAGATTACAATCATTTATAGGATCTTCTATTTTATTTATTTTTGTAGCATTATAGCAAATAATCTGTTTTTTATTGTTTGTAAATGATTTAGAGTGTCCCTTTTTATTATAATTATTGTATTAAATATCTTTTATTGATTTTAAATCTGTTTCGTCTCTTTCTTCACCACCCAAAAAGTAATATAGTCGTAGGGTTTGGGATAAAATAATTATTATTCATTTTGAGTACTGAATTAACACATGAAGCTAGTGGTACAGTATTTTGATCCCATTAAAATTTATAAATATCCAAGCGCTGTAACTCTGTAAAATCTTATAGCAGTCAGCAGATAATTGAGCGGGAAATATAACAGGTTTGGTCAAGTACGGATATAGACTCGTTTATGTCTGTATGTTCTCACTGCTTGCGGTAACGGAAAGTGGATGATCTTGAATTTTAAGAATTCCCCATTATAGATAAATAAAAGGGAAGTTAAGCTTTCGATCGCCGGGTTTCCGTTACTATATATATATATATATATATATATATAACAGAATAAGAAATGCACATCATTTTCATAAAACAAATAATATTTTATAAGTAAACTGTTCATTATCAAGGACATATTAATGTTTAAAATCTTAGTACCAAATCATTAATATAGTTTAATATCGTTAATCCTGAAGTTCTAATAATAAAATAAAATAATACTTAACTTCTCATTGAAATGCTTTCAACCATAATTTATAAATCTCAAGTTATTAATATTTTTAAATAGCATCAGTATCAAATTTCATAAGTTATAAAATAAAACTTTAAGTTTATGCATAAATTCACTGTATTAATATATTATTATCATCATTTTTTAATATAAAAAATAAGACCAAAAAAATGCACTTAAATTCGTAATCAGCAAAGTTCACAATCCACTTTTAGGTAATCCAAATATATCGCGATGATTTCTGCAATATAATTCTCACAACTGCATCGACAGTTATTTTTGCACACACTTTTTATACACGCTCATAAAACGAGTTAAGGCCATGGTTTTGTAAACAGTTAAAACATACACTAAACAATGTCAAGCATTGTTAGCCGAGAGGTCAGCACAGCCGCCCTGCAAGCAAACAGTTGGTTGCAGACGGTTGTTGCAGGTTGGCCTTTGGCCAATGCTATGACAGATGGAAAAAAAACTAGTTCACATTTCTTTTTTCTTTTTTTTTTTTGCATTAAGTAATCCAATTGGGCTTTGCAACATCGTATCATTTTATCCATTATCCAGAAACATTTTTTAATTCATGTAGTTTTTTTAATACTATATTTTGTAGTTATTTAAATTATTTCTTTTCATTGCACAGAGTCCTCACACATTTATTCCGACAACGTCCAATAACTATAATAGATAGCACTTTAAATACATAATATTATCTCTTTATTGATTTTAAGTAGCAGTTAAGACAATACTCGATAATTTTAATTATATTTTATAATTCTTTCATTCAGTGATTATTAGAAAATGCGGTTAATTCATCTTCAACATTTTCTTAGACATAGATTCAGATTCACAATTCCTCATCTTAAGAGTATTCATTTATAACTAAGTTTAATCATTTTATTTCTTAAAAATTTTACTTTCCAGTCAATGCATATTTATTACACAACTTTCTTTCATTCAAATAAAGTTTCTCTTTCAGCATCAAAGCTAGTAAACTTTAAAAGTTTTTTCAATCATCTCTTCTGGTCCAGTTACAGCATACTTTCAGAATTTCAGCTAGCATTGAGTTTAAAGTGGTTTTTTTCCAAAACAGACATACAAACGATTCACATTGATGTTTTAAAGAAATTAGGGTAATTTAAAAACAATATCTGTGATCTTTCAAGTTTAGGCAGCAAATGATTTATTGTAGATGTATCACTACTTGGCATTTTACTGATCAACTCTTTATCATTGGGTTCAAATATCCTGATCAACTTCAGGGTGAGACCGAGTGCCTGAACTTAAACTTATGTCGATATTTTAACTTTTAAAATAAAATATATGAAAATTTTATACTTGTTTAGATTTGGAATTTGAGCTTGTTTGCAACAACAATTCTTTTCCAATATGATTTTCAAAATTATGATTCTTAACATTATAATGCCTCCAACACAATTTCCCTAACACAATTCTCCCAATACATTATCTTAAATATGTGTGTGCAGGCCCATTCATAATCTTCCATTGTCAATTATTCTGATGGTTAAGAAACCTCCTTTTCCTTACTCATCCATCCCTTACATTGATATTTCATTGCTATTAATTGTAGTCTGATATTAATTGTTCACACTATCCAAACAATTCATGTGACATTTTTGGAATTTCCCAAGTTTTAAATTGTATGATTAAATAAATGTATAAAAAATGCCAAAATGAAAGTAAAATAAAATATCAAATAAATAATTTAAACCAAGCTAATTTTACTTTAAACTTGATTTAAACTCAGACTTTCACATGACCCTGACCCTCAAGCATCCATGCTGTCTCATACTGCTGATATACTTGATCACACTCATGTTGAAAAGATAAATAATCACCAATACACATATTTCATAATAAACCAGCACTCATCAGTTGGTCCAGATTATCATTTCCATATTATATATATATATATATATATATATATATATATATATATATATATATATATATATATATATATATATATATATTAACGGATTGCTACTTAAGATGGTGGAATATACGAACTAGCTATAGCAAAGAATTTTAATCTTTAATTTTATAGGATTTAAAATTTTGTAGTTTTTATTAGTGATGTATTATATTATAATATATATATATATATATATTATATATATATATATATATATATATATATATATATATATATATATATATAATCAAAGCTCAGATTATATTAAGATAGCCAATCTTCATACTTTAATGGGCAGGCTTTAAACCACTCAACCCCACAACTCTTCATATATGTTTGATTTACTAAATTTCTAACGTAAAAAAGCCTAAGATTATAATGTATATGTATATGCAGTAATGGAAATATTTTTAAAAATCATATACACAGAAAAAAAACAATATATTTGCAGGATATCATAAAAGTTTTAGCTTAAATTTGAAATAGTATTTTAATTTTTATACAACAGAAAGTAGTATAGATGTGTATTTTGGTATTTACAAATATTTGCATCTATAAAAATAAAAAGTAATGAGATGAAAGTGAGAACAAACAAGTATTCCATTCTGAGAATAGATAAAAAGAAAATTTTAGGACTTGCAGTTTTGACTCATAATTTAAATAATATGTTATATATCTATAATTTTTATAAAACTATTGTTATCCCTAATCCTTTCATATTTTTTACAAAGGTAAATATTGTGGAACAGATGAAAAAATACATCAAATGGAAAAAAAACATTACTAAGCATCGACTTTACATTGTCTTCTCTTAAATGGAAATAAATTAAATATATCTATACTTTTAACACCATTTGTAACTTTCTCTTTTATCATAATATGGTGTCATAAAAACACATATCATGAATGCAACTATATCTACACACATATCAATCATCAGGATATATATTTTATCAAATTACAACAATCAATAGAGTCATGAAATGAAACAAATACTTGAGAGAGATATTTATAAATCAAAATGACTTTTATTACAATATATTAGACTTCATATATATATATATATATGGAAAGTTTTGTTTGGAATTATTCATATATAATTATTTAATTAAAAAAACTATTTACTATCAAGAGTAGCCAATCCAAGTTAATTGCTCCAGGCCAAAAATAAAACTATCAACTATTGCATTCAAAAGGAAGATTCTCTTTTGAATCATTCTAACTCTATATAGAGATAAAGCACTGACATTTTCATGTATAGGTTACAAAAAAAATCAAGTGAGATGTCACATGACCTAATTTAATAAGCTTGTATTTACAAATGTTATTTTGGGAGCTCTATATATACCATGTATAGATATAAGGAATCAAAGATAGCACACTTTTTTTTCTTATTGTAATAAATGCTTCCACTAGAAGGTTATGTAGTATAAAATAATATTTTAATGGATGTTTTGATGGAAATATTTGTGTGAAAGTTTCCATTTATAATTATTTAATAGAAAACTCTTTAATTAGAATAGTAGCCAAAAATATCTTTAAAAAATTTGTAAAACTATGAATTTATATTTTAATAACTTTTTTAAGTTTGAATTGTAAGTCAAATAAACTATGAACTTATTTTCAACAATTCTATTCAAAAATTTTAAGCCATACTTAATTTTCTTTTTTCTTGATTTGAACTCATGAATATTATAAAAATTACAACAAATTATAAAATTTCAATAATATGTAATATTTTCAACATTATTTCATCATAACTTTATAAAAAACATATTTTGATATGAAGGTATTTAAAAAATTTTAACCAACCGTTAATAATAAAAAATTTACAAAAAATATAAAGAATTCCCATACAAATTTAGAAATATTTACAGCAAAGCAATTTTTGAATAAAATATTACATAATGGTGCATCTTTTTTTTTTTAGAAAACAATAACTTTAGGAGATATGAGACAAAAACATTTCAAATCACACCAAATTTCTTTAGGCATCAATTAGACTTATTCCTTTCAAAATTGAAAGATACTTTTGGTTTAAGATTCCACCATGTTTTTGAGTGATGTGACATTAATACAGTATTCCAAAATGCATTGTGTAAAATATTTTTAATAATCAAATATTAAAATATACATAGACCCAATATACTGTCATATTCTGAAGAATATTTATCGAAATGCAATAGCAATGAATAGATTGACAAAGGTATACAGCCGAGTGATTCCATAACTTTTTACAGCAATTTTACAAGAAATATTTTTTTAATTAAAATGCAAAACTAAGGGAATTTAGGTAAATAGAGATATTTTATCAAAAAAAAGTAAGAAAATAAAAGTAAAGATAAATGCTAAAAAAACTAAAATATTTTTCAATGAATATTTTCAAAAACAGAAAATAAAGATTGATAATTATGAATATAAATGGAAACTCAATGGATTAAATTAATCATGGAATTAAACTTGAATGGAGTGTTTTGATAGAAATAACAATATTAAAAGAAATATGTCTATATCTTTGAAAAAAAAGGTTTTTAATAAATGTATTTTGGCAGTTTATACTTATGGATTTGAGATTTAGACACAACAGAAAATCAGCACAGAGATTTCAGACCACTCAAATAAGTATGGAGAAATGTATGTTAGAAATAGCAGGAAGGACTCAAAAATGAAATGTATTGGCCAGAAAATAAACAGGTATTTCTTACATAAAAAATTAATAGACAAATGGAGTTTAGGATGGACACATTGTTAAAAGAGAAGACAATAGATGAATAAGTGATATCTTAAAAGGAATCCCAAGAGATGTAAAAACATAGAAAGAGATGACATGAAATATATATGGATCAAATAAAGCAGTTTTTCAGTGTTATGTGAAACTAGGTGGTGGAAAAACTGGAATAAACAGAAAAACTACCCTGCAGTTAATAAATAGTGGTTGAAAATGAAGAAATATAATGTCCATAATCATAAATGTAATAGATCATAACATTTTATGTTACATCCGCATATGTGTATGTTAGAACAAAGTTTTACTAAACATTTATATGTCTCTATGTTTATATATAAAACAAAATTTTTTCACTGTCAAAAACAAATCTAATGTTTAAATATTTTTTCTTTCTGATAAATTGTCTTTATTACATTAATTTATGTTGAATGTGAAAAATATTCATGCTATAAAAGAGCAAATTAAAATTAATTTAGCAATTCCTATGACAAATGTAATTACAAAATTATCAAGTAAAATAAAATTAGTATCGCTTCAATATCTATTATATTTTGTAATGTATATGTTATTCCATACTGTTTATTCACAAAAATAAAAATACCTGCATAAGCTAATAGTTTAATATGAATATATTTAATGTAGGTAGGTAGGTAGGTAGGTAGGTAGGTAGGCAGGCAGGCAGGCAGGCAGGCAGGCAGGCACACAGGCAAGCAGGCAGACAGACAGACAGACAGACATACAGATAGATAGATAGATAGATAGATAGATAGATAGATAGATAGATAGATAGATAGATAGATAGATAGATAGATAGATAGATAGATAGATAGATAGATAGATAGATAGATAGATAGATAGATAGATAGATAGATAGATAGATAGATAGATAGATAGATAGATAGATAGATAGATAGATAGATAGATAGATAGATAGATAGATAGATAGATAGATAGATAGATAGATAGATAGATAGATAGATAGATAGATAGATAGATAGATAGATAGATAGATAGATAGATAGATAGATAGATAGATAGATAGATAGATAGATAGATAGATAGATAGATAGATAGATAGATAGATAGATAGATAGATAGATAGATAGATAGATAGATAGATAGATAGATAGATAGATAGATAGATAGATAGATAGATAGATAGATAGATAGATAGATAGATAGATAGATAGATAGATAGATAGATAGATAGATAGATAGATAGATAGACAGACAGACAGACAGACAGACAGACAGACAGACAGACAGATAGATAGACATAACTAGATTACAATACAGATAGTTGGGTGATACGTAATTAGGAAAGTTATTAGCCTGGCAGATAATTAATTATATATCAATTAAACACACAGTATATATATGTAACATTTAAAATTATTGAGTCTAACAGACAGCATTTAATGTTTTATCAAAGATTACAAAAAAAATATTAACTTCAAAAATAAAACTAGAAAAACTTAAAATCCAAATAGATTAAAAGCATTCAAAAGTAAAACCATGTGTACAGCCAAATTTACAGAAGTGAAATTTATTGGAAAATTGTTAAACGTCTTTTCAACTGTAAAACTTTTTAAGTTTAAAAAAAAAAGTTTAACACATTCACTGAGCAATTTAAAAAGTTTTTAATTATTCATATAAAATTTCGGTATTAAAACAATAATACTGTTGTGTGTAATATATATATAATCTTATAAACAATAATACTGTTGTGTGTAATATATATATAATCTTATAATTGAATATTTATAAATACAGTATATGTAAAGTATAACCTTAAAAAATTTATCCACTTAGGAGCGCTTTTGACTATCCTTGTAGTCTTTGTCAACTAACACTTTGAAAGACTAACCTTCCCACAATTCCATGATCTTAACGTTTGCTGCCTGTTTGTTAATCAAGTCTTGTTTGTATTTGTATATAAAAATAGCTTCCTTTATTTTTCTTTTGATGTTATTTTTTTCAATTTGCAATATTTTTACATTATTATAATTGAAGTTAAAATAATAAATACATGACTAATAAATATGGCAATAAAAAATGGATGCTGAAACATTATTATTTATTTTGCCATTTTGTTTTGTTTTCTGAGCCCTTTTTAATAGCAACAAGTGCTCTTTAGTTATTTTTTTCCAACATGCATCTCAATTCCCCTATATATCCACTACCACACCTACATATTCATTTATAAATGATGCAATTTTTATTTATAAATGAGGTTTTATCTTTAGAGTTATTTATTAATTTGTTTAATGTAAGAGGTGCATAAAATGCAATGTCACATATACCTTTATGAATTTTTCTTATAAAATTTACTTGATCATTCAAAATATATGGTACTGATATCCATATTTTTTTATTAGCAGGAGAATCAATATTATTATTAATATTTTTCTTCTTATATTTCATACTAAAATTTTTAATAACATTATATATGTGATTATAATTAAATGCAGCTTAATTCTTTTGAGAACATATGGCATTCTCATATTCCTAGCAAGATAGAATAATAATGGAAAGATGAGTGTAATTGTTATTGTACTTTTTCAAATATGTACAATTACACTCATCTCTCCTTTATTATTCTATTTCATCTTGCTATGAATATGAAAATGTCATAAGTTCTTGAAAGTGCTAAGCCATATTTAATTTATAATAATAACAAATGTCTCTATAGTTGCATATAAGTGCACTTATTACATATATTACATATAAGTATAATATATATATATATATATATATATATATTATACTTATATATAATATATATATATATATATATATATATATATATATATAGGTATATGAATCAAACATATTCTAATTTATATAACTCAATCGCAGCTAATTAGGAGTAAGTCCATTCCTTACTAAGTTTATTCACTAATAATAACATACTATAGTCATTACATTTACCTTTACCATCATTATCGTTTTTTAAGCCTGGCTGTCCTTAAGACTTTAAAATAATAATAAGATTGAGATGATATATTATGATCCTAGTCAGTTTATTGACCTTCAGGAGCCAATATTCTGGGGATAGGATGTAGCCACTGTTTTTCCACTGCTTTACTCTTGAGTATTTAAAATTATTACACTTTATATGTGGAAAAATTTATTTATTATCTATTAAAGTTGCCTTAATAACAGATTTCTAATATTTAAACTTTAATTGTTAAGTAATATATGTTAAATTGCCCTACATGGTATCATTTTGAGGCTGGCTATTTTGAAATACAGACTCTAATATATTTATTTTATAGAGGGTGATGCTGGATTTCATAACCATGTGGGGTGATTTAATATTTGGATTTTATTTCAGTTTAGCATTAGCACTGGGATTATTTATATATCTAAATTGTATTTCAGAGACTAAATTGCAAAAAACTGCTTACATGCAGATATGTGTAATTATAAACATTCACACAAGTATATGCAATATTTCCTAGATATATGTAAATATAAAATTATTAGTTAAATACCTTCAACAGAAATGTTTAACAAATTGTACTGCATGAGACAATTTCTAATGCAGTCACTGTACATGCATGTTATTTAAGCTAATATTGATGGGTCTTCACAAATAATACTTCTAGAAACAATAATTCATATATTTCTTTTTATTTGTAGTTTAAATTTTACTTGCAATAAAAAATTAAATATTATATTTCAATAGTTCATTTAATGTTTTATATAAAATTTACGCATTGGAAGTAGTAGAATTGGACTGCAATTCATAGAATTTGAGCTCTGTAATCCACTATCATTGATTTGTAATAAAAAAAAATAGTATATAAAGGGGAGTCCATTTTAAATTTCTTTTCTTAACTCTAAGTTTAGAATTACAGTCAGCAATTCAAACTAATTAAAGATTGTAAATATGTTATTGATTGATATGGTAGTATGATACATTATAAAGCTGTGTTTTAATCAAGAGCAAATTTATAATCTTTAATTTTTTTTATACAACCATGTAACTTTACTGGGGCATAAATTAAAATTGTGTACTTATTTGTATTTCAAGAAAGGTGAAAAACTGAAGAGACTTGAATTTTATTATTATTTAAAACACAATACTTACAAAACAAAAATATTTCAGATTTTTAAATTTCTTGCAGATAAAATTATGTGATATAACAATTTTGTTTCTGTTTTTGTGACAGTAAATTCTTGTATAATAAATCTTGTATTGTGACTCTCTTTTGTTTGACACTATTATTGATAAAATGTGAAAGTATTATTTGGTCACATAGGTGCATTTTTGTTAATTTTACTTTTTAAAATGATTTCAATTTAATAATGATAGTTTTAGATCTTCATGAACCTATTGGTCCTTTTATATGCATGGGTCTGGGCACAAGTACTTAATAATAATTATGCTACTGCTTATTGATATAAAAATAATATTTATGTGGAATAATATATCTTTGGTAAAACATTTTTATTACTTACTCCAACCTTATCTATGGAAAAATTATTATAAGAAATTTTATGACATTCTACTTATACAAAGCATTAAATAAAGGGTAAATTCAAAATTTGGCATAATGGGTGTAGAATGGTATGAAAATTAAAAATTTTTGAATGATTCCCAGTTGAATACTGTTTGAAAAAGATGGCAGTTTGGTAACTGTGGAATCTGATGTACTTAGTATTTTCCATAAATGTTTGATCGGTATGTAACAATAAAGCAATTATCTATATGATTAACTAGTCAGTAAAGTAAATATCACTTTTTTCACGTTTATAAATTATTTTAATAGCAAATTTTATAAGACTGCAGTTGTCAAATTGTTTTATGGTAATTTAGCACCAGTTTGGTTTATATTCAACAATATAAGTTTTTAATTACATAATCATGTAATTAAAAACAATATACGTTTTGTTATTTTAATTGTTGTGACATTGCAAATATCGAGAATATTAATTTGTATTGTTTAATATATATATATCCTATTGTATGATTAATTTGTATTGTTTAATATATATATATCCTATTGTATGATTACATTGTATAATTAAATTGACTTGCAAACAGACTTACTTTATTGACCAAAAGTTCTGGATAAAATACAAACTAGAAATCAGCAAACACTTCACACTAATTCGAAGAGCTAAGCAAGAGAATGCTTATTTACTTTGAATTTTAGAAAAGACAATCAAAACCGCTGAGAAAAATTATAAATTCCGTTCTATAACTAGCTCGTTATCTTGCAAATACTTTTTCCAGATCCGTATTTTAAGCAATTAAATTATTAAAATCTAACTGACACATTATTATATCAATTTCTCTTTTTATTGCAAAAATAAATAGTCAACTTATTGCTTTTACACTTTAAATATATAGAACATTGAGAAAATATATAAAAGCCTATTAATAGCTTTTCAATTAATATGCTTTATTGACTAAGATTGGCTCTATAAATTTATAAATGATTATTAATTATATAGAAATTATAACACTTCATTTAATCTTATATGTAGTCATTAATTTGTATTAAAGATCAAATAAAAAATTTATTATATATATGGCTATCCCTTCCATTCTACTACCATATTATTCTGTAGCAATTCAATTCAATAAACATGGTGCTTTAAAAAAAGTCAAATTAAGATTTATACTTGAAACTAAGATTGATTAATTAATATTCACTGAAATTTTATTAAAAATTTATTGTAATTGCGAAAATGAAAATAGTACTGTATTTGACATTTGAAAAATTAAAAGTTAACTTGGCCTAATTTTTCCAATGTCTACAATCACCTACTGAAGTACAAAAATCATAAATTGAAATGCTTAATACATTTAGAATAAAATACTTATAATTTTTAAATTTTAATAAAAATAGTAAATAAATTGCAAAACTTTCTATATCCTACAAATTTTTATTATAAAGAATAACAATCATGATAAAACCTTTGTTAATATAACTATAATAAACTTCAAGCATATATATATATATATATATATATATATATATTGTGGCCATCTCAATCATATATATATATATATATATATATATATATATTGTGGCCATCTGAATGGGCACAAGAGTTTAAGATACTTTGTATATTATACTAAAAAAAAAAATGAAATAGTCTTAGAATTTTAATTTTTTTTTTTTTGCTGGAGATTGCTTAAAGCTTAAATATGGGTTGCTTATGCAGTTT
Source organism: Epiperipatus broadwayi (assembly GCA_028023455.1). NCBI lineage: Eukaryota > Metazoa > Onychophora > Udeonychophora > Euonychophora > Peripatidae > Epiperipatus > Epiperipatus broadwayi. Next base: position 17,459,423 of record JAQFVV010012401.1, read on the forward strand.
ACTGACCACTTTATAAGTATTTATTAGTATTATTGTGGTTAATGAGGTATTTAATGTAAGGAAGGGGGGGTTGTTTATTAATGGAATTGATACATCTTGTTGGAAAGATGCAAAGTTATCCTGTGTTAGTATAATATTATTTGAATGGTTTCAAATATCATTTATTCATTAATTCTTATCTTTTTGTCAACAGTTAATAGAAGTTTCAATTATATTTAGTTAAGATGGTTCAATATTTAGGTTGCAGTGCATGTGTATGCATGTATGACTCTGCATTATGTTTCATTTCATTTTCATCTTTAATAACAGCAAACAATAGTACATTCACAATAAAAACATTTAAATTACAGTAGTTAACTTAAATAATTAACAAATATATATTTCTTTCCAATGATTAATAGATAGTTAGATCAATGAATTATTTTATAAATTGAATAAATTATTAATCATTTTTATTTGATAGTTAATTAATATTCATTTTTCTTTCAAGTTTTTAAAAGCTATTTATTTTATTATTTGTATTTTTTTTTTGTCTTCATTTAGTTTTAAAAATCAAAGTGATTTTTTTTGAAAAGATTTGTTTTTGCATATGTAATTAGTTAGTTAGCAAGATGTGTGGGAGTAACCTTGGGAAAGGCAAATGAACTTTGATAAAGAGAGTTTTTAACAAAGATCTCCAGTAGAAAATTGGGTCTTTGTACTGTAATTGTAACCAGTAAACAGTACTTCGTGTATTGTAAAAATTAAAGCCAGTTGCTGGAGTCAAATTGACTTTGAAAAGACTTTAGAGTAAAAGATTTCAAAGGAGCTTCAGAACTTTATTATGGAAAAAAATTAATTAAAAATGCAATTCTAAGGTTTTAAAAAGATACGTCGGTTTGATTTACTATCTTCGATTTAAACATTTCTGAATTAATCCCTTTATAACTATTACTTTTTTAAAAATATGTGTTAATAACATCCAGTCTACATTATTTTACTTAATTTCCATTTTAAATAAGAATGTTTTACATAAATGTTATTGTTGTATCATTAAGCAACGTGTTATATATATATATATATATATATATATATATATATATATATATGGAAAACGCATGCAGAACTATACTACAGAATATATTCTAATTTCTCACTATTTTTCACATTGTGTTTTTGTGAAGATTATACATAGACTTAAGGATATGTCTATTTGATAGATCATACTATGTTTAAGTTCATCGTAAAAAGATAACAGTATTCATTTATTTGATATTTCAGGAATTAATACGTATTTTTAAATTGAGGAAATAAAATATAAGCTACTTCTGTTTAAATTGAATAGAAGGACAGAAATGCGGGGAATTTTTGTTCTCTTCAATAAGGATGGAATATAAAACAAAGCATTATTAATTATGGAATTACTAAGGACAATTTAAAGTGTTAAATGCTATTCAAAAAATACTAAGGATAATTGCGTATTTAGTCCAGAACTACAATGGAGAATTTGGTATATTTTCAGTATAATAAAGAAGAAATTGACTGCTTGTGTGTGATTTGGTACCTCAAATAGATATGCTATGAACACTGAAAGGTGCTGGGCATATTTAAATTATGCTTATATTTTTTTAAGTTATACTGCAGAAGTGCATTTTAGTTTAAATTCAGTTTGGAATGTGTCCCATATTGTTTCATAAACCTGGAACCAAGCTTTGCAAGTGAACTTTTATTTTAAGTTACGAAACTAATAACTTTTGTTTCTTTATTTTTTTTTATTGTTTGTCATAATTAATGTATATGATAGGTAGATAGGCTTTATTTATTATTATGTCATTTATAATCTGTGTTATTTTGATTTCCGAGACCGTCTCTGAAGCGTCTCCAAATGAGGAGTACGCTGGTAATTGTTCTTTTATGAAATGTAAAAGAAAGAAATATTTTTTTAATATATTATTAGAGAGGTTTACATTTATTTTGTATACTTTATTATCTCAAAGTGAAAATTTTGTTCTTTGTTTAAATCAATGAACTTATAATAGAAATAGTTTTTTAGATATAAAAAAGTTCATTCGTAATAATTAGAACCGTTAAATTTTAAAAAGTAACCTAAAGTTTGTTAAATTAAAAGTTATGTCTTAATGCAATATTTAATTATCGTATTACCTGCTTAGTGTGTAATTTAGAGTTAATATTATATATACTTTTTATTCGCGGATGTGTGTTTGTTTTGCACAATTATAATATTTGTTTGATAAAGTATAGTTTGTGAATAAATTTATGCATAAATTTTGTACACTGTCATATTCTACTGAGTTCAATGGATTGGTATATTATCTGTATGTATTTGTCTGCCAGCGTGTATTTATAATGTTCGATATTTAGAGAAGCTATGAGAATAGGAAGAAATCATTGTGTTATAATGTCTGTAGGGACAAAAGATCTTGCTTATGTAGTATATGTTAATAATTTTCCATGAGTAGAGCATAGTTTATTTTATATGCGTATGATTAATAATATTTTTGGAAGTGATGTTCTTAGGGCCCTGGTGATGAGGAAATAAGTCCCCACCAATAGTGTATTTAGAAGTAGATGAGTTATTGTTGAAATATGATTAAATTATGTTTAGGAAGTTATGTGACATTTTTCTTTGATTCTTGGTAATGAAGAATTGTAAAAGTGTTCAGTAAGAGTTATCTGCTCCTCGTGTAGATTTTTCCCTTTTAACGTATAGTATGTATAATCATGAAAATATAGCTTTGTGTTAATTAATAGGTGGCTAGATAAATTGTTAGATTAAGTCTTGATGTAGTATTAGTGTCATATTTTATTGATGAATTATGACATTGTTCAAAATAAAATAATTGTCTGATATTTTCTTAATGAATGGAGAGTTTATAGAAAAGATTGTTTTACATTATTGCTGCTTGAACGTGCACACACACGCGTAATATAAATAATATTGCATATATAAAGTATAGAGATATTGAAATTAAAATGAGGAATAAATGCTTTTGAAATATACTACATTCATTTAAATAGAAGTATAAAGTATTAAGATTAAAACGGGAAATAAATATTTTAAAATACAGTGTATTTATTTAAATAAAGGTTATAAATCATCAAATCATCAGAATAAACATGATTTTGTTGCTATAAATGAAAGGTATAGTAATTGAAAGTGATTATTAGACAATTAGAGAAAGTTGCTTTGTTGAAAGACAAATATAGGTAATTTGATTTATTTTATCAATCAACAGTAATATCCTCTCAAAAGTATTTTTTTGTGCTAATAATATAACATATTACTTATTTATTGTCATATAGATGAAACATGTGGGCAAAGTATGTGTTCGAAGTCAGGATATTTAAGTTTTGTTATTAATTTGCTTTGATAGTAGGAATAATCCCAAACTGATGCTAAAAATGTATTTGATAATTTAAAAGTCTGTAAATCAAATAGCCCATTTGTAAATATTATGTTAAACCAAGTTTATTTTATTGTAATAAATGATTTGTTTTAGTTATTTAAAATCTTAAAATCTGTGTCTTGAGTTATTTTTGTGTACATTCGTATTTCCATTTCCACATCTCCACATTTCATAAATCTATTATAAAACAGATATATTATTTTAGAGTTATAATATTAAATTTGCTAGTGTCTGACAATATTGTATTTCTTAATCCAACCATTATAAAGAGTATTTGCCACTTGATAAACGTATTAGAAAGGTTGCCAGGTCAGTATATTTGTGAGATGATGATATGAGATTAAAATACCCTATCTCTGTCATTAACTTATTATTGAAACACAGTAAAATATTTAGTCAATTTGTTTCATTATATTTTATCATACTTTATAATTATAACTTATGGGCCAATGTAGTTTATTTAATTCAACTGTGTTTGTTAAATTCCCTGAGATCTTATTGTTTATTTCTTGATTGGCATTAAAGTATATGTTTAGATTATAATTTGCCAAGTCATAAAATTGTTAAGAGTATAATTATAGCAAGCTGATATATGTTATATTTGGATGAAGGAAGAAATTAAGTTTAAAGTATATTTTAATAGACTATACTAAGTAAACATTATGATTCTTTATCATACAATTAATTAACAAAGGAATTTACATTATATTGAATATTTTATAATATTTCTTCTTTTATTCATGTATTATCATATATCTTATGAACTGCCTATAGCCTCCCACTGAGCTGAGCTGAACATAAACTTAAATATAGAGTCTCAGTAATAATTTTATTATATCTTTTGTTATACTGTTCTATTCATTAATAGAACTGGCACCTGGGCATTTCACTCATGTAATGTATATGAGCGGTGTTGGGAGTGTAGGTTATAATATATATTGAAGCTGTAAATATTATCTCATCTATTTATACTTCACCTAGTGCTAATGTTAGTAGCACTAGTATGGGTTTGAACCCAATCACATATGTTAACTGATACCTGTCTCGCTTGAGGTGGAGGTATATGTATTATTTATAATCAGTATTATAATTTTTTATCTGATTCATTTATCATTAATTTATATTAAAGCTAACGTCTTTATAATAGTCATTTATTTTATATTTGTAGAAAAGTATATTTTTTAAAATTATTCTATAAATTATTTTATTAAAAATTTCTTATTTATAGAATATAACAAATTCCTCAAATTTTTGTGAGTAATGTTCTCTTTTTATATTTTATTTAAATTTCATTACAAATCTCAAATCCAATAGGTTTTGTTTAATACGATGGCTTGTGAAATTTAATTAAAATGAAAAACAGATTTGTGTTTGTGTTTTCTTTAATTAGCCAATAAATCCTTGGGCATGTCTTAATGTAGGATTGTAGATTTCCCACCCAGGCAGACACTGACCACAGAGAAAGTCATCAAAAAATGTCATGTAGATTGGATCCTTATAGATAAGGCTTAATCATATAAATAGCTAAATTTTGACTATCAGGATCAGTTAGAATCTTGTTCACACAGTGAATATCAAGCCAGTTTAAGTTTCATCTAAAGAATGTAAGGGTAAAAGAAGACTATTCACCTCCGGTACTCTGTCTCCTCTATCTTGCCCATGATATTAAACTGCATTGAGAAAACCTGCCTTATTAATGAAGCCTGTCTCCAACTATGTTTTGAGGTAACCCTATGTGCTGCCAGCCTCTGATCTTTTAACAATGTTGGTTTTAAATTAATATTCATCTTTTATTATTTTATATTCATTTATTCGCTCTAAGATATCTCTATGTAATGTCTATACAACTTTCTTTAAATATGTCATTAACTTTATTTTCTATAAAATGTAACCATTTTAATCTTATTATAACTCCATATTATTTTGATACAGCAATTTATTTATTTTAATGTTGACTCAGATTAAACTGCCAAGTTAAATACATAATTCAAAGAGCATATTACAACCCTAGTCTTTATTATTTTCTCTGGTCAAAATTATAGCTGAAGATGTAAATTTTACCACTAAATAATTAATAGATACGTTCATTTAGTTTTGTATGTCTGTTATTTTGTAAATCGTTTAAATGGTAAGACTAGTCTTAAAAATTTAAGTTTCCTATTATTTACTAATTAGTCTTTACCCACAATCATTTCTCCAAAGAAAATGTAATTTATTAAATTATTTAAGCAAAACCCATCACTTTTCCTAAACAAACTTAGCTCTTTAAAGTAAACTATATTATAGCAATGTTAAAATTAAATTTTATCAGAAGGTACATTTGTGTTTATGATCTTTAGCACCTACACATTAATTGTCAGTCAGAATTTTGTAAAAAAAAAAACTCACCAGAAGTGAATTTGTTTTCTGTTTATATAGGTTTTAATTGAATGTTTTGTTATATAAACCTCGTTTGCTTATAAAGTCTAAGCCATGGGAGATTTTAAAGTTTGAATGTGTGGGAAAACAATCTACTTTTTTAAATTTGGTTTTAATTCTAAATGTTTCCTTTTATATTATACTTTCATAAGATTCATTAAATGCCCTGGGCTTTGTGGATGTTCCATTAGGCTAGAGAGCTAACTATTTAAATCAGGATTGAATTTATCTTTGTTTGTACAATATATATATATATATATACACATGTGTGTATGTATGTGTGTATGATATTATTTATTCACTTTATGATTTTATTCACTTTATGGTTTAATTATTCATTTGTCATTATTATCGTTCTTGCTTTGCTATGTAACTCTCAGGACCTGCAGAAATTTAAATGTGACTAATCCAATAATGTTAGTCTCTCATAAAAGTAGGTGTATTTCCTACTAGGAATTCCCTTGTCCAAATACTTCCAGTAAAATGTGCATGGGAACACATGGCTAAACCATCCCAACACATCAACTTTTATTGTTATGCAGAGATATGTTTTGGTCAGCAGGCCAGCATGTCCTCTCATTCATTGACTTCATCTAGCAAAGCCTCTTTAAGAATCATAAATGACCTCATGTGTTTTTTTATTGTAGCCATAATGTCGTACCACTTTTAGCATTATTTAATTATTCTCTATTTATAAACCTGAAATGCTATGTCTACCATAATGGCACATCTCTCATTAAACAATCTAGTTAACTAATTAATTACATATAATGTAAAATTGTATTTATGTAAGATAAACGTTTGTTTTCCCATATTCATAACTTACAAACTATTTAAATGTAATAATGGTCTAACGCAACCCATTCATGTTCAGTTGTATATATATATGTATGGAGGAAGAAAATAGATTTATTTTCTTCAATGTATAAGTTTATTGATAGCTAAATGATGGATTATTGTTGATTTATGCTTGGCAGACTGCATAACCAATTGTTTATATTTAGTAAACAAATGTATTATATTTTGGCTGTATCAAAATCCAATTTGTGCTCTTAAATGGATCACAGTTGCTTGCTACATTGAAATGCAATAACATTTTTTAATTACAATATTATCTGATTTACTGAATGAATTTTAAATTACTGCAATTGCAAGTCCAATTTGTTTAAAAGTTGTGTAGACAAGAATTAATTATATTGTATGCTGACACTTATTTATATGTATAATAAATATATATTATATTAATGTTTTGAAATCTCAGTTTGTTATTATTCCAAATCTCTAACATAAATTCCTTTTATTAGTTATAAGATATTATGGATTTAAATTAATTACTTTTGTTATGTTGCCATGAGGTTATTATTATTGCAGTTCAAATCAATCAAATCTTTAACTTATTTAAATTATCAATCAATGTCAGGTATACTCCACACTGTTCTGTAATTGTAATAAATTTAGATAGGTATTAATTAATGAAATGTAAATCTGTTGTATTAAGTCACGTGTGAACCCTGAACTCTACCTGGGATGGAGTAAAAATGAAACTTGCTAGTATCATCAAAAGTGTTGTTCATTTAGTCATATACCCTGGAGCACTAGTAAATAGGTTGATATTTGGTATTGTTCCTGACTTATGTATCTTGCACATACTAGATGGATATACGTTTCTTGGATTCTAGGTCTTGTTGAATGAACACATGATTTTGACCAGTAATATATATATATATCATATGATGGAATTAGCATCCATTATGTTGTCTTTATAAAATACTTTAATATAAAAATATAAATAAATATTATAGACAACTATATTTAAATTAATAAATAATAATAATAATAAATTTGTATTATTACTTATTAATTCAAATATAGTTGTCTATAATATATATATATATATATATATATATATATATATATATATAATATATATATATATATATATATATATATATATATTATAATAACTATATATAGTTATTATTAACTTAATATTAACTTCATATAGGAATACTTCAAAATACTTTTATCTTTAATGAAACTATTTATAAATATAAGATTTACTTGACTATATTAATATTATATATATATATATACATATACACTGTTTATATATACATGTGAACTTTAAATAATATATACCTTAATGTCAAGCTTTTGAGTAATTGCCAGATTTGAAGTTGAGAAATAAATAATTTTATATATATATATATTATTATTAGATCTTAATATCTATTGTTAACAATTAATAATATTTGAATTGAGCATGAAATTGTAACAAAACATGAGGAGATTCATTCTGTCTTTAGTTTTAAAAGAGAAGAAAAAAAAACAATTTCTCCTTAAATATTTTTTTCTTTTATAAAAAATATTACTATTCAACTGTTTGGAATTAAATATTAATTCTTCCAAATTAAAATCTATGGTTTAAATCTATGGATTAAAAGATTACAAGAAAAATATTTTAATTTTCTATTAAATCTTAAAAGGAATAGCAATATAAAAGAAAAGATCATCTGTTTGAGTTTTTTAGAAACTATGTTATTTTAAAACTTTGTTATTCCACCAATATATATATATATATATATATATTTAAAATAATTATATATATATATAAGATCTTACAATGTGCAGAGTAGAATAATTATTATATCGTAAAGGTTTTGAAACCAACTGACATGCTAAATTGAAATATTTGTTGTAAAGAACGTCTAATGATAATAGAAAAATGGAGAATAAGAACATCAATATTCGAAGGATTTTTACTTTATATTATATCAATCAAATCATTGGATATTATTAACAGTTTATCAATTAAGGATAAATAAATCATCATTATACCAATGTATTAATATACTTCGTAAAAGATCTTCATTAGGATTATGAACTACAAACTTAAATATCTATTCTTAACTCTGGAAAATAAGTTTTTCTTTATTTATTTATATATATATATTATAATAATACTTATATTATTATTATTATTATTATTATTATTATTATTATTATTATTATTATTTCAAATTTGGCATCATTATATTTTAATAGGAATATCTAAATTTAATATTATAAACATGAATTGAAAGTTTGACATAATTCATCAAAATTAGATGAAATATTAAAAAAATGGTTATAATTTAACAGATATTTAAAATAGGTTTATTATATTTATTATATTATATAATAAACATTTAATGTATTTTATTTATTATAAATACATATAATATATAAGTTATACAATTGTAAATAGTACTTATTATATATGTTTCATATATATATATATATATATATATATATATATATATATATATATATATATATTAATAATTATGAAACATATATAATAAGAACTGTAAATAAATTAATAAGTTATATAAATTATTAATTTTTGAATCTAGATATTGTTTTTAAATATCTGTTAATTTAAATTATATTCTTTACTTTTGAATAGTTTATTATAGTATAGAATTTTATCATAGGGTATTAGATGGGAATATTATTATTAATATTTTAAAATGGTAAAATTCACTCTTATTTATTTATTAATATTTTATTTCTCATTTACATTATATTTTTATTGTTTATTAAATATTGAGTTATTAACTTGATTTTTTTGTCTAATCATTATTAAATTATATTATATATATATGTTAGTATGATAAATATCATATGAATATCAATTATTAGTTAATGCTTATATAAAGGCGTATTAGATAATGACTTATTTTGAAATCATCCCTGAAAAGAGCTAACTGCAAATTCTCCAAAAGTTTGAATATCATGGCATAATGGTGACTGAAAGAGAGATGAGAGATAGATGAACTAGTCTAAATTATATCAAAATTTATTTAAAAATTATTGAGATAGCATAATAAAGATAGATATAATCATGGACTTAGTATTTCATCGATTCATTTCTAGCATTCTAACTGAAGACCCAAAGTCCAATTGTAGTGAAATGCATATCCTCTTTCTGTTGAATTTAATCATCCCGTTATATTTAACAAGCCCAATTTAGACTTTAAATATAATTGATTCCATTATATATATATATATGATTTACATAGTAGAAAATAAATAGTCTAATATTAATATATCACAGACTGCATATGTAATATAAAGAAGGGATAAACCTCCAGTCATGTGCTTTTATAATTTACATGCACTCACCCTTGAGCATCAGTTTAAAAAACATAAGTGTACCCTTATATGTATATGCTTAGCCCTTATTTATATACAAGCCAATCTCTACTCAGTCTGCACAATATAAATAATAGTCCATTTATTACAGTAAATTCAAATTTTACTAAGTATTTGATTGCAGTCAGTTAAAAATGAGATTTTATCTCTCTCCTGCTACAGAATAAATAGGTTTAAGCAATTCAGCTAATAATTTTTAACCCAGGCACACAATATATTGAAGCCATATTTTCAGCACAATAAGCAAAGGTTGGCTTATATAACTATAATATTTAAGCATAAATGTACACTTATGCTTTTCAAATCAATGATTATGCACAAGTGCATATAAATTTGTAAAAGGGTATTACAAGAGGTTTGGGTTTTTTTATAATACAATGTAAAATAATGAATTCTTCCAGTTTTATATAGCAATAAATTTTTGGTGCTGAATATCATAATTATAGCTACACAATTTAGCATGTTAAACATTTAGAGCAGGGACTCAGCAGTGGTTGATGATTCTTTGAAATTTTGTTTTCTTTTTTAAAATGCAGGAAAACTGAGTGGACTACACATGTGCTTATACCATCAGTCTTTGTGTTTTTTCTCTTTTGATAGATATGACATACTTTTCTTGGACAAAAAATAATTTTTTTATTATTTTTTTTATAAATTAAGTCATTTATTTTATATATTTTTTGCTCAATTTATTAAATTGTATGGAAAAAATAATACATAGAAAAATAGTTTCTAGGCCCTATGATTCTAAGGATAGCATTATGTCCAGTGAAAAATCTTTTAGCTTGACATTTGAAGAAGAAAAAACCTCATTACCAACCAAAAGGCAAAGAAAAAATAAAAATGTACCTGTGAAAATTAGTAATAGACTAGGCCCTTCATCCAGTAATAATAATATGCCTCTCAATATAATTGCAGAACAGATAAATGTGGAAAATTTTACAAAGACTCCAGGTTTGATGTTCTCTATTACAGATAAGTTTTCAATTTTTAGACTTTATTCATTTATTGTTCGATTAAAAAAAGTTTGCAAAAGTAGTTGAGGAAATGAATAAATATGCTACTAAAGACAATTGTTAATAATATTCAAAATAAAGGAATTTGCATATTCTAATAATTAGTTAATAGGGTACTATAACAGTCAAGTTTTGTATAACCAGTCAACAAGACCAAAAGATCAAGCAGGAACTCTCACCCAGCAGACATAGGGTTATCCTTTTGCTCCTAGTTTACACCCCCACCTAAGCCTCCTCATCTTAACCACCTACTTAACATCCTTGATATCACATAGCTTTTCTTCTTCATACAGCATGACATAACTCATGATTTGAGCATGAACTCACTCTCTCTCTCAGGGTTCTTCAGTAATTACAACATTACTACACAGTAGCACTATTTAAGTCTTCTTTGCTCTTTTACTAATCATTTATTTATCTGATTTACTATCTATAACCATATCTCAGGGTTAAGATTCAGGCTATAGGTTACAAAACCATGGATGTATTTATCTACCATTTAACTGATTTATTCAATAGCATCTTTTAATAATCAATGAATAATTTTGACTCACAATACAGATGTACAATTATTTAATTATAACTTTAAAATAATAGAGAGACTGACTTACAAATATTAGGTTGGACGGATCTACTGACTTTTACATGGCATAATAGAAGGTAGTGGCAGCTTATAATAACATTGTGTGCTCTATATTATCTAAAAAGAAGGTATAAACCGCTTGCCCATTCCATGTTTGAACATATACTTAACAATATATATACTTATTTGGTGGTACCACTTGTGTACAGATTTGAGTTTAGGTCTTCCAGGATTGCTAATGAGTATAGATGAAGGCTAGAAATAAACATTAATTAGGAATGGTGGTACTACCTATGCAAGTGGGGTCAATGGCCTACATAAATGATGATGATTGATTTAGTAATCTGGATGTATTGTTCATCACAAAAGGATAGATTCCTTGGCTGCAGAGGTGCATCTGCTTCTAAGCGAAGGTGCATACCAATGGAGAGCACAAAAATGTGCTAAATACAGGATTTGGGGTCATAAGGAGTCTCTGCCTCCTAAGGAACCTGGACCAGAGCTAATCCATGCATTAGGAACCCAGGCATGGTGTCTTGTCTGCTCTTACACAGTTTGACTATTAGGATGTATGAACCACACAGAAATATAACATTTTCTATTGCTGCTGCTACTGCTGTTACTATTGCTGCTACTACTGCTATTGCTGCTACTGCTACTACTACTACTACTACTACTACTAATAATAATAATAATAATAATAATAATAATAATAATAATAATAATAATAATAATAATAATAATAATAATAATAATAATAATAATAATAATAATATGACTATCGCCACACGTATATATAGGCAGGAACGCGAATACATATAGAAAATATAAAAAGTTATGAAGCTCTCCACCCACATAAATCAGCATTAAGAAATTTATTATATATATATATCATGAATATCCCTAGTTAAACCATGTATAATTCATTTGATAATAAGAGAAACCCATCCACAGTTCCTATTTTAAATCTTAAACTTAAATATATAATCATCAAATAATATTTGGTTTTGGAGAAAAATTATTTACTCCTGGAATAAACTATTAGGACAATTCATTACTTTCTAGCTTATAGGTGAATTACAGTTTAACTTTATATAAATATTATATCGCATTGATGAGCAATGCAATGTATATAACTAAAGAACATTATTGATGTTACTTTTACATAAGACCATCAGTGCTTATAGATGGGACCGCATTTACAATAGTTTTCTTACAGAGAATCATTTATTTTATCAAAGCATTATTAATTTATCAGTTTGTGGAATAACAATTTGAATAAGAATATATTTTATTATGAGTATTTTAATACTATTATTTCGAACACTGAGGTTAAGTTACATACATATAGAGAGAGCAGTATAATAAACAACAAAATAATCTATACTTAATTGGATAAAATATGCTTGCCACCCTTTATTGATTCTGTACATAATTCTAAGAATTAAAATAACTTTATTGACATGATGGGGGTAAGGAGTAAGAAGAGAAACTTTATAAAAACAATTTATAAACAGCTTACTATTACTTTTTACATTTAAAAGTTTTAAATTTGGCATCTTCTCTGCACATTTCATCCTTGGGATTTTGAGAGCAGGGAAAACGTAAACATGTTTAATGAATTGAAATTCTCCCTCCATCACTCAAGGTGATATATGTAAATACATTTGCAAAAGTATATATAGATTTCTAAATTATTAAAGAAGTAACCCAGCAGATTTAACTTTAATAATTACAACATAGATATATGATTTATGAGATTAAGGTTAGTCAAACATTTATATTAAATATAATTGAGTTACAGTTATAGCTTTGGATAAATGAAAACATTTTACAGCAGTAAATTCTTGACTTCAGAACTTCTGTGGACATATAGATGTATTGATATTCAGGCTTGCATTATGATGGTAGAATGCGGATTGGTTTTACATCTTGATGGAACTTCTTGGAATGCCAAACTTCACTGATGACCTTTGGAAAATCCAATACCCGACTATTCACTCATGATGGTAAGTACAATTGACATAATTTATTCTTTTTCTTCTTTTTAGGCAATGTAAAAAAAAATCTTCTAAATTTTTAAAATAACTTTAGAATAATTTTGAAATAATAATGAAAGAAATTATAAAATATTAATGGAAGAATAATAAACAATGCCCCTTTCAATGCTTATATATCCTGTGTTATGCCAGGGGGTTACTTTGTTAGTTTACTTAATAAATTTCAAACCCCTTACTCTAATTTCTATCCATCAACTCTTCACTTCCTCATTCTTTTTATGTCACCCAATTGGTTACCTGATCCTTGTATTTTATTTTCTATTTAACACCTTAAAGCATCTAAAGTGTTCAACTGTAACTATTTTAGTTGATAGTAGATGTAGATAGAGAACTATGAAACTTATACTCCCTTCCTTAATAGCTACTTGCCTCTCTTCCATTGTATAAATATTTTAACATTTTTCCTTAATTGATTCTAACTTTTATAAAATGTACATTTCTTAAAATGAAATTGTATGATTTAAATGATCAACTTTTAGGTTTAGAAAATGATGCAATATTGTGCATGCACACCTGCACCTATTACTAATGTGTGTGGATACTATTAAAAAATTATATATATATATATTGTAACCGGTCGCCTTATTCAACCATTCCTAAAGGGATTGAGAGCTCCGAAACAAACATGATATAGCGTAAAGCTTTATTTATTTTCCTATATCGATAGTCGTTCATTATCAACACAAGGGGGCGCCAGATACGATGATTTAATTTAC
>JAQFVV010012401.1:17474319-17484319 GCA_028023455.1 Epiperipatus broadwayi
TGGAAAAAATTATATATATATATATCATAGGAGATAGGTTGATTTATATAAGCATGAAGCAAGTATATCTGCTTACAGATATACACCACTTCAGTTCTATTTGATCCTTTGTTAAAAACATTGTTGTTGTGTGCTATAGGTTATGCTTCTTTTATTTTCCTTTCATTAACATTTTATTCTAACCAGATCAGTTTGATCTTTTGTGAACAAAATTGGGGCCTTGTTCCTTTATGTAGTTAAATAATGCAGATGTATGTGCTGAATTTTTTTTTGGTTCTCTTGGATAAATATTTATGCCGTCTTGTTCTAATGTTATACTGGTTGGGATTTTTCATAATTTATAATGTTAACACCCAAGATCATTACATTGTACAAACAATTTATAGTTGTTTGACTTTATTGATTTTTGCCTTAGAGTTATTGATAAATATACTTAGATTAGTTGCCATTTTAAAGTCTACTTTAAAATTCTACTTACAGATTTTTTTTATTTTATTTTCAATACAGGAAATATAAGACATAGACAGTCAAGACTTATTGTTATTTATACTTGCAGCATTCCATTTTGTTTTTAAGTTAAAATTTTTGATTGCCTTGTGAAGGATTTTTATTTTATTCTAAATTATCTAGATTCTTTTTATATGTCTGGATATTGTAGATTCCATCAGGTTTGCATCTATTTAAATGGTGGCTTTGATTCAAAAAGCCTTTAAAGCCTGCAAATTTCTATAGCATCCCTATGTTATACAAATTTGCAGACTTTAATGGCTTTCTGAATTAAACCATCATTTATGCAGATGCAAATCCAATAAAAGTGCAACATTGAGACCTATATATGTGTAATAACTAGTAATCTTAAGATACAAGACAATCAAAAATAAACAATAAAAAATAAACAATATGGAATATTGCAAGTAGATAAGCCTTGGATATCTATACATTTATATTTCCTGTATTGGGTGTAAAATAAAAATCTATAACCAGAATATTAATATACGCTTTAGCATACCAATTAATCTAAATAGATAAATGTATAACTGTAAGAATAAAATCAATAAAGCTGAAAATCTGCAAATTGTTTATGCCATGCAGTGCAAGTATCTCATGCTACTCCTATGATATATATTTGTTCTACATAATTATCAATCCAAATTTCATTTTTAAGCATTATTTATAATAAGTGTTAAATTCCACTTGTATTAAAAAAATTAAAAATATCACCAGAAAATTAAATAAAATTACCTTTGTTTCAATGGATTAAGTTGACACCATTTTATAATTAATTGATTGCTTCCTTATAATCAATGATTTTAATGAAATAAGTTTCCTACATATTATTGTAATCATTAGTTACAACATGTCTTATTATATTTCTTTTTTAAAAAGTAGCAAAAAACTGTTATTTAAAAAAGATGAAAAAAATACAGCCAAGTCTATACTACATGGTATGTGATGTAATTATAAAATTAAAACTACATGATCTAAATTCAAACAAATTTTATTTTTTGCAAAAAGGCACTAAGTGGAGCACATGTTTAATTCAAAAAATAATATGAAATTAAAGCATTTGAAAATTCACAATAGTATCACATTCCAATTGTAGTTATTATCGATTAATACAGCAAAGCATTGCAGTTTTGTGATTCACATTATTGCTGAAAGAATTTTAACATTATTTAGGTAAAGTATTTAGAGATGTCATTAGTCTTAATATGTTTATATAGTATTTCATGTCGAAAGATTTTAATAAACAATTAAATTTTGGTTTTTAAAAATGTGTAATAGTGAGTCTGGGATGAATTTGA
This sequence comes from Epiperipatus broadwayi, assembly GCA_028023455.1. Taxonomy (NCBI): domain Eukaryota; kingdom Metazoa; phylum Onychophora; class Udeonychophora; order Euonychophora; family Peripatidae; genus Epiperipatus; species Epiperipatus broadwayi. Next base: position 17,476,125 of record JAQFVV010012401.1, read on the forward strand.
GCAGAAATAAATTAATTTTATGAATATTATTATGAATTAAGCAAAATTCTCACACATGGCCACTTATAAACATCATATGATCACATTTGAGTGGCAATACGTATAAAGAGTTTTGCCTGTTTTAACATGGCAGCTTATTGTACTTTTTTATATAGGAAAGCTAGTTATATATATAAATAAATTTTGTATTTTTTTCTAACGATTTTCCATTATTTTTAATACATACTTTAAAAAATTATTGGTATTTATATTTTAATATTTTTGTTTTTTAACAAATTTCTGAGCAGCATTGTTAAAATCTACATAAATGCATTTGTGAGAATACACTTAAACAAGCATCCTCAAAAATTAACAGAATGCCATAATATTGTCAATATTGAAAGAATTATTTGTAAAATAATAATAATAATAATTTTTAATAATACATAAAAAAAAATATTTATTAAGTTTATGAAATAATAAAAAGCAAAAATATATTGATTTATTTGTAAACCATAACGAAATAAAAAGCAAAAATAATTGGTTTATTTATAAACAATAACCCAATTTAAGTTGAAGTTAAACTAAGGCTACGTTATTTTTTTATCATTATCAAATAACCCATTTTTAGTAACTTTGTAAAATATTTACATAAAAAAATTAAAATTTTCAGATATTAGGAATTAATAATAAAAAACAAGGATGCAAACATAGGTAAAAATAATTTTATAATAAATCAACCTGCTTTAAATGCTTGAATAAACTATAAAAAAGATAAACTCCGGTCATTATCATTTATTATGCTGAGGCTCCACTGAAATGGGTTCATGTAAATTACTATTTCCTGAATTATGACTCAATTCTGAAAGAAGAAATTTCAATATAGAGTTTATCATTCTAATATTAAGCATTTTATAAACTATCTCGGGAAATGAATACTAAGAAAGACTGGAAAAGTATATTTATTTAGAACTTCTTATTTATATATTAATTTCAAATATATATATCAAAAGTTATTTTAATAATAAAAATACATTTTTATTATGTTTTAAAAATTTCTTTAAAAATCTGACTTTTTTTTTTTTTTTCAAAATAATCTTTATTTGCACAAAAAGTAAAATATACATTGTAATATAGAGTTCATGTTTACGATCATGTCTGACACATTAAAGACTAATTAGTTATTAAATTAGATGATGAGTACAGGATTAAAAGTAAAATTTATGTTATGTTACTTATCAGGGGTGATCTAATTTGGCATATAAATCCCATGGCGTGTAAAGTTTAAGTGATTTTATAAAGCATTTTGTTATTTATGTTAAAACAATATTGTTATAAAAAGAAAGGAAAATGTTAATATTAGATATAAGTATATTATGAAAAAAAAAAATTAACACGCTAAATATTTAGTTAGATATTATCGTTCATTTAAATGGGTCTATATAATTTTACACTAATGAATAAAATTGAATGGTAAAAAGATAATGGAATGGGACATGATAAATAAGAAATATTTAGCATCATTTTGTAATAAAATAGGTTTAAGCAGTGACATGTATATATAATACATTATTTTTGAAATTATTAAATAAAATGAGCAGATCCAATCATTGCCAGCTTATAATTAAACTAATCAATACAGAATGATCCAGGTATTTCTTGAGATCTAAAGTAATCAGAATGCATTAAAATTGACATTTAATGGTGATTTATTGACTTCTTTTATTAATGATTTGTTGAGCAGGCATTATAATAAGGTTGTTTTATATTAGTCCCTGTTGTAAAAAATAAATATATGTTTACAAGATGTAATTAAATACAACTTGTATTATAAAAAACATTTATTATAATTAACATTAGAGAAATAAGAGTAAATCTTTGTTGTGCAAAAGTCAGTGACATTTTTCATGAGTAATAAATATAATTTTTGTATACTATGATACATCTTCTATGAAGTTCTGGTGGTTATTTTAGAAATGAATTTATCTCTATGACTATAGAAGTGTTTTGCCTTGATGATTTATAATATATTCTATTTTATTATAATGAATATATGTGTGCAAGAATTAAGAGACTGATGTGTAGTTGGATGGAACATATTTCTAGAAGAGATGATAATAGATGAACAGTTGAAATCATAAACTGGATTCCAAGAGATTATAAAATACCTAGAAAGAGACTATGTTGTGAGTTGGATAAATAAAATAAGAAAGTGTACTGAGGTGATCTGAAGAGGAAGGGCTAGACATTGGAGAAGGTGGACTGAAATTGGAAAGTCTTTATCTTGTAGTGGATTGATAATGGTTGAAAATGATGATAAAGATGATTCTATTAATCAGAAATGATTAATTAATGTATAAATCAAATGCTGAAATTTTTTAATAATTTTGTCTTTATTTGAAGTATAACTTCTGAAATTATATTAATCTGAATGTTAGAAATACTAATTTTTTACTGATGAAATTAAAAAATCAATACACATTTTACTTAAAAGGTATATTGATTTACTTGAAAACTAATTAAAGTCCTTTTTCAAGATATGTTTATCATATATAAAACTGAATCTAATTAAACCCATCAAATTATATAATAATTATTCTAAAATTATCAAGCATGATTGAAATCTGTGATTATGGAATTTATTGAAAGTGATAAATTAAAATAACTAATAATATCTGATATGACTTTATATCTTGGTACTAATTATTTTTATCTATCTGATCTTTTATGATGTTAGAAGTAAAATTTAAATAATTAACTTTTAATATTAAAATAATTAAATGGTTTACATTATATTTATTAACAGAATATTTTTAATAAATTTTATTACTAAGTTTCTGATATTTACTCCAAACTTTTTTGAACATAGGAATATGAACGACATTCACAACATTTATATAAGCTAATGACACAAAAATATTAAAAGCTATAAAATAAAATTAAAAGCGTATGAAGAGCTTGAAAGAGAAGCTATAAAAAGTACAAAAATATTAAAAGCTTAGCGCTTTCGAGACGGATTGCCTCATATTCATAGCAGTACTGAGCAGTGCCGGACAGAGAGAGAGTTTCTCTTTCAAGCGCTTCACACTCTTTTAATTTTATTTTATTATAATATTAAGAGAGAATTTTAAAATTCTTAATAAAAGCTATAAAGAAATTTTTAAAGATGAAATTTATTTGCAATTGTCAATAAATGTGTTTGTGCCTAGTGTACAGATAAAGAACAGTAAATATAAGTTAAAAATTGTGTCTACTAAACATACACACAGCTTTTAAATACTGTCCATCTAGAATATAATCATATAAATAGTAAAACAATAAATGCCAATAATTATTACAAGCATCTGACGGTTGCTTTAAATCACATGTTTAAGAAAAGTATAAACAAAGCAATTATTCTTTCTCTTATAAATGGCAAAAACTATTTTGTTTTGTTTTCTTTAATCATTTGTTTTGTCTATTCTGAAATTTAGAACATTATTACATTAATAATATTATACAATACAAAAATATGCAATAGATATTTAAATTATATCGGATATATATCCATCACTCTAAAAAGAGTTGATTTAATTTTAAACAATTAAAAAATCTTAAATTATTTTATAGAAATCAAAAAAAAAAAAAAGCAATGTTAATGAATTATATAGAAAGTACAAATATATATCAAAAAATTTATACTTTATATTACTTTTTCAATCTTTTTATATATAATTATATGTGCTCTTAATAAACTCTGCATTGATATTTTTTATTATCACAATATCTAATTATTATTTTTGTAAAAAATATGTCAATAATAAGCTGGAATTATCATTTACTTATAAATGTGTAAAAGTATAAACACGTGTGTAAATATATGTACTTTCTTATAGAAAAAAAAAATTGCTATTAACTAAAATGGTGAAAAGTTTTTGTTTTATCAATGAGATCTTAAAAGAAATTAGCAGAATAAAATCTTATTGTCCACTTTGAACCTTTTTATTTTAAAAGTATTTTTATTATGAGTGAATATCTTTATATTAAATATTCAAATGGATTAAATGCCAAATTGCAAATTTATTGCATTCAATTACTGATTTTTATCTCTAGTTTAAAGTCCTAGAAATATTACTGTCTTTTTTTTTCTTATCAGACAACTTGATGTTCCTGATTAAGATGTCATAAGACTTTTTTTAAAATAGAATTATATTTATATATGTGAGTGTATTTTTACATATACACCTGGGTCTCATTTTATGCAGTAGATAGGTTCCTCAGAAAATGTGCACAAAAGAAATCACACAAAAATAGACTTAACTTACCTTGAAAAAAGGGGGATATGTGCTATAATTTTCCAAAAATCGCATTAAAGCAAAGCAACAATGTATAATTACTTTAAAATTCGCATAAAAAAAATAAGAAAGTAAAATATGACTAATAAAAAATTTCATATTTGAAAAAAATTGATACAAGACAAACTTTTTTTACTTTTTTTATTAACTACAGTATTAATTTTATTCAAAACAGTATATTTTTATGCATAATTTACATTTTTTCATACATGTATGGTATTTTAATTATTATAGCTATTTGAGACATCAGATTCATCATGATGTGAGGTAATGTAGCATCTCCTTAAATGCAGTCAAGAGGAAATACAACTAAAACATTTTTCAATCGCTGTTGATCCTTCCCATTTCGCTAAGCAATCTAAAATTGAAATTTTTGTTTCCAAAGAATTCATTTTCTTGAGTGTTTTTTTCTCTCCACTAGAGTAAACTAAAAGTTTAAAATAAAAATAAAACTTAGACTTACGATAATAAAAAACCACCGACTCACCACTGTTGGGCAAAATTTAATTAAAACTAACAATTAAAAATTAAATTCTTATTTTTGTATTTAATTTTTTAATTTTCAATTCCATTTAAAAATCAAATTTCATCATTAATTTCAGATCACGTTATGTAATTTTTAAATTGTTAATTACAATTAAAAATCAGATTTTAATTGTCAAATTTAATTGTGCCCGCCACTGTTACTCACCTTTTAAAAATAAACTTGCAGATACTAAATGATTAATTGATTACATAATCTTTTTATAAAAAGCAAAAATAAAACATGATTTAAAATGCAAAAACAACATCACACATAGTATTTTTTCATCTATAACATTTGAACAGATTTACATTATAATCTTGTAAAATTTAATGTGTGTATATAAAATGGAGAGATTCTGGTTTTAAGTGAATTATGAACTTCTTTATTGCATAAAATCTATTACAGTACTATTATAAAGTACTGACAATATTGAAATTATTAGATGAAAGTCGAACTCCGATAATGCACTATTATTTTAAATGTGCCATGAGTGCATGAAATTTATAATATTTAAAGTAATAGCGCATTATCAGAGCTCAACTCCTGATCTAATACTTTTTATTGCATAAAAAAAAACCGCATACAAAAATATTAAGAAGAAACATGAATCACATAATTTCGAAATCGCATTAAATAAATCCACATAAAACAAGACCCAGGTGAACTTAAAACAAATAGCAGTAAATATGATCTTATATTTCTGGAGACTGCCAAGTTATCAATTAAATCTACAATTTGACTGTCAATTTCATTGCTTAAGTTAATATCTTACACATGAGTCTAAGGCAAGATTCATCTTTTCCTTATAAAGACTGCCTAGACAATATATTGAAGATTCTTGGCAGAGGTAGGCAAGGGCTGCTTTCATGTGATAAATATTTATTAATTATCTAAATTTGCACAATATCAGTTTTATTATTTAAATAATAATGATTAGTAGTAGGATTTTAAAAAAATTTTAAACTATTTAATAGTCTACTTTATAACATGTTATATGTACCTGTTTAATGTTATTTATTTAAATTTCATGAAATTAAATATCCTTACAGTTCAAGTGTCAATCAGAATGAAAGATGGTATCCACCTTTTTCTTATAAAGGTTGCTATAACATATTGAAAATTTTAGTCTAGATAAATGTGGAGTGCTTTCATATATTATAATCATTTGTAGTTTAAGAATCCATGCCAAAGTCATATCAATAGGCCTAGCATGTCTGTGACCTTTATTAAGTCTCATTTATAAAAAATTTAAAAACATTCTAATTGTTTTCAGTAATCCAGCCAATAGATAACCTAGATAAATAGTCTATATTGTTTAGTAGATGGCCATTTAACTATTCTTAATTAGAAAATAAATTAAAGGTAAAACACATAATCATCCAGAAAATGGAAAAACTATCAAATAGTGCCATTTTTTTTTTGTTTTTCTATAAGGATGATATGAAATAGATTTGCCTTGCTATGGGCTATTGAAAGATTGTTTTGCCTGAACCATGTTTTGTCGTGTGATTTAAAAGTTTGAAAAAAAACTGGATTTAAGTAGATAAATTATTTAATTTAAATCATTCCATATTAAGGTAAAGGTTAATCTAGGTAGCGAAAAATAATATTGCTTAGTAATAATTTAAAAATAAAACTATATATATATTACTATAGATTGATTTGTTAATGTCAAACTTTCTGCTCCCACACCTTTGATACCATCCACTTTAAAAATATATATTGATGATTAGTACTAAGCACTTACAAAGATATAGATTATCCTATCATTTATAATCCAGATACAAAATTTAAAATCAGTTAAGGAAATATTTATTTTTAAAAAATGCAACCACATAGAATCTTTAATTCTACTTCAATTCTAATTTTTATATGAGTATTATCTTTTTCTATATAGATTAAAACTATTATCTTTCTCTGATGTCTTCGTTTATTTGTTTCAAGAATGAATGGTAGAATTGAAATTTTAAGCATATGCATATATATTTAGCTTAAGTAGGCTTAAAGTCTATTTAAGATAAAAAATCTTTATAAACAAACTTAAGTAGTTTTAAAGACTATTTAAGATATAAACCTTTAAAATCAAGGTTAAATTTATGTAATTATTGTGCATAAAATATGAAATTTATTTATAAAATATACATAAAACAAAAAAGTGTGAATAAAAAATGAAAATACATAAATAAATAGATATGTAATAGATGGATCGATAAAGAGATAGACAGATGGATGGATGGATAAACGGACGGACATAGATAGATAGATAGATAGATAGATAGATAGATAGATAGATAGATAGATAGATAGATAGATAGATAGATAGATAGATGGATAGGTAGATAGATAGATAGATAGATAGATAGATAGATAGATAGATAGATAGATAGATAGATAGATGGATGGATGGATGGATGGATGGATGGATGGATGGATAGATAGATAGATAGATAGATAGATAGATAGATAGATAGATAGATAGATAGATAGATAGATAGATAGATAGATAGATAGATAGATAGATAGATAGATAGATAGATAGATAGATAGATAGATAGAATCTATTTTATTTTCTATATTAAACTAACACTTTATAAAATACATTCACAAATTCCCAAGTTTCTGCAGATGCGGTGTTTGTTTTTAGTTAACAAGCTTACAGAAGTCATTCTAAGACTGCTGCTAGCTAGCGTAAATATATAATTAATGAACTCTCTGTTGGAAATAACTTAGCATTGTTTCGTCTGCAGTATTATAATTAAAAGTATTTTACATTTTCTTTACAAATGTACATGTACATATAATCTCCAACTATGAAAAAGGCATAAAAGACTTCATACACACACAAAAAAAAGAAATAATAACCCTCTAATTCTCACTAAAAAACAAAAATCACCATTTTCAAATTATAAATTTCTATTGGATTTACTTTTGAGTAGAAAACTTAAATTAAATGAAAGCGTTTGATTTTTAAAATAGTATATATATATTTCGAATAACTGCGATTAAGCTATAAAAAAAATACTCGATTGTTGTGTGTGTGTGTGTGTGTGTGTGAATGTAGGTTTATAACGTGTGTGTGTGTGTGTGTGTGTGTGTGTGTGTGAATGTAGGTTTATAACGCAGAATTCAATTCATCATGTACCTGCTTTTGAAAATAAATTATTCTATTAATTAGAGATATAATAAAATATTAGATGGTAATTTAGAAATATTGATGAAATATTTGGAACCTATGGATCCTCATAATCTTTTGCTAAAGGTAATACAGAGTAAAGAAATTTGTCTTTAATTAATGTCAAAAGAAAAACAATTTGCATTTTATTGGGAGTATTGTATATGGTTAGAATTATTGAATA
>JAQFVV010012401.1:17491819-17709511 GCA_028023455.1 Epiperipatus broadwayi
TATGTTACAAATATAATTTTAATTATTTGCGTGTGTGTATATTTATATAAATGTATCAGAAGTCTGATTTTATTTTTGTTTGTTATTAATATACAATAACTTTTTAATTAATTTCTATTAGTGAATTATTTTTCTTGATCCTTTGGAATCAATTGTTTATATCAACAGATCCAGAAATGTCATCATTATCATTCATCATTCTGTCTAATGACTGCTCATGCAGAAACTTTATAATGTTCAAAGCTGTCCATTCTCTGTCCTTACATTTTCCATAACTACTCATCAATATATTTCTATATACTTAAGCTATTTGAGTATTTTTGGTTTCTCTCTTTCTTTTTTTTTCTCTACTTATTCTGTATTTTATATTCAATAATATTTATTGTAATATATCACGATTACATACGTTGTGATTGATTTTTTGTATAAGTTAATATCAGCCTCAAAGTGTTTTATATATACCAATATTTTGAGTATTAAGAAAATTTATTCCATGATATTTTATCAAAGAATTTGAAATAATCATAATAAATAAAAAGTATTTTTTCCTCTCTCCTATCCTTCTTGCTGTAAGAATTGTATCTCTTCTTTGTTTGTTTTATGAATTTTATATTGATTCATTTTTAAGACTATTTCAAATCTCAATTTTTCCTTAATAACCTTAAGAAACAATTATCAAGCATGTGATATAGGTATGGTATCAATTGCAATCAATCTTATTTGATATTTTTTACAATTGGAATGATTGTAGGGAAATCCTTAAGACAAACTCTGCTCCGAAATAATTATTTATCAAACCAAGGAATTTTTATACAGTTGTTTCTGAATTTTGAAAAACTTTGGAAAAAAATTACCTACAATTGGGATATTTTATTAAAAATAGATCCCAGTGCTCCCAAATGATCTTTTTGTCAGTGCTAAATTTTCATCTATATCTGTATGCCTAAGAAGTTTGATGTAATGAATTTACATCATTATGCAATTTCATCACATATTTTTCTTCTATCATATTTTTTTGGATATCTGTAATGAGTTATCCATGCTTATTGTAAATTGTACATGCTAGTATATTTTTATTTTTTAAAGCAAGTTTTATTATTCTTTGTACAAAATTCAATTTTTCATTTTCCTTCAGTCTTTCAATTTTTTTATATTGTCTTTTCCATCAATCCTCTCTAGTCTTTTTATACTCTCTATTCATTACATTTTTAAATATCTAATACATGCTTGACCCATGCTGTATTTTAATATTCTGCTTTTTCTTCTCTCTTATATATTAATCAATATCTTTAAAGATATACAAAGTTTTGGTCATTATTTTACTTGATCTATATTCTTAGATGCTTTTTAGTAGTTTTTTTATATCCCACTAATATTGCTCCGGAATTCCAATACAATTTATTTTTCAACTTGATATTTCTTTCCGATAAAATTGGAAATCTCTTCTATAACCAGATTATAGTCAGTATTTAAATCTGTGTCTGGGTAAAAAAAAATGTCTTAACTTGTTTTCTATATTTTGCTTTATCAATATATAATCTATTTGATTCTGCTCTTTATTTTCTGAGCTTATTTATTTGCATTCTTTTTTTTTTGACAGATGTTTGTGATGAAATAGTTTTCTTGTCAATAAAAATCTATAAGCTTTTAAATTTTCATTCTGAATCTAACATATATCCACTAAAAATATTTTTACTCTGCATATCTACTTCATTCCAATTAACATCAGAATCACTTTATCTATTACTTTATCATCACTTTATTAAATTTACATTATCCTTGATTTTACCATATACTTTTACTTATTGTTCTTTAAAATTAAATGAATTCATAAATATTTGTACCAAAACTGCATCAGTTGTATCTAATAATATAATAACTGTTATAATTCTGTGTCTATATATTTTTATATTTAGAAATACAATTTCAATATTATTATCAAGAGCTAGAGGCATACTATTTGTCCACAAATTATATTTGTCACTAAGAAACTCTCACTTTTTATTTCACTTTCTTTCAAATTATAAAAAGTACATTTATGTCAATTATTCTTCACTTTTCCAGCCTTCATCATTTTCCTAACATTTAACATAGCTGATGATCTAAAAAGTCTCACTTTTCTTTAACCATATGATATCTAAAATCCCACATTTGCTATCATATAGCTTTTATATATATATATAAAAAGTAATATGTAGTTTTATGATTGCAACTAGTTCTTTAAGTATGCTATACTAGCATTATTAACTGGTTACAAACTTGGAGCAATTTGATTTTAATGATGGCTGACAATCTTGCCATTTTCATCAATACTGATACAAATGCTTGTGACCTTCTTGTAGATATACTTTGATATTATTGATATCAATAATTCAAAATTACTTATTTATTCGATGTATCATTTCTATTGTTCAAAAATCTTTGTATCTCAAAGCCATTCTCTTATTTCATATTTGGGGATCTGTCTAATGACAGTATAATCAAAAAAGAGCATCAAATTAAAATTTTTGATAATAAATAAATTAATTGTTTTGGAAATTTTCAGTCATATTTTTCCAAGTAAAAATTATTTTCCAACCGATGTTCAGTTTGTTAATATAGTTTTTAAAAAAAATTCTGTGGACTGGACATTTGCTACATATATATTTTAATGTTGCATTTAATGTTGAAACAAATCATCATTATCATCATTTTCAACAATTATCAATCTATTGCAGGATGAAGATCTCTTCAACTTCAATCCATCTTCTCAAATTTCTAGTCTGTTTTTTCTACATCATCCAGCACATTTTCTTATTTATCTCACATGTGGTCTCTTTCATGGTCTTTTATAATCTTTTGGAATCCAATTTAATATTTCAACTGTCCATTTATTTTCATTTTGTCTAGCAATATGCTCAGCCCAACTCCACTTCAATCTTAATTGTTTCAATGATGTCAGTAACGTCTGTTTGTTCTCTAACCCATGTATTTCTTTAATGATCTTTTTTATTACTCCTAATATGTATCTTTCCATATTTTGTTCAATGATCTGAAGTCTCCGAATTGTTTTTCTGTTAAGTGCCTAAGTATCAGATCCATAAGTAAGAACTGGTAAAAGACATTTATTAAAAACCCTTTCTTATTAAACACATAGACATATTTCTTTTTAATATGAAGTTATTTCTATTAAAAGCACTCCAAGCAAGTTTAATTTCATGATTAATTTTACCCATTATATTTCCATCTGTAGTAATAATCTAACCATAATTATTAACATAATTGTTAACTTCTTCTACGTCACCATTATCAATCTTCATTTTTTTCTTATGAGAAAATTCATTGAACATTACTTTAATCTTTTTAACATTTACCATTAATCCTACTTTCTCACTTTCATCTGATAACTCTTGCAATTTTTCCTAAAGTTCTAAAGCATTATTTGCAAAAACAACATCATCTTCAAAATCTAAATGACTTAAATAATCTTGATTTACTTCCATACCTTTAGCTTCCCATTTTAATCCACAAAATATTTCTTGCAACATTGCTGTAAAAAGTTTTGGAGATATGGAGTCACCCTGTTATACACCCATCTCAATGTTAACCTTCCTAGTATCTTTATGTAATCTAATTGTTGCTATTGCATTTTTATTAATATTCTTCAGAATATGACAATATCCTGGGTTTAGACCTTGATGATCCAATGATTTAATAACAGAAGAAATGTTGATAGAATTAAATGCCTTTTCACAATCTATAAATAAAGCATATTGGCAACTCATGTTCATTGATATAACTTCTTTTGATACTTGGATATGATTCACTGTACTAAAACCATTCTTAAATCCAGCTTGTTCTTTTGGTTGTTTAAACTCCAAAGTTCACTATAGATGACTTTTAATTGTTTTAATGAAAATTTTGTATAAAATTGATAAAAGACTAAAAGGTCTGTAATTTCTAATATTATCTTCATCATTTTTTTTTAATATTAATACTGTATTCTTTCAATTATCTGGTATAATTTTTGCATTTAGACATTTAGTTTATAAAACTTTGCCAAGCAAGTTTTTATTTCCTTATTTGTTACTTTTATGATATTGATTATAATTCCATTACTTCCTGGAGCTTTTCCCTTTTTCATAAATTTAATTGCATGGCTCATTTTTTTATTTAAAATCCCTGGGCAATTCAGAAAATATAGTAGTTGCAGGATGTTGTTTTTTTTTTTGTTTTTTTTGGTGCTACTATATATAATTCTTGATAAAAATCTTCTACACATTTCATGTTGTTATTTCTCTTTTTAGTAACAGTTCCATCTTTTTTATTGCAGAAATAAGTTTCCTATCAAAAGATAGATGTTATTTTATAATCTTGACACTTTTATTCTCTTCTATAGTTTTCCTTGCTAGTTTACAATGATACTTTGTTATATCATTATCAATCCTTTTTTGCATTATTTTACAAAATTTGAGATATTCAATCCTTCTTAATGCATCATTTTTATATATATTCATATTCCTTCTTTTCTTTATAAATTGTCTTGTTTCAGTAAAAATTGCACTGATCATTTGCTGCTTTTTTGTATCAGCTATCTTTATTGTAATTTTTAAAAGGTTAATCATTATTTTCATATTGATTTCATTCAAATCTGAATCAGGTTCAATTTTTGAAAATGATTGCAAGTTATAATTTAAATTCATTGGAATGTTTCTGAAGATTACGAATATCTACTGTGAATATTGTTTCTCTTAATAATTTTTATCTTTCTAGTTTTGCATTAACATGTATTGTACAACTCACTAATTGGTGATGACCTCCTGTGCTAAATCTATTAAAAACATTGTAATCTTGAAGTACATAGTTTTTGTTAGTCAAAAAGCAATCAAATTCTGCTTTTAACATTTTTTTTAAAAAAACATAATTCATAATATAAAGTTTTTCTTTTTCTGCAAACTCAAGTCTACATCCTTTCTCATTTCTATCACCATAACCAAATTTACCTACAACACTTTCATCTTTCAATTGTTTATGAATTCTAGCATTAAATTCTTTCATGACAAGTTTAAAATGTTGTTTGATCTCATCAAAAATCTTTAGTATATCCATATAAAAATCTTCTGACAGCTTCATTATAATGAAAACTTGTTGGAGCATAAACCTGAATTGTCTACATTTAACTAAATTTGCCACTCTATAACATACACCATCAATCTCCACAATTATGGTGTTCCACTATTTATTTATAATAAATCCTACTCCACTTATATTTCCAATGATTATGCCTTTGTAGTACAGTACATGTCCACTTTTTAAATCAATTGTATCTTCACCTTTTCTTCTAACTTTACAAATTCCAATAATGTTCAATTTAATATTAGAAAATCCTTCCAATTCTTGCAATCTTTTTTCACTTGAAAGTGATTTGTAATTGTAAGTGCCTAAATAAAAAAATCTGTTATATTAATTATTAATGGAAAGAAAAATCAACAAATGTAATATTTATATGCATTGTTTTGCTAATGTGGATCAATTATATTGCTGAGTTAAAATGTGCATTAAAAAAATCAAGAACATAATTTTTTTATAATAAATTGTGATATTCAGTGAATAGTTTTAAATCTGTATTTGCAGAACATTCAATGAATTATAATGGAAGTATTTGTCTTGATAGTATTTTTATTTTACATGTGAAAAATAATTTGAATAAAAGAAAAATCAAAGAGGGATATTTTATAAGTATGACAAACATTATAATTATTATACAATATAATTGTGTTAACATACACAAATTATGGAATATTGGCCATTCACCTGGAAATGTTAGAATTTAAATTTTTGTTTTTTTAAAAAAAAATCTTAAAATAACACAATATTAACAGTAAAATTTTACTCAAGGTGGCAGATATGCCATAAGCTGGATATAGCTATTGTTTATTATTATATATTGGTATTTTGGATATTATAGTTTATTTCAGGTTTTTAGTTTATATTTATATATATTGTAAAGGAAAGTAATCTAATAATGACAAAAATAAACTGTAAGATAAAAAAAATTAAAATAACTGTTCTGAATAGCTTAGAGATTTGGGTACTGACTCATAAATAAAATTTGTCCTTTAGACAAACTAAAATTTATAATGGGTAATATAAAATAAATAGACCGATCATCACATTAGACAATTAATACCATAAATGGAACTGATTATTGGTAAATGTTGTTAGACTAGGTAACCACAAATGTAATGAAAATATTATAAATGAGCATGGCTAGTTGGCTTGCAAATGCATCACATGTTTTGCAACAACATGTAATAAATATAATTATAAACAAAGTTGTTTTCTCCACTTATGTATTACATATTTGGACAACTTAAATATACTGAGTAAATTTCTATTGAGGCAATTTAAAATATAACTAGTAAATAAATGAGTTAATCACAAATGACTTTATAATAGTTTTATCTATATGTACAATGGACTCATAAATTTGTTAAAGGGTGCCAATGGGTCCATCATGCTTGGCAAAGAAAATAACATTTATTAAATAATGTTTAATTGATAGTGATATATATAACATGGAATATACTATAGAATAAGATAAAATCATTTTATAATGATTCATGTGGTAGTAAATCAAACCACTTAGGTTAAGCAAAAATATAAATTTATTACGGTAAGTATTAATTTATTTGTGGTGATTAAAATAAAGAATAATTTATAACAGCAATTAACATCATATAATATGCAGTTATAATTCACCTTTGCTATAGTATAATTAGATATGATATATAATTTATAATTAAAATTATAAATGCATATAGTCAAGAAAGAGTTAGTTATAAATTTTCCTTCACACAAATAAAAATATAAACAAGGCAAAACTCTCCATACAGTAGTGCCATCCTGTGCCAACCAGAGTAATCAATGGATGCCAGAAGGCTTGTGCATAAAATCTCTATCTAGTGCCCACTCATCTAATATCCCCAGACTAGTCTCTGGCTTGTGGTCTTCATCAGTGAGGAGCCTTGGATCTGAGAACACTGCATCTAGATCTTAGGATCTAATGCAACCCTCCAGCAGCCACCTTTTATCTCTACTTAACTACAAAACTATGAGAATGAAATTGAAAACACAATAATATTTTCAATCTAAGCTCAATACCTTATATAGTCATATGGGTCTGAACTCAGTCCAGCACCCATATATTTTGGTGTCTTTGGCTCTTTAACAACCATAGTCAACACTATCCTATTAGGGAGGATTGGTGTTAAACTTCTAAACATCACATGATCACCATCTCTTATACTAGCACATAATTGTTATTAAACAAGGCTAAACTCTCCATACAATAGTGCCAACCTGTGCCAATGACACCAATATGTATGGGACCTGAACTGAGTTCAGACCCATATGACTATATAAGCTATTGAGCTTAGATTAAAAATATTGTGTTTTCAATTTCATTCTCATAGTTTTGTGGTTAAGTAGAGATAAAAGGTGGCTGCTGGAGGGTTGCATTAGATCCTAAGATCTAGGTGCAGTGCTCTCAGATCCAAGATTTCTCACTGATGAAGGCCACAAGCCAGAAACTAGTCTCATGACATTGGATGAGTAGGCATTAGATAGAGATTTTATGCACAAGCCTTCTGGCATCCATTGATTACTCTGGTTGGCACAGAGTGGCACTACTGTATGGAGAGTTTTGCCTTGTTTAATAACAATTATGTGCTAGTATAAGATATGGTGATCATGTAATGTTTAGTGGTTTAAATAAAAATATACTAAAAAATTTTAATATTATATTTTAAAAGAATAAAAATCAAGTAATATTTTTTTATAAAAGATATTTATAATTCAAACTAAGTTAAGAAAATATTGTTTATGTTTTAATTGATCTTTTATTTCATTTTATTTTATTATTTAAGTTATGGAATGACAAAACCAGACTGCATTAAATATTTATAAATATTATTAATTACTTTTAACTGTTGTTGATAAGTGACTTTTTTTATCTGAATGTCTGTTACTCTTAGCATATATAAAACTTTGATTTAATGTTGTTGTTGTTGTTGTTTTTTTTAGGCAGTTCTTTTTTAATCATCCTGCATGCTAGCACTTGCACATATAAGTGGACATTTTAATCCCTGAATGTTATTCAATTATTATTTTTTGTTGATATTACAATTGAAGTTGCTTTCATAGTTTTAGATTTATGGTGGTCAGAATAGCACTTTGTTGGAATTTATTTCATTTTAATTCCAGACACCAAACACAGTAGGAAACCTTTGTCATCCTCCCCTCAGATGTTTTTATCCACAGTACATCTTTCTTTGTTTTTATAAAATAAGGTAAGATTAAAACCATTTTTAAAGAAATGAAAGTATGTGTTTTTCCTTCTGAATTCATTTCTGTCCCCTATAGTAACACAAACAACACAGTTTATATCTTTAAACACTAGTTTTGAACATGTGATTTCTTTCTTCTAAATTTAATAAAGAATGTTCGTCATTGATATAATTTAACAAAATATTTTTAAATGTTAATAAATAAATGAATCATTCCAGATTTATTCAAAACAAATAAATATATTTTTATTAAACATATGACCTTGAATTGTTTTCTTTGTATAGCTATTTATAAACTATAGAAAATGACAAATGAAGATATGTGCACAAAACATATCCCCTTTCTTAATAAAAATAAAGAAAACAATTCTAAACAATTAACATAAGGTTATCACTACAGAGTAAACATTTCTCAATAAATTATGGTTAACCAAAACTATACCATCACAATAATGAAATTAGTGCTTATGTACAATATGTGTCTTATATTTTTTTAATATATATATATCCAAACATTAAAATTAATAAGACAAATACTCTACAATAATTATATTCATTGATATCTTTACATTTCATCCTAATTGGATACTTGTAAAACAAATCCATAACATCATATAAGTGGTATGACTTCTGATTGACAGGAGTAACCCTTTCATTTCTAAAGAATACAAAATCTCTGGACTAAATAAAATCATGAATAGTCATTGTGATACATTAAATGTTTACCATTATATTTATAATGATTCATGCATTTCATCATAGCCTTACAATAAACTATGTTTTCTAAATCACTAGTCTCATAAATGCAACACATATTATTGATCTTACTTTGTGACAAAGAAATATGTCCATATTCTCAGTCAAGATACCTATATTCATAGCTATGTACCTCATGATAATAAAACCATTTAGACTTTAAAGATTTTATTTCTGAAGATAAAAATTTATATACATCATCACCATTTAAGCTTGTGATGAAATCCTCTTTCAAAGAAACCTGGTCATTTATTTTAAATCATACTATATCTAAATTAATATAATATAAATGATCATATTTATTCTGAATTTCCAAACTTTGGACTTCTTGTTTTTGGCTAGTCTGTACCTTCTCTAATTCTTTATCATTAATTTGTTGAAACTCATTTAATTCAGTTTCTAAAGCTTTATCCTAATTTAACATTCTAACCAATCTTCTAATTCATATTGACCCTCTTCTAATTTATTGATTTTTATTGATGTTTGCCTTTGAGTTTCTTCCATCTTAATTCCTGATTCTTTAGATCTAACTTTCAAGTCATTTATTCACTTGTGTCCCATTTTTAGTTCATGGACCAATTCTATATGCATATGCTTGATTTCTTATCTCAATATATTTTCTAATTCATATTGACCCTCTTTTATCTTCATTACTAGCATTTCTTGGCCTTGCCTTATTTTTAGTTTAAGCTCTTCTTGTCTTTACCTTGTTTCTTATTTAAATACTTTTTGATTTTTGTCACAACTTTCTTATTTTTCATCAATCTTATTCATTAAATCTTTTTCTAATTTTTTTCTGACTGTGTTTTATTTCTATTTAATTTTTTTTCCATTTCCATGTGATTCCTGTCACAGTTTTCCTAACTTTGCTTAAATTCTTGATCAAATCTTGACAGAAACCTCACTAACTTCCCTCCCCTAACCTAACATATCTGACTTTTTCATTTTCCATAATTTATTTTTATTTATAATTATTATTTTAGACAGGAATAAACATCACTTTCCTTCTCAATTTAATAAAAAACCAAATGAAATGAACTTTTTTTCTATACTACGCTTATATGCTAAACCATACAACTTAATTAAACTTCTACTAATACACATTTCAACTCAATACATATTTTAACTCATGTAACAGAATTATTTAATACAAATACCAAAAAAACATCATTTTTCATGCTGATTGATTTACTTACTACAACTTCATTATATCAAAGCTAACATATTATTATTAATTTTAAAATTTTAACTTGTACTATATATAACTTAGGGTAGATTTCATGACCATGCTTAGAAAAGTTTGCATTATGCTATTACTAATAGCTTTAAACAATGAGCCCCAATGTTTTCTATCCATTTTCCAAAATAACTAAGACACAATACCTTTACTAAATAAGCTAGCCTCAAATACTTTTCATTATTTATCTTACAGTTACTTCATGAAGCAACATTAATAATATTTATTAACAATAAGTCCACATTTCTTGGTATTTTATAACATAGAGCACCCACTTGGTACTTTTAAAGTCACAAATCTAAATTCTTATTTTTATTATTATATGGCAAATCCAGGCATTACCAGCTGGTACTTTACCTTTACATACACTCTTTTGGCATATTTATTAAACATTTTATTTATAAAGTGCATTATAACTTCATCATTTTCAATTCTGTTATACTTAATTTTCAGAAAACAATTTGATAACTCACTCTGAATTCAAATCCTTAACAAAGCACAATTACAAATTTAAAATTATTATCTATGGAGTTATTAATCATTTTAATCCAACACCAGTATATATAAAATAAATGATATTAATTGAGATCATTAATCAAATACTTTAATTCTATCTATTTATTACTTTACAACTCTAAATCTCTCATATGGATCTTGGATATATGTTCAGATCCCTGTTGGGAAATCAAAAGTAAAGGAAAGTATTCTAATAATGAAAAAAAAATTAAATGAAATGTAAAGAAAAGGAAAATGAAAATAACTTCTAAATAAAATATGTCCTTTGACAAGCCAAATTTATAATGGATAATGTAAAATAATAGACTGCTCATCACACTAAAAAACTAATATCATAAATGAACTGATTATCTGTAAATGCCCTCAGACTAGGTAACTGCAAATGAATGAAAATATTATAACTGAGCATAGCTAGATAGCTTGCAAATGCATCACATATTTAGGCAATGACATGTAGTAAATATAATTATAAACCAAATGGTTTTTTCCACTTATATATTAAATATTTGAACAATTTAAATATACTGAGTAAATATCATATTCAGTCAATTTAAAATATAACTAATACATAAATAATTTTATCACAAATGATATTTAATGATTTAATATTAAATAGATAATATGTTAATATTGATATACCCAGTTCTTGGGAATTATGTGATATCTGATTTTTAATGATTACAATGTAATCAAAATTACTTTTGTTTAATTAAAATATATGTCTTGTTAGTTTCACAGTTAATCTTAGTCCTGTCACTATATTTATTCCAAGAATTCATGTTTCAAATCCTAAGAATTTGCATAACATTAGTCTTTTTAAAGATAAATTTCAAATCATCACAAACACTGAAATTAATATAATTAGATAATACTCTAGGCATAAAAAAATTTCTTGTGTGTAATGGATATATTGTTAGAAAAAATATTTCATTAACAGCAGTAAACCATAGTATTTCTAAGCAGCAAGAAAAATTATCTGGCTTAAACCCCAAAAAAAACATTCAAAATCTGCAATAGTTTAGGTAAATTTAACCTATATCGAACCAATTATGAGCAATTAACTATGCTCACATCTTTTCTAAAATAATTTTGAATTTACAAAAGCTTTTTCTTTTAAAAAAATGACATTTTTAAATTGTTAAAACCAATCAAAATGATTGCCATACAACTACATGATCAAGTAGTTGGCATCAAAACTTATTCTACCATCAGTTTTATCTCATGAAAAAACATATGCCATCATTTTCAAGAATAATTTACATGTCAGTAATAATAAAGATATTTCAAGTCCATTAATAAATAAGCCAATTTGCAGTTTCAGGAAATGCAAATAACATTTAAAACCTAGACTTAAAAACACAAGATTGTAAACCCCCATCCTATGATGTGGATGCCTGACATGCTGACAATTTGTCGAAATTTATTATTACCATGCCATGGGGGATATTTTGCATCATTTAAAACACTTTCCCTTCAAGTTCATCATTACATCAGCCACAGATTCCAACTGCTCTCTATATCACTTCCACCCAATGGGCTGGTACCTAATGAGCTCAACTTCCTACTACACATGAACTCATAGCTCCAACATCACACCAGGGTAAACTCTGGAATAAATACTACACTATTTGAGAGTACACAGTACACCCACCTCATCAACCTATGGATCTAAAGTAGTTTATAAGATCACTCCACTAACATACCTCCAATGAACTTTAAATACCCAGCATGTGAACAATGAAACTTAGCATTGACGTCTATAGTGCTCACCAACTAATAAGCATAATTTATACAAATGGAATACTAACTCCACTCACCTTCCCTAAATGTATTAACAAATATCATCATGTGCTTTCATGTATTTATCTCATAATGCTTTTGTAAAATTTATGTAAATCTAATTTGAAATATATATCTTGTTATGCAACAATTATTATTATTCCAACTACTGTAAATCATCTTTTTTTATCATAATCAAAATTGCAAACCCTCATTGTGTATGTAATCTCATCTATCAAATTGTATCTAAAAACATATGCTTTTTATATGCAACTTATGTAATCACAACCATGAAAAGTATAATCCTTCCCACCAAATAGACCCAATTTATATACAATCATATATTAATCTAACACCAACTCCTATCCCACACCCCATATATGTTTTCCTTCATACTATCATGTGCTTTCATGTATTTTTCTCAAGATCCCACTTAAAAATTCTATATAAACCCAATTTGACACATGTATCTTAAACCACTAAACATCACATGATCATCATCTCTTAGACTCCTCACTGATGAAGGCCACAAGCCAGAAATTAGTCTGGGGATATTGGATGAGTATGCATTAGATAGGGATTTTATGCACAAGCCTTCTGACATCCATTGATTACTCTGGTTGGCACAGGGTGGCACTATTGTATAGAGAGTTTTGCCTGTTTAATAACAGTTATGTGCTAGCATAAGAGATGGTGATCATGTGATGTGTAGTGGTTTAACACCAATCCTGTCTAATAGGATAGTGGTGTCTATGATTATTAAAAACCCAAAGACACCAAAATGTACTGAGTTCAGATCCACATGACTATATAAGCTATTGAGCTTAGATTGAAAATATTATTGTGTTTTCAATTTCATTCTCATAGTTTTGTAGTTTAGAGATAAAAGATGGCTGCTGGAAAGTTACATTAGATCCTAAGATCTAGGTGAAGTGCTCCCAGATCCAAGGCTCCTCACTGACAAAGGCCACAAGCTAGAAACTAGTGTCAGGATATTGGATGAGTAGGCACTAGATGGGGATTTTATACACAAGCCTTCTGGCAACCATTGATTACTCTAGTTGGCACAGGGTGGCACTACTGTATGGAGAGTTTTCACATGTATCTTGTTAGGTAATGATCATTTTCTTTCAATTATTATAAGTTGTGTTTTCCCCTATCACATGCAAGACTGTAAATTTTTATTGTATATGTAATATCATATATTAATTTGTATCAAAGACTTTGTGTTTTTATATGTAATCATGCAATCCTTTTTGAATCTTAATAATATTTACCTTTGAATCATAAAATATATATCTTGTTATTATAATTTAAAATTTATGTATATTACATTAAAGTTGTCCAACTATAAAAAAATTAATGCAAAACAATAAAACTTAATCTAGTCAATATCATAAAACAAAAATTCTTGCAAGATTTTGTAAAAATATGTGCACATAGACAAACATATAACATTCGAAAAGTGATTTAATTTTAAATGCATTTCCTTTAACACTAAAATATATTATTAGTACTGATATTTTTTCAAATACACGTGAAATAAATAAAATAGTCTTAAATAAGCCATTATAGATTCCATTCGAATTTCTCTATAGAAATATAGAGAAGAAAAAGACATCACTCACGAGACTAATCAATTCTTAAATGATAAGACTTTTTTATCTAATTACCATTTAAAATCACTAACTGAATGTCTAATTCATTAATTATCTACCAGCTATGTATAATTTTTTTTAATTTTGACACGAATTTCAACTCCAGGTAGAAGACATGACTGATAGCCTACGCCATAAATCTTTTTTTTTCATATACATTAATAGACAATCAGATATCTAAATGTCCAATTAAAGCAATTGCTAAACAAATACTAATGCTTAATTATATCTTTAAAATTATCTCTTAAAATTAGTTTTTATTTTGAAAAAATAATTATTATTTCTATGGATGACATTTTATATATCTTAAATTGACTGATTTATCATTAAACTGAAGTAAGCGTACACTTATATAGATGCATGGTACACATCTAATTGAAAATCTATTGGCGAAAAATTAATAGCAGTAAGCTTGTTAAATCCCAAAGTCAAGATATTAAATCACAATGTTGTTAATTGCATATCTATAAAGAGAATTTGGAAAGAATAAAAAAATAAGAATTTGATATCTATTGTCATGATACTACTACAAGTAGAATTTTCAAAAGAATCTACATTTTAGATATATAGAAATAGCCTTCTATGTCATTTCACACGTATTGTGAAAAAGTTTTGAAGATACTTATTGTATTAATGCTACCAAAATAAATAAATCTTTAGTAAACAAAAGTCAAAAATTTAATGCAAATAAAAAAACACCTGAACAAAAAATTTAATAATATTCATATAAATATTAATAATAAAAATGTTCACTTAAAAAAAACAATGCAATAGGCCATATAAAAAAAGAGAAATAATTTAATATTTAAAAAAATAAAAACTATCTACTACCCATTTATAATATAAGCAAATTGTTTTTAACTTAATTAATTTACAAAGAATTACAAAACTGACTGTAAACTTAAGAAACTTATATGTAATAAATGAAACATAGATTCTATATGTCATAGCATTGCCGGGAGGCGAACCCCGCAACAACCGTCTACAACCAACTGCTTGCTTACAAGGCGGTTGTGCTGACCTCTTGGCTAACAACGCTTGATACGAAACATAGATTCTTTCATTATTAAACATAACAATTTCCTCAAAGGTTTTTTCCAAAATAAATTCTAGAGAAATAATTTGAGCACTAAATTACCCTGCATGGTTTGGTGTGGTGGTAGACGGACTGAATATGGAGTCTAAAGTACTAAATGATGCGTAATATATTCATTATAAGTCAAAATTCATTTTTGTCATATAAATATGTTATGGCAAGATTTTTGGTTGCTAGAATCAACAATATTTTCTACATAATGCAATAGTTCAAACTTAATAATTCGTTTATTGATTTATTTAATGGCAATTATACAAATAAATTCAAGAAAATCATAATATAAATAATTAAAACAATATGCATAAATTATGACACACAAACCAAATCAATCTTTTCTCATCTGAGTCCTAAGTAGAACAAAAATCAAAATTGTCATCAGAAACTGTACTGAAATAATATTCAAAAATATAATATAGTTACTTGTTCATAATGCTATAATAATAAAATGATAGTTTTATGTTATTGATTTCTTGAAACATAAATGGGAAATTTTTAAAAAAGCTTATCCACAAGAATTAACCAGAAATTTGAGTCAAAATATGGAAGTAAATAGAAGTCTACTAGCCACAGAAAGAAATTAACTGAACATTCAGTTCAAAATAAGCAATAAAAATCTTAATAATACATCTACATCTCAAAGGCTTTAGTTAATTATAGATACACTCAAACGTATAAGATATAAATAGAACCTATAATATTCAAAATATCAACTCAAACCTGAATATAGTTGGATTAAAAAAATATTATTTATATACATATAAATTATATTTTATTTTTTTATATAGTTAGGGTATACTGGTTAAATCATTCATTATCTAAGCTTTTTACATAAGATTTGAGTATGGATCATATAAACCTTAGAAATTTTTCCAAAAACACAGACAGGCTTCACAGGGTTTATTTTTTAAAATAATAGTGCTTATAGATAACTATCCATTTTTATTCAATAAATATATATTTAGTTATTGTTATCAAAAATATAAACTCTCGGGTTAATTTGGGTGGCTCAGATGAGGATGACTTAAAATAAAAAATGTAATTGTTATAGGACATGACTTTTACCACTAATGGGTTAAACTATTTGCTCTTATAAATCTTTTGTCATTATTCTTTTTACTTATTATTTCTAGTATGAAATTTATTTTGTAAACTGGTACCAACATTATTATTATAATTATGTTGTTATTATTTTCAAATCATAACTTTTTAATTAAGTGTTAAAAATAAAAGTTTTATTATAGATAATTTTAAAGATAATTTAGTTTTTGTATTTAAAATGTTTAAAAATTTTAAAATAAACTTATTTTTGAAATAATAAAGCAAGCAAAGATATGAAAAAGATGGAAATTTTTTAAGGGTATTATAATTCTCTTTAAACAAGTTTTAGTTTGAAAACTAAATAATTTCATTAAAAGGAATGCAATTCTGTATTTAATTTTATATGAATTTTAACTCTTTTATTCTGAATACCATTTTGATATATTTCTTCATTTGTTATTGTTGTTTTTTTTATTATTATTCTAAAATTGCCAATTTTATATAAATATTTAGTAGAACTTAATGTACATTTTTTATTTTTATAATTTGTAAACATTTCTAATATAAAAATAAATAAATAAATAAAAGCAAAACTTTTTTATAACTACTGAAACTTAAAAAAAAAAAGTTTCATTATTTTTTTATTTTAAATTCTGTCATTTTATAATCTTTGAATATATTGACTTTATATACAATTTTTCATTGTTTTTTTTTATATATTTTATAATCATAGGCCATTTATAACAATTCATAAAACCTGTAATATTGACCTGTCTAATCTTATTCATTCATGGCAAAAATAAAAGCATTTATCCCTCCCCCATTGATAAATTTTACTATAGTTAGTACCCTGATTTGTTTCCAAAATTTTTCTTCACCTAGATAAAAATGACCTACTCTCATCAAAGATCCAGAATATGCTAAATGGAATAACATTTCCGTAGAAATTCAGGATTGTATGGAAAATAAAATATATGATACCACTAAAAATAACAATAAAAATCAAAATTTTATGATTACATAAGTCTTGTAGCATAGTTGGTTGACATAATTTATGGTAAAAAAAAATTTTACATCACTAATTGTTAAATGCATAATAAAAAAAAGAGATGTTCATAATAATGCTAAAAATTACTCTAGAAATATTTAATAAAAAGATATATAAATAAACAAACTCCTTCTTTTAAAAACTTGCTTTTTATATGACTATAATCATCAATAAAAAATCCAATGTTTCAACTATTTTATATAGTCTTTTTCAAGGCACACACTATACATATATAATAAATATCACATATTCCAAAAAAAAAAAAGTAATTAAAAATTACAAAATATATTCATAATCAAATTAATGTATCTGAAAAATTCATGCTTTCAAGCTGATAGAAACATGTTTCATAAATGCTGATTAGTAGAGTTGGTGTTTAGATCTAGTTTCTAGTCTTCTTACCCTTTACTGGTGTGAGCCAACTAGCTTAAAACCATGGTTTAAAGGTTGGAGACAATTTGAAAGAGATATTGAATTCTATCTCTCTCAGCATTTGTGTAAACAAAGCTTGATAGTTGGCTATTGGTAAAGCTCCATCTAGTGATCATAAAATGCAAGCTATAAGCAAGTTACAAAATTTATAACTTGTTTTGTTTATCATATATATATATATATTAAGAAAAATATTATAAAACAAATAATTGTTTAATATATACCCTTACATTAGAAAAAATATTACAAAGTAAATGGTTGTTTAACTATTATTTTACTATAACCCCAGCTTTTTTTATTTTTCTTTGATAAATTATTTATTTTTCATTTGATTTTAGCATCATTACCATTAATATCTACTCTTAAATAAATAAAACTATTTTAATTTCAGCAAAAAACTAAGATTACAAAATTTACACAAAATAAAGTAAAGAAGTTGAGTTAAAATTTGCTATGCCTGTAATTAAAAGATAAAATGTGGTTGCACAGATCCACGTTATAGTTAAACAGAGAAATGACCAACAAAAATAGAAGCTCATGAGAACAGAACTCTGCACTAACTTAAGCTAAAAACAAAGGACATTAACTTACAACAATTTTTTAAATTATATAAATGATTATTATTCATTTTTATTGGGTCTAGAAATATTAACTAGCATTTAATTCCAGGTATAGACATTAGATCTAAGAAGTTCAAACATATCTATGGTACTCCTTAAATAGATGTATAGCAATCTATATTTTCAATCCTTCATTTTTCAGTTCAAGATCCCATTTCTTATTAGTGTATTCACTGGGGAAAAAATTCACTAGCTTAAGCATAATCTATCAAACATCATACATTATAATCTATATTATATAAATGTATTTTATAAATAATGTACTATATTTTACATTTTTATTGTATACAAAAACTTGTCTCAACCGAAAAGTTTGTAATTTTATTAAGAGTATTTTGTTTACATACTTGGCAATTTTTTTTTACATTTTTTAATATTTTTATTTTATTTTTGTTTTGCTTTTAGGTGTGTCTGTTACGCTATACTTATTATTTTATTAATCTATATTTATTTCATCAATGCAATTTTCTTTTCTTTTTTGTTTGTCATCAGTAAAAATTTTATTTTTTAATTAAAAGAGAGTAATTAGATTAACAGCTTCTAAATTATCTTTGTATTACTGTCATTAAAGTTTCTCAATCTTTACTCATCAATTATTCATTTTCTTTTGCGAATAGTAATAAACAAAAAGTTTTGCTTTAATTTTTGTTATAGTTGTTTTTAATTTTAATTTAACCTTCAATGTGTGTATTTAAATCGGAAGTAAGGTAGTATTCTTGACTTTTGCTGAGGTTTTTGATAATTTCCATAGTAGATAATTTGATAAATAAAAGATAAAATTTAATAAAATATATAAATTAAGATTTATTTAAGAACATTAAATAAAGTTTTTTTTTTATGTTATAAAAAACATTTTATAATATGTATATATTTTTATTTTTTTATATATAAAAATATATAAAGAATACAATTAAAATATAAATAAATAATGTGGAAGTATTTTTAAAAGGCAGAAGTAATCTCCAATAGAATAATAAAATAACTTGCTAATAGCAAAATATACAAAATTACTTATAAGATAAGCAAACAAATCTAAAAAATATCAATCAAGTAGTAAAAATATATAACAATATCTATTTGATTAAAAGTACAAACAGCTCTATAGTTATTATATAAGGAAGATAGGATCTAACAAACAGGAAGAAAGAAGATTTAACAATTAAATATATATCCATTTTTGGGATCTATATTACATAATAATTGTGCCTTTAGCCAAACTAGTTTAATTTTTTATATAAGATATTTTAATTATATGATGTCTTCAATAGCAATAGTCTTATGCAGTAACTCTCAATATATAACAAATGTGATATGTCCAAGTAAACTTTGCAATGGCTAATGAAATGAAATATGAAAATCACCCAAATATAAAAAACAAATTCTAAATGAAACAGAAGTAAATGAATGCCCAATTATCAAATGATAGCACTGTTTGGGATTAAGCATTTATAACTGCAACTATAGATATTTGGTTACATCTATAAGATTGTTAATATGTGCTTATTATAGTGGATATGGGATAAATATCACTGATTTAAACTTTGATATTACTATATTTATGTATTATGCATACATTCAAAAATTTATAAAATTTAATTATATCTCAATTTGTTTATATTTATTTGAAAAAAATTTTATCTTGCTATCTAAAACTTTATAGAAGTCTCAAATATCAAATTCAATTACAAACATCAACCAAATAATATACATTTCACTTTGAAACTTGAAACTCATTAGACTTTATTCAATACACAGGTAATATGATATTTAATATTTTAATTTTAAATGTTTGATTCTGGCACACATAAATTAATTATTCAAACCCTATGTTTTTATAACATCATCATAACTTTCAAGCAGTATTAATTCACTTCAGGATGAAAGTATCTCCAAGGTTAATCCATTTTATCTGTTCAATAAGTTCCTTTCTGTACATTACACCAACAAGCTTTCTCATTTCACCAATCCATATCACATGTGATCCTTTGTAGGTCTTTTACAATTTCTTAGGATCAGTACTGACCACTTCAATACCTTAATTCTTTCATTGATATAAATGGTACCCTTTTATTTTCTCACTCAAGTATACTGTTGTTTGACCACTTCTTTTTACTCTCAACATTCATGTCATTATCCTTTGCTAAATGTTTTCAAGTTTCGGTATTGCTCTTCTGTTAAATGTCTAAGTCTCAGATTCATAAATAAGAACTAATAAAACACATCCATTAAAAACTTTTTTTTTCAAACACATGACATATTTTTATTTAATATTAAATTATTTATATATTATTTAAATATTGTATACATTTCAGTGAAAATATAGAGTTTTATACAACATAAACTTTAATTTTTCTTTTATTCATGCTGAGAATTCTTTCAATGTTGATATGTCATATTCATAGCACCTAAGTTTATTTATTGTTTATGTAATGTATATTCTCTTGGTCATTACTTTATTATTTAAATCTATTCTATTTTATTCAAATTTATTTAAATAATTTTTGAAAGAGGTAGAGATGACTCTTTTTTATTTATAAGATTGTGATCCCCTGTGATTACCCAGCTCTCTTTGGTCTTGCATTTCCTGACCTCTCTTTCTATAAATACAATTCTAGCCATTGTTAAATCAAACTTATGGTCTGATATCTGTTCATGATCCATAAATATGGATGTATATTCTTCAATCATTTGCACCCTATTATATAAGTATCTGTGTTGAGATAGTCTAATTTATATATTAACATGCAATCCTTTATAGTATGCAACATAGCACATGGGTGGGTTGCACTAAATTTTGTAAACAATCAAAGCAATCTGTACCAAGTCTTTAACCTCAATGACACATAAATATTCTGGATTAAAAGATTTTTTTGTATAGGAATAATATTAAAACAGACAAAACTCTCTATATGTACTACCACTCAATGCAAGCCAGAGTAATCAATGGATGCCAGAAGGCTTAAGCACTGATAAACAGAACAATATAGGTGCTTATATAAAGAAGTTAAAAGATCTAGGATATAACCACAATAAAATAATTAAGAACCAACCCTTCCCACCACCTCTTTAACCAATAGAGAATAAAAAATGGATTAGTCTTTCTTAAGTTCCAATAATCTTGCAAAAATTAAAAAGAATATGTGAATAGCATATATAATGTAAGTTTCTGTACTCCCCCATTGCTAAATAAATTATTACACAATTCCAGGGATAAATTATCTGCTAATTCAACACACCAAATTATTTACAAAATTCAGTGCAAACAATCCATGTGCAATGTTGCATATTATAGTGAATCACATGCTAATTTATCAACTAGACTAGCCCAGCTCAGATACTTGTATAATAGGGCACAAAAAAATGAAGAATATACATCTATATTTATAGATCATGAACAGAAATCAGGTCATATTTTTTAATTAACAATGGCTGAAATTGTATGTGTAGAAAAAGAGAACAGGAATAGCAAGATCAAAGAGACCTGGAGATTCACAGGGGAGTGTAATGCTATAAATAAAAAAATCAAGTATATTTCTTTCAAAAAATGGATTATTTAAATAAATTTGATTAAAATGGAATATATTTAAATATTAAACTAATAACTGAGAGAATATAAATGCTATGAATAACAAATAACCTTAAATTATTATGAATGTGATGCATCCATGTCAAAAGCATGATCAGCATGAAGAAAATTAAAGTTAACATTATATAAAGTCTACCTTTTCTTTTAAAATGTACATAACATTTAAATGATATTATGATAATCCACAAAAGAGAAATAGTTTTGATTTATCAAATTATTTCTATCAATAGCTCACCATTCATATTTAATTCTATGACTAATGTTATCAATTATGTTTCCATTTGTATTAATAATGTGGCTAAGATATTTGTAGGTGCTAACTTTATGTAAGTCATAATTATTAATCTTTACTTTTTTTTCTAAGAAAATTCATTGAACATTATTTTAATCTTTTTAATATTTATATTCAATATTTTCTTATAGTAATCTTATAAGTCTTCCCTTTCCAGAAACTCTAAATTATAACTTTCAAAAATAATTACATTATCTGCAAGATCTAGATGACTTACTTAATAATCCCCCTGTATTTCTATTACCTTGGTTTCCCATTTTAATTTACAAAATACCTCCTGTAAAATTTTTGAAAAATTATGAAGATATGAAATTAGTCTGAATCCCCCTATAATCTGATTTTATATTTTGATCAAAATTCTTTGAAATATAACAATCCTGACTCTGTATTTTGATGGTTCAAAGTTTTAATTACTGCGAAAATGCTTATAGAAATAAATGCCTTTTTATAATTTACAAATTCAAAATTTAATGGAAACTCATATTCATTGGACTTTCATGTAAATTTTCTCAATACTTGGATAACATCTACCATGCTAATTCCAACTTATTTGAATACAAAGATTTCTGTAGATGAGTTGCAATTATCTTAATAAACAATTTGCATTGAACTAATAGAAAACTGATGGATATGTAATTTTTATTATTTTCTTTATTATTCTTTCTTAAATATCAATAATACTATTGCATTCTTCCAATCATCTTATACAACTTTATCAATCATCTTATACATTTTTATCACTTAAATATTTGTTATAGTTTTTCCAGTAATTTTCTATATTTTATTTGCATCTTTTAAAATATCATAAAAATTCTATCATTTTTGGAAATGTTCTCTTCTGCATATTTCATCTTTTTATTTAAAAGGATAAGCAAGTCAGCAGATGTAGTTCTTTATTTTCTTGGGTTTTTTTTATTATATAATTTTTTGGAGAATTCTTCCATATATTTTAAAATGTCCTTTTTAATAATAGTTCAAAATTTCTTTTAATTATTGATACACCTTTTTTTTTTAATACCAAGATATTTGTCCAGTTTTTCTCCTAGGAATCCATGTTCTCTCTTGTTTTGTTTTGCTTAATTCATTTTTTTAATATTACATTTTTAAAAGTTTATATTGTATTTTATTGAAGTTATGAAACTTATTTATACAATGGCTTATGTATGGCATGTAAAAAATTGTTGATTAGAAATGAAAATTTTGAATCATATATGGGATGTGTTTAACATTATCCAATACTATCTACATATGGATGGATGTTTTGACAAAAACAGATCAGAGTTACAATGTATGTTGACATCATGAATATGATATTAGCACATTAAACTTAATCTTAATAAATAACAGTTCATCAGATTCGAATTTGACAGATAATCTGGATAAATTCAAATTTACATCAGTTATACATACTGGTATATAGAAACTTTCAATTGAAATTGCAAAGCTTCAAGTATGTACTGATAAAAATAATTAATAATTACTCTGTTCAAAAATTGTGGAGTTCATGTGGAAATGAAATCTCTTTATTTAAAAGCAAAATTGAATCTATGGGACAAATTTCAATTGAATTATAAAATCGAAATGCAAAGAATTTCCTATCAATAAATATAGATTTATTGACAATTATTACAAAAATAGACAATTATTACAGAAATAGCAGGAATACTTGATATTAAAAAATTTTCTAGCAAAGTACTGAAACGTTTTTTTCAGAAAATGCAAATCACATATTTTTGGTTTAGTAGTTACTCGTTTGAATTCAAATAACTTACATTGAAAAAATACATGATATATCAGTTTCTGATATTTTATTAAATAAAAGTAATCAATATATTTATATAAATCAATATATTACTTTTGAAGACTATGCATCTTTTGTGGTAGGCTAAACAAAGTATGTGAGAACATAAAGGTTCACTTTTTACACAGAATGTTTTGCTTTATGTTAGGAATGATTTGAATTCTTTGTGTATTTTAATTAAAAATGAAATGAAGTTAACAGTTTCTAATATTTATTTTCTAAAATGAGGCCTGATATAGTTTTTTCTCAAGTAGAAATTTTGTGTGCTTTTGATATTTTTCACTGGAATATATGAAATATTAATCCTAATTTTGATGAAATTGTAGCATATTTAAATAATTTTTATAGGTTGTTATGACACTATAATAGAGTTTGGATTGCCATGAAATGGCAACATTTTTATATTTTGAATGAATATTTAAGTCTTTGTCATCCATGAAATCATTTATGTTTGATGAGATGTAATGTTTCTTTTATAAAAATGGGTATTAATTTTAGTTATCATATTATAATATTTGCTTCTGCAAATTGTGTTTTCTTTAAGATGAGCTTTCCTTAATTTTATTTTTATGGTTGTTGTTTTACATATATCATACATGAATATCATTCTAGATGTTACT
Source organism: Epiperipatus broadwayi (assembly GCA_028023455.1). Taxonomy (NCBI): domain Eukaryota; kingdom Metazoa; phylum Onychophora; class Udeonychophora; order Euonychophora; family Peripatidae; genus Epiperipatus; species Epiperipatus broadwayi. The sequence continues at coordinate 17,516,626 of JAQFVV010012401.1, forward strand.
GTTGAAGTTGATATATTGTTATCTGATTTACATTCTTCTTCAGTAGTACTTGTGATTGATTTAAATATAGATATAGCTGATAAATTGCATAAGCCTTTTGTATATTATTAGAATTTTCTGTATAGTTATTGAATCACATTTGTCAAGTCAAATCATGACCCAAATTATGAATCACCCTTATTTAAAATTTTTATTTCAGGTCTCTTTGTAAGTCTATTAAAATTGTAGCTACAGGTAAGAGATAAAAAATGATTCACGTGTTAATAAGTTATCTTATAATAAACTTAAAATATTATTTTATAATCAGAACTGGATAGCATTTTTTGCTTTGTATGATTTTGATTGTGGAGTTTTAAAATTTAAGAATATTTGTAAATCTTTAATTGCAAATCAATGGTGTTTATTTTAAACTGACAAGCAATATCAAAAGACACTGAGCATAGATAACTGATAATTTAGTAAATAAAGATCAAGGAAATTATTTTAAATCCTTGGGTGGAAACTTAGTAAAAAAAAAAAACCCTGATTTCAAAAAAAATTGATTAATAAATATATTTCTTTGATATGAAAATTGATTAAGTGTTTAATAAAGAAATTATTTTCAAATCAAATTAAATTTATAAAACACAATGGTAATTTATTGGAATTTTAAATCATGAAAAATATGTTACTGACCTGTTTAATTTTTTTATATATATGCCAATACTTAGTGTACCAAACAAGAATTATCATTCACTTCTGTTGCCTTAATTCATTTTTATGTATGGATGTTACTGAATTTTAAGAATCAGGTAAATATTGTTTATTCAACTAGATTCGACAATTTAACACCAAAAAGTCTTTAAAAAAATAAATCTGTTTTTATACATGTTTTTAATTATAAATTTATTTAAGCGCACATTGATTACTTAAGTAATATTTACTAAGGCTTTAACATCAAGAATATGCGTGTAAAAATGCGATATTAGGGACCTCTACAGGTCTTAACCACAAGCTTACACCTTGGAAGAAAAGAAGGGAACCCTTCTTTACTTCAATCTACTTTCTATTTAACTTGATTTTTCATTAAATAAATCTGATAAAGCACAACATATTTTAGCCTTGTGGAGCCCATTTAAATCCGTTAATTATAAAACTGAAGAAAATAAACATTTTGTTAATCCATCTATTATCAATAATCAACCTAGCAAATATTTATAAAAATGATTTTTCTTTACTTCATTCTCAATATCGTTATTATTTAAGACAATCATTCTTCATTAAAACCTTAATCTAGACAGTGCTATTTTGTCAAAATGTTGGGAATTATACAGTTTAATCCTACAAAAGAATTTATTTACATTATACAATCACAAAAATATTAAATATATGTATATAAACAATTATTATATACATATATAAATAGGTGAATATCTTCAAAGTGTCATCTAGAAATTATATAATATTTTATTCATTCTGGCATTGATGAAAAAATTGATCAATCTTTGCAGGATATATGTTTTACTTGTCTTTTTTAACGGCTATAAAAAAAGATTTCAATTAAACATAGGGTTTTTTTCCTATTAAAATACTATTAACACACTTTAGTTGATGTTAAAAATAGTAGATATCCAAATATGTAATAGGAACATTAGTGGCATTATAAAGAATATAATAAATTGAAGTGATGTTACTTTAATAAAACCAACCAATTTTTGCACTACTACTCAACCAACTTTTCAGATGCCATAAAATGTCATCAATACTATATTAAATATAGCATTTTAAAAAGTTTATATTACTTTAATTTATTATATTATTTAAAGTATCACTAACTTTATATATATATATATATATATATATATATATATATAAATAAAGTTAGTGATTTATATATCAATAATTAAGTTTACAATATATATATATATATAATTTATTATGGAAGGGTTTTTTTTTTAGAAAAAAATTGAGTTTACATTAGTCTGTCTTATCTTTATGTGAATCTTTGTGAAATGAATACTAATAAAATAAAACCACTAAACTGAACATTCAAATATTAACATCAATAAATTATTAATAAGAAATGAAGTTGTTGTGCTTGATGCATAGTTTGTGTTCTGTCATATAAAAGAATGGCTGAGGAGTCTGATCAGCAGAGATTATCAATTTTATCATCAATGTAACAAGTAATAAAATATTCTAAAACTTGTAATTGGAAATTAGATTAGTTTATATTGCTTCAGTTTATAATATTATTTACAGTGCTACTAATTGTTTATTACAATTTTAGAGATTCACTTTATTATGTAAGGTGTTTTTTAAAAAAATTAATTTATATATCTCTGCCTTATATGTATGACAGTTCTTCATGATATTAAAATAACATCATTTAATGAAATATCAAATGAATCATATTAGTAGAATTTAAGTAGAAATGATGTTACAATGCAATTGAAAAAGAAGATCGTGTCCAAAATATATATCATGTGTTCTTATTTTATTTATACCTAAAACTTTTATTCTATTAAATATTTTTGAAATATATGAATAAATAAATTGGAAAAACAAATTATCTCAAAGATATACTTCATGCTGATAACGTACTTTTTAATTGGCTTAAGTCACAATTTTTATGCATTTACCATTTGTTAGGTATTTATCAATGTCATATTATTATACTTTGATCAGCAAGTTCTTAAATTTTCTGAACTCACATTCTTGCTACGATTTACTTAATTAAATCAAATTGCATATGTTTGTAAATGCATAAAAATAAATGAACCTTAAAAATTACAGCAAACAATAATTTAGTCTCTTTCTTTTGCTTCTTAAAACATCGTTTGTAATTTTTCATATTTTAATAGTTTACCATAATTTTTATTTGATAACATATATTTATTATTTATATAGTTATTATGTAAATGTATACTGCAATAGTATAAGATTGGGATATGGAGCAGCATTTAAAAATGATTATATATATATATATATTCATGTTGAAAATTGTTTTAAATGCATTTAAAAATGATTATATATATATATATATTCATGTTGAAAATTGTTTTATTACATATAGATCATTCAATATTTATTATAAAGTTAAAATAAAATTAAAAGTAATTTCTTTATTTTGTTAATAAAAAATCAATTTCTTGGATTAATATAAAAACATTAAGTAATAATAACAGATACATAAATTTCCGTTAAATGAACAGTAATATATCTATATGGGCTGACAGGCAGTTAAAGACAAAGCTAAAATGAGAATTATAATACTAAGGTTGCTTAGCACTTTTGAGGAATTTCTATATCCTTATAATTATATATAAAAACATTAAGATAATTGGATTGATTAATATTCACACTTTCTGGCTTTCAGTCATAAGTATTAAAGATAATCTCCTTATATACAAAGAGGACCAATTAGAAAATGTTTCATTATTTACTGTAACAGCATTTTAAAATGATTGTATTTAACATTATATATATATATATATAAAGAGCCTGCTAATTGCTCTAAACAAGCTTATTTATTTTATTTTTTATGATAAATGCTACAAGAGAATATATATATATTACATTGATACTCTAAATATGTATCTGTAATTGATGGAATACATCTAAATATTTAAACATACAATTGATAGGTCATTTCATGCAACAGAATGTTAATATATGTAACTCAGGTTTTCACACTTACATGCATCAAATTCAAATTACTCATATTTGGAAATACTAGATTTATTAATATGTATGTGAAGGGTTATAAAGTAAAATCCAGTTTTTGTTTTCTGGCCAACATAGTTTTCATTCCTGTAAAATGTTGTCATCATCTTTTAATATTTGAACTGATTCCACTGTGCTTTGATAACTATCTAATATCAGTTTATTATTTATATTTCTTTGTTGACTAATACAATCTTCACAGTAGAATTCTTAGTTTATGATAACCAGCATATATAAAGAATATATGATCTCAATGTAGAATACATTTTTAAAGACCAAATATTATATTCAACACAGAAATTTAATAAAAGTTCAAAATATAACAAGAACATAATTAGTAATATGATAAATAATGTTTAGCATAAAATAAATTAAGCATATATGTTCATTTTAGTAAACAAAATATCCACACAAATATATGCCATGTCTCATGAATTATTAGCAATATAATAATAACTAAATCTACTATTAAATTTATTTTATTATATGGTAGTGGTGAGATACATTTGTTATACAACTTCCATAAAATAAGTTAACATATAGCTTACTCAGACATTTATCAAAAAAAATATTAAAAATTAATTTTACAGATAAGATTTATATGTCAGTAATGAAAATCAAAATATCTATATACCCAAACATTATTTTGCATTAATATTTCAGCAAAAAGAAAAGCTAAATCAGTCATTTATTCTCATTTATCGAATAGCAATAGCAAATTATGTGTGTCATAACTTGATTTATATATCAAACTAATGTCTATTTTACATAGACAATTACAAAAAAAAATTATATATAAAGCTTAAATATAAAATATAAATATTAAGGCTATAATATAAAACAATATTCAAAGTTAATAGATTTAAGTACTAAGACATTTTAAAATATACATTAAAAGTTTTATAAAATTAAATTTTTATCTACATTTTTTATTTTGTAGTTTGTACATTTTGTAGATTTTGTTAGAGTTCTCAAATGTAATATATATTTTTATTGATGATTAACTTAATAATCTTGTATGTGATGTTTATAATTTTTTGGTATTTAATATTTTGTTGCAAGCAATTTATTTCAGTTAAGTCAATATTTTCCAAACTCATAACTTTTGGCTTTTGGTGATTTAGGTGGATATCCTGTCTTTTATACTGACTATAAAGTTATGTGCCTTGATAGAAAATAATCCAAAAAGAAGGAACATGTTATCTGACCATTCTGATAAAGTCTATTCACTTTGGTTCAAAATATGGACCAGTTAAAATATTTTAAAATTTTATCTAATATAGTAAGTAGCTATTCTATAAGTTACTTTACCTTCAGTTTAGTGAATTCTAATGAATTAAACTGTCTTCTCCTCTAAATTTTATATAATAGCTGAATGTCTGAATTAAAATAAACTGACATCATCCAATATTCCTAATGTTAATGTTAATTGCCCATGTAGTTCATATTATTTGACATGCTGTTATTGACTATAATCTGATAATTACTGAATTTTTTATTAACTTTTTAGTAAATGCATAAATCAGCTTTTTTATCGGTTTTTAACATTTAAACTCATATTATCCAAAACCCATACACAGTTTATTTAAATATTTCTATAAGTTTTTTTTTTTAATTTAATTGAAAGATATTGTTTAATTTAATAAATAAGTCACAACTTCACATGCATTCTTGATCATCTAAAACATATTTCATTTTAGTTACAAAAACAATTTCTGTTTCTATTTTTTATTTTGTCTTTAAACACACTTCCAATAAAAATAACGTATTATTTAATTCTTTAACTCTACACAATTAATTTAAACCTATCGTTCACTAATATGATTACTAAAAAAAAACTATATTTTCACATTTATATATTTGAATTATTGACATAATTTACTATTTATATTTTTAGTAATATCTAAATTTTGATGATATGCAATATGGATTCTTTTTTTAATTTATCATATCAACAATATACATATCTAGCATAATAAAGTTTCGTTTGAACACCTAACTAACTTGTACTATCCTATTTAAAAGTATCATGCAAACATTTTAGTCACAATGTTACTCCACTCAAAATAAAAATTGAAACATTTTTTCTCACTTTTTCCCCAACTTAAAATAAAAATAAAATTGTGCCACTCTTTATATTTGGTCATTTTTACATAATCTTCTTTATTTTTAGAAAATCTTTTATTTAGGAACAGCCAAGTTTCTGCCATCATTCAAATGCTTGTTACTAAAAATCAAACATTTTTGTATAAGGGATATTCTTTCCTTCCTCTGAATTTTAAGTTTTATATTTTTAATGGTTATACCAGACTCCATTTTTAGAGTAGTAATTACCTCCTTCAGAGCTTCCATGAATTCCTGTTAGAGATTTTTTTTTTTTGCAGTAGCTTTGCTTCATAATTTACATATTATTGATCAGAAAAAATAAATTTTTCTTTAGTAATTATATTTATTACACAAAAAATCTCAGCCTATACATCAATTTTAGAGTATTATTACATTTTTACATTACTAGTATGTTTTTTAAAAGTTTAAAAATTGGTTATTTTTTTCAAGATTTCCATTATTTTTTTATTTTCAGTTTCATTTCTTCATTATTCTTTGATTCCCAGCTTTGTTATGCTTTCCGTTTTATTTTATTTTTTTCCCATTTTTCCCATAAATACTTTACTCATTTTTGTATTAAGTTTTTGTATCATCCACTTAGTATTAGTTGTTCTCATTAATGCTTTATATAAATAACTGCAATATTTGATTCATCTTTTTTTCATACTTGGATATCTCCAATTCTCATGTTTTCTCTTCTTCTGGCAGTTTTTCTTCTTACTGGTTTTACATTTATCTTTTTTAGTCATGAGTATTTACTGTTTTATCTATTTAAACTTTTTATCTTAAATGTTGTTTTTATATCATTAAATACTGTATTGCCATCTCCTTTTCTTTATACTATTTTTTTAATCTTTTTCTAGCTTATCATTTTAACTTGCTTAATTGTCATTTCTAAGTTAATTGTATATGTTATTCTATAATTATTGTGAATTTCTTTATTCTCTCATTCTACACCATTCATACATGTATGATTACTTATTTTCCTTTAATTATTTTTTTAACTATTGTCATTATACTTATTCTGATGAGATAATTTTACTCATGACTTAAATTATACAATTGACAATGCAAAAGTAATTGTATATATTTTTTAAACAATGAAGTCATCGACATGTCAACTAAATATCAGCTGATACTAATGTATTTATGCAGACATTTATTACATTCCACATGGGACATGAAAGCATGTAGCAGTATGACCATGAAGTCAGGTAGTTATTTATATAGGCATATAGACCACCCAATAGTGGGGGTCATCAAAATATTTGAATAAGCAGTTAGAATGATATTTATATACTAAAATTCCTTATTCTGATGTGATATGGCTCAGATAACTCATATTTGAGAGTAGCACATTTATACATATGTACATGAAGAAGTTATATGGTGAAGTGTAGCTTTTGTTTTTGTTTCTAATATAACTTTATTTTTTTATGAGAACCCTACCACCAATTCATGAATGTACTAACTCTACCAAACTTTGGTATTTTACCAACACCAACCCACTGCTTACATTGTGTCATTGTCTATTGTAGTTTTAAAAAATACTCACATTATGATGAACAAACATGTATGTCTATATAAAGAATGTAGATCGAATGTAGAAAGATTTTTAAAAAAAAAAAAAAAAACATTATATTCCACACAGGATTTTAATTTAATGATACTTCAATATACAACAAATATGAAATCAATGATATGACAAATACTGTTGACGCATAAATTAAATTATCTACGTATATTCATTTTTCTGCTGCAAAAATTATTAGAATTCGAACAATAAATAAATAAGCTATCTGCACAAGTTATTAGAAATATAAAAATAGCTAAATCATTTATTTTTATTTATCAAATAACAATAGCATCATCTTGATTTATACGTCAAACATTGTCAATTTCACTTACATAACTATAAAAAATGTCTAAGTATTAAATTTAAAATAAAGTATAAGTATTAAAAGTATAAGTTAAGATTATTAGAGGTCTTTTAGATAATATATATTTTAGGTTTTATAAAATTATTACCTAGAATTTATTATGTAATTGTTATGCATTTCCTAGAGTTTGTCAAAGCTTTCAAATTTAATATATACTTTTAATGTTCATTTTCTTAATGTTCTTGTATTTTAAAGCTTCTTTAACTTGAAAATTTTTAGTCAGCATCTACGGTATTCTACATCTTGTTGCCAGTGATATATTTTAGATAAGTTAATTATTTTTCAAATTAGCTATTTCACAAAGAAGATTATTTTCTTATGCATTGGAAGTTTGTTGGATTTTTTTCACACTGATTATAAAGTTACATGGATGAAGTAAAATAAAATTCTCAAAAGAGAACGTGTCTTATCTGATTATAATGATTTTATCCATTAAGTTAAAATATAGCATGTATGGAAATATGAATGAGAGAACGTGTCTTATCTGATTATAATGATTTTATCCATTAAGTTGAAATATAGCATGTATGGAAATATGAATGAATTAAAATCATACTAACAATTCAATCTGCTATAATAATTAGCTATGCAATGGCTAACTTTCACTTCAGTCTGACAAATTCGGGGGAATTAAACCATTTTCTCTCCTGTTTACAATATTGGTATAATGATACTCGGATCACTTAAATAATCTAATATCTGAATGCCTGAATTGGAAAAAACTGACTTCATCCAACACTCTTATTTATATTATGTCAATTTCCCACAAATCGATGTTATTGGTAAACGTGTAATCATTGAGTATAATCTGATAATCATTTGATTTTTATAATTATTTTTTTTGATAAAACATCAGTAATCTTTTTTTTAATTAATCTTCACATTTAATTTTATATTACCCGAAACCCCTACACTTTTTAATATTTTTATACGTTTTTTTTTATTTAATTAAGTTTATATTTACTCTAATAAAGTTATTTATTACAACTACATGAGCAACACTGTTATATTATTTTATGTTTACACATTTCTGATACTACAATGATTTTTTAATTAATTTATTTTGATAACCATATCAAGTACTTTTTTAATTGATTTTTACAGTTAAATTTATTATGAAATTATTTATGATATAAGCTTATTAAACTTAATTAAATGTTAATTTTAATGTGCATTTAATAAAATTTATTTATTATAATATTTATTGTACATTTCTGCTATAGTAAACCGATTTTAATTGCAAAAATAGTCCTCTTGTCAAGCGTTGTTAGCCGAGAGGTCAGCGCAGCAGCCTTGCAAGAAAGTAGTTGGTTGCAGACGGTTGTTGTGGGTTCGCCTCCTGACCGATGCTATGACATATGGAAAAAAAAGAGAGTTTCTCTTTTTATTTTTTTTACTTCATCTTTAAAACTAATAAAAATAATATATTAACTCTACATAATTATTATAAATCCATTTTTAAATAATCACTGAAAGACGACTTTAAAAAAATATTCTTCCATATTACATATGCACAATGATTGTTGATATCACACAGACATATTTATAATTTATACTTTTAAGAATATCTAAATTTTAATGATGACAATCAATAATTTTAATTTTATAATATGTTCAACTTTTTTTTCTGTATTTTATGATGTCATCATTTTACACATCTGGTACATTAAAGTTTGGTTTGAACACTAATCTAGTTTATATTATGCTACTTAAAAGTTAACATAGAAACATCTTCATTTCAATGTATACAAATATATATCATAATGAAAGGTTTTGTAATGTAGTTATTAGCATATTTTCTAGCCAAGCTCTTGTCTTAGGATTTTAACCCAGACTAAACACAACTTGGAAATTTTTTTAGGTTCTAATCAAGATTAAGCTTTTTCTATGTAACTAGTCCAAACTCAATCCACGTGGCTAAATAAAATTAATTGATAAATGAACACTTAGCTATTATTATCTAGAAAATAAAACCAAAATGGAAAATTGATCAAATTTTCACTCTCTAGAAAATGGTAAACCTTTTAATGTTTTTTCTTCACTTCTTTTCTATGAATGTCTGTTAAAAGGCCTTGAATTTTTGTGTGCATTTCTAAGAAGAATCAAGTAATAATAAATTACAACCAATAATGACTTAATATTATTGCTCAGTCATAATCCTCTATTTTCTAGTCAATTTAATTTGCCTTCGGATAGAGAACTTAATACTCTAAGAAAGCTGTATTTTATTTATTTTATTCTGCCTTTTTTTAATTTAATTTTTACTTTTTTTTTTAAGATTAAATATAGAAATCTAAAATCCTAACCATGAGTTTAGTTTTCAATGAGTTTAGTTGTTGTTTTTTTCATCATTTTTTCTGGTTTATTATATTTATTAATATTATTTATTAGTTGTTGCACACAACCTTGCAGTGGAATAGTTAATACATTTATTTGCCATGCTCTTGGTGTGAGATTTTAATTCGATTGAGAACAACATGAAAAACTGATCAAAAAGTTATAACAACAATTGATAAATCTACTAAATATTGGCTTTTTTCTTCAATGCTAATATAATTTGAGAAAAGAGCTGTTTTCCTTTATATATATATAAAATACATATTTTGAGGGTTCATCCGTGTTAAAAACTTTTAATATTAATATACTGACGTTTCGACTTGGTCACACAAGCCATCCACAGTTATACTCTGTGGATGGCTTGTGTGACCAAGTCGAAGCGTCAGTATATTAATATTAAAAGTTTTTAACACGGATGAACCCGCAAAATATGTATTTTATATATTTAACCCGTGCAAATCTTCGTTTTAACATATATATATATATAATTGTAATCCCCCCTTTTAATAATGGTAATTGATCAAAATAACACATATAATAAAAAACAATATTTTCAAATTAAATTTTTGTTTAGGAGAATTATGAATATGTAATAAGTGACTGTATACATAGTGGAGTGACTATGCAAGATTGATTTTCAGTAATTGCCACTAATTTATAATAGCCATGAACAATGAGCTGAGTAAACACACATAAAAGATAATCCCTTGTGCAAATCTAATCATGTTTCCTAGCTGTTACCCACTCCACATTAATAATATTATTAAATGACAAAATAAATAATCTACTTATAATTCAGATAAAAAATAAATAAGCAACAAAATTATCATTAATAATAATTTTAATTAACAAACAGAATGAAAATATGAAAAAAAAGTGTATTTACATCTACTATTATATTCATTGACTTATAACAATTCATAAAAATAAAAAAAGTTATATTGAATCAATTAACTATTTATGCCTCCAGAAACTCATGTTTCATTAACATTAGCTTGTGAATGCAAATATATAGCCATCAGAATTATTATTTTATACTGCTACAAACAACTTTTTAATATTTTAACTTCTTTTGGTTTGTTTCAACAGTAATTTATTCCCATGTAGTTCTTCTTTTATTAAGAGCAATGAAATTATGAAATTATGTAGATTTATGAATCAATTCATAAAACAATATTTCCACATGATAATTGATTAGCCAGCGATTTTTCTTATAGTAAATGTCACACATTTTGAGCTGCAGATAGTAATTAATAGGCCAGCAGCATGGAAGTCAATTTTTAAGGCACTCGTTTGTTTACAGTTTCATAATCAGCTACACTACTGGAAAGATCAAGGTAAAGTATTCTGTAGTTTTTTATTCCATAAACAACATTATTAACAACTTAAATAATCATTACATTTTTATGCTTACCTCTTATAAGTGATACAATGAAGAAGTGGTGATTCCCTTCTTTTGTATAAAGCAATTGATCCAAAAGTTTCCAATTGGTTTTCATAACAACATTATTTTAAAATGGTTAATTTTATTTTAAAATAAAAAATGTTTTAAAAAATTTTAATTTTCACAATTATTACTATTAAACAAATTACTTTATAATTCATTTACACATATGAGTTTTTATATCTTAGAATACATAATTTTAAAATATATATATAAAAGCCATGCATTTAAAGTCTGTCATGCAGATTATAATATATGTATATGTATGAAGTAACAAAATTGTTATAATTTATCAAAATATATCTTTTACAATTTTTTAAATATCAGTTTCATGTTTTCAACCAACTAAATTATCCAGTGCGATTTAGTGCAGTGATAGAATATCAGCTTCTGGGGGAATAATATTTTAGGATCACTTCCAATTCTGACACTTGTGACACTCAAACTTTTTAAAACTCCAACCTAAGAAATAAAGCTATATAATTATATATATATGTCAACAGATGGCGTTCTACCAAAAACACTGTCAAGTGTATGTTTACATAAACGTCAGAGCATGCATTCACTATCTCTAACTTTAATTCCACTTTCAGATCATGATTTCAAGCTATTTGCTATCATCAGTGAAAAACAAGAATTTTAGAAACTAGATCTAAACACAAACTCTGAGCGTTTATGAAACAGTTTCTATTCAGCTTGCAAGCGTGAATCTTTTAGACACATAATGTCTTCAAACTCAGCATAGCAAGCCAGCATCACCACATAGTAGAAGCCTCTGCAATATATATCATTGCTAGAAAGACCTCAAAGGTACATTTATGAAAAACAAAAAACAAGTTAAAAACTTGCTAATGCTTGTATTTATGTCAACAGATGGCGTTCTACCAAAAACACCATCAAGCGGATGTTTACATAAACGTCAGAGCATGCATTCACTATCTCTAACTTTAATTCCACTTTCAGATCATGATTTCAAGCTATTTGCTATCATCAGTGAAAGACAGGAATTTTAGAAACTAGATCTAAACACAAACTCTGAGCATTTATGAAACAGTTTCTGTTCAGCTTGCAAGTGTGAATCTTTTAGACACATAATACCTTCAAACTCAGCATAGCAAGCCAGATAGCTATATGGGTCTGATCTCAGTTCAGCATCACCACATAGTAGAAGCCTCTGCAATATATATCATTGCTAGAAAAACCTCAAAGGTACATTTATGAAAAACAAAAACAAGTTAAAAACTTGCTAACTCTTGTATTTATGTCAACAGATGGCATTCTACCAAAAACACCATCAAGCGTATGTTGGTAGAACGCCATCTGTTGACATAAATACAAGCGTTAGCAAGTTTTTAACTTGTTTTTTTGTTTTTCATAAATGTACCTTTGAGGTCTTTCTAGCAATGATATATATTGCAGAGGCTTCTACTATGTGGTAATGCTGAACTGAGATCAGACCCATATAGCTATCTGGCTTGCTATGCTGAGTTTGAAGACATTACATGTCTAAAAGATTCACGCTTGCAAGCTGAATAGAAACTGTTTCATAAACGCTCAGAGTTTGTGTTTAGATCTAGTTTCTAAAATTCCTGTCTTTCATTGATGAGAGCAAATAGCTTGAAATCATGATCTGAAAGGGATTAAAGTTAGAGATAGTGAATGCATGCTCTGACATTTATGTAAACATACACTTGATGGTGTTTTTGGTAGAACGTCATCTGTTGACATAAATACAAGCTTTAGCAGGTTTTTAACTTGGTTTTTTTTTCATAAATGTACTTTGAGGTCTTTCTAGCAATGATATATATTGCAGAGGCTTCTACTATGTGGTGATGCTGAACTGAGATCAGACCCATATAGCTATCTGGCTTGCTATGCTGAATTTGAAGACATTATGTGTCTAAAAGATTCATGCTTGCAAGCTGAATAGAAACTGTTTTATAAATGCTCAGAGTTTGTGTTTAGATCTAGTTTCTAAAATTCCTGTCTTTCACTGATGATAGAAAATAGCTTGAAATCATGATCTGAAAGTGGAATTAAAGTTAGAGATAGTGAATGCATGCTCTGACGTTTATGTAAACATACGCTTGACGGTGTTTTTGGTAGAATGCCATCTGTTGACATAAATACAAGCTTTAGCAAGTTTTTAACTTGTTTTTTGTTTTTCATATATATATAACTGCAAAGAAATCAAATCATATGTCGCATAACTTAATTTATTAAGCTTGTACTACAAATGTTATCTAATGAGCATGTTAAAAGCTCTTATCTGGATTTCCTCAGTGAAGCACTATGATATTTAAATATTAGATTTAAAATATCAGATCAAGTCCAACACTTTATCTAATGGTTAACTATTAAGTTAAAAAATCTGAAATTTTTAGACATCTATATGTCTTGGTTCAGTTCCATATAGCTATTTAAATTAGATGCTGGTTTAGAAAACATATGGATGTCTGAAAATTTATGATTTTCAAGCAATTAACTTATTTAAAAGTTCTTTTAATATTAAGGGTGGATGGGAAGTAAATGGAATTGTGGGTAGTATGTAATATAAATATATTGTTGTTTTGTAGTTTTTACACTTGAAAAGTCTGCTTATAGCAGTGAAACGATTGATTGTGTTGTAGATGTTATTTTTTTTAGCTAGTTTGAGTTTTGGATTTGAGTAATTTATATATATATATATATATATAGCAACTAAATTTATTTTTAATACATGTCTTTTACACATTAATCACGGAATCAAGAATCGATTTTGCATGTTGTAAACTAACAAACTTACAATTTTTAAATTAAAATTCGAATTTATTTAAAAACATATTAACATTAACCATTTGATTTTTGCTACTATAATCATGGAGTTTAGTATATTTTTAGTTTTTATAACTATAAAATAGCCATGTTTTTTAATTATCTATTTTGTGATAAAAGGTTCAATAAATATAAAGAGGATTGTCATCATGTTCATTTCAGCTCCTGTTTCAAATCCTAAGAATTTGCATAATATTATTTTTATAGATAAATTACAAATCATCACATGAACTTGACTTAATTAGATAACACTCTAGTTATAAAAAAAAATGTGTATAATAGATAATTTCAACTCAAAATCCAGCACTTATTTCATATGTATATTTAAGTAGAAACTTTGAAATTTTTGGACGTGAAAATGTCTTTAAATCCTAGTGTCCGAATATTCTAGCTCTCCACTGATATGAGCCATAAGCTCGAAACCAGTTGGTCTGGAGATGAGAGTGTTTTGAATAGAGATTTTAAATAGATAATTTGTAAAAAAAAAAAAAATATTTGATTAGTTTCAGGAAACTTTAGCATTGCTAGCTAATAAGCAAAAAAAATTGGATTTAAACCCCTCAAAAAACAACTCAAAATCTGCAATATTTCAGATAACTTTAACATATATTGAACCAATTATTAACAATCAATAATGTCATACATCTAATATAATTAAAAGCTTTTTTTAAAACAAATGACATTTTAAAATCATTAAAACTAATCAAAATGGCTGCCATATAACCACATGACCAAGTGGTTTGCACCAAAACCTGTTCTACCATGTTACCAGCTTTAGCTCTTTAAAAAATTTATGCTGGCATACCTCCCAAAATATATTAACAAATATCAACATATGCTTACATGTATTTATCTCATAATACTTTTTAAAAATCTATGTGAACCTAATTTAACATATTTATCTTGTTGTTGCTACAATTAGTATTCTTCCAATTACTGTAAGTTACCTTTTCTTTATCATAAGAAAAATTGTAAGCCTTCACTGCATATGTAATCTCATGTATCAAACTGTGTCTAGAAACTCATGTTTCTCACATACAGCTTTTGTAACACTTGAAAAATAAGACCGTCATGAAAACTACAATCCTTCATACCAAATATGCTCAATCTATGTACAATCATATATCAATCTAACACCATCTCCAGCCCTTCCTCATATATGTTTTCACACATCCTATCATGTGTTTACATGTACTTTTCTCAAGATCTTATTTAAAAATTCTATGTAAACCTAATTTGAAACATGTATCTTGTTATGTAACAACCATTCTTCTTTCAATTACTGTAAATCATGTTTTTCCCTATCGCATGTAAGATTGTAAAACCTTATTGCTTATATAATATCATGCATTTAAGATGTTATGTTTTTACATGTAACTTATGTAACCCTTTTTAAGTCTTAATAAAGATTACCTTTGAAACATAAGCAAACATTGGAAAATAAATAATTTAAATAGAAATTAAAAGATATATAAAAAAAAAAAAAGAAGTAGAAAATTTAATAAATAAAAATGGCTATAAATTATTTTTAACAATAATATATATATATTCTGCTTTCTACGTTTGAGAATTTGCCATAGTAATTGCCATCTATTTTGATTTACAATCATCTATATACTGTAATAATCTTTAATCAAAATTTTTTGTTTTAAAGTCTTCTATTTTTACAAGTAACAGCATGAAAAGATAAAATGGCAAAATTCATTCTCATCCCCCTTCCCCCAAATACTACTAAATAGGATTCTATTCATTATGTAGTTAAAAACAAAATTATATGATATACAATAATAGAGTGCAATTACATGACTTTATTATGACTTACCTAATTTTTATTTAATATCCTTGCGTTGCAGTTTGCAATAAATTTTGTGACACACTGAAATCTCTTTATTATTATTATTATTATTATTATTATTATTATTATTATTATTATTATTATTATTATTATTATTATTATTATTATTATTATTATTATTATTATTATTATTATTATTATTATTATTATTATTATTATTATTATTATTATTATTATTATTAATAATAATAATAATAATAATAATAATCATCATCATCATCATCATATATATATATGCAAATTTTATTCAGCATGTAATTAGAAATGAATTTTCACAATATACAGAATTAAAATAAACTAAAAATAAACTGGAAAATGTATTCAATATGCAAAATGTACGTTTTATTTAAGTTTCATACCAATACAAAAATATATTTCTTTCACCCAGGTAAAAATGTCTATCATTATACAGCTGATCACTGTAGTTTACATTTTTAATATTTTATTCAATTTGATTGTATTTTCATTTTAAAAAATGATGAGCAATTGATTTTTAAAATATTTTTTAAATCACATTGCAAAAAAAAAATCACAGTTGTATTGATTTGCTATTAGAAAGCCAATAACATTCATAATATAAAATGATCAAATATATATATATATATATATAAGTTTGTGTATGTGCTTGTTGACAAAATGTCAATATATTAATAAAATTAAAATGCAAATGGACAAACTTGTTTTCTTTTTGATTAAAGATTATAATATGGATGGTCAAAGAATAAAGTTTATTAACAATATTTTAAAAAGTTCTAAAAATAAGGTTTTAAATAATAATGTATACTATATGATATATCCTTCTTGTGCTATATGTCCTCATATTTTTGCAAATATAAAATTACATAAAGAAGGTAATCCTTTGCGAGTTATGATAGATTTTGGTGGTTCCTTCATATATCAGACTTCTAAATATATTGGTAAACTTTTACAAGACTTTTTAGGATTTGGGGAAAATACTATTGCTTCATCGTTTGACTTTGTAAATAGTATTAAATATTTAATGATTGATGAAAATGATGTTATTGCTTCATTGGATGTTATAGAAATGTATGGATCTATTGATAGAATGAATTCCATAAAAATAATTGAACATGCATTAAAAAGTAAAAATATTTGTAAATATATGATAAAATTTATCATTGATTCTTTAAAAATTTTTAATGATAACATTGTTGCATCTTTTGAAGGTCAATATTATAAAATGACTAAAGGTTGGCCTATGGGTTTGCCTGTAGTTGCACAAGTTTGCAATTTCGTTTTATCTACATATGAGAGTAGTATTTTAAATATGTGTATTTTGGGAGATATTAAAATTTACAAAAGATATGTGGATGATGTTTTTGTTTGTGGAAATAATAATAATATAAATTTACTTATACAGAAATTAAATAAGTTGAATGGCTTGAAATGGACTATTGAAAAAGAACAGAATAATAAGATTAACTATTTAGATTTAATGATCACAAGAGATAACAGTATATTAAATTATAAACTAATAATTAAGCTACTGCAAAAAAGAGGATATATAAATTGTAAATCAAAAGTACCAATGATGCATAAGATGGCAAGTTTTAAATTTTTTTTGTTTTGGAATGAAAAATTATGTCATTACCAAAGTGATAAACTGAAAAATATTGAGATATTTGCCAAAGAATTGCTTGATGTTGGTTATAAAATGGAACAAATAAACAATACATTATGTCAATTTAAAAAAAATTATTATAATTTAAAAGAAATGAAGATTAATAGTAAAAAATGGATATCTATTCCATTTATTTCAAATCCACAAGTAAAATTTTTTAAGGATTTATATAAGAATGTGTTTAATGTTTCATTCTATGTTCCAAACAATATTAATAAATTAGTCATTCTAAGGATGTCATACCTGTCAAGCAAAAAAGTAATGTCATATATCAATTTTTTTGTGATTGTATGCTATCATATATAGGTGAATCTAGGTGCAGTATTGAGAAAAGATTGAAGGAACATAAATTGTTATATAAGCGTGTAAAAAATAAAAATAATGGTGATTTAATATCTCCTTCAGTTTTTTTTGATCACGAAAAAACATGTAAATATAAATTAAAATTTAATTTTGAAAGTGTGAAAATTCTTCATGAAGAGAGAAACCATAGTAAAAGAAAAATTAAAGAGGCAATTTTTATAAACAGGAATAAAATGCATTTAATAAATCGACAAGCTTCTAACATTAAAATATGACATTTCTGGAATTTGAATTGATGACGTTTGCTTCCACTTTTGGTTTTTAAATTTAATGGCAGTTGAGGCAGGTTAGAAAGTAACCGAAAGTACTTCTGCGGATTTAAGGATTGTTTGTAATTGTTTGTAAACTGTTAAAAATATTATTTCAATTATAATTACAATATTGTTTTTAATTAAGAGATATTATATATATATATATATATATATATATATATATATATATATTAACTTAATATTTTTATACATGCTTTATTTTAATTTAACAATCATGATTCAAAGGGATATCAATCTCATCTGATATAATAATTTGAAAATTTCTACTTAATATTCAGAGTGTTGGGCTTATCCTAGTATTATTAATCTAATGCTTGAATATCCTGGCACCTCACTGATGAAGCCAGTAGCAGAAACTGATCTGGGGTTGAGAATATTCTGCAGAGGTGTTAAGAGCTTATTTTAGAGCTCTTTATAAAACATTTGTAATGCAAGCTTGTTAAAATTAGGTCATGTGACATCTGACTTGATTTATTTGTAATTTTATTTTTTTGCTATTAAGGTTTTGGCAATTTTATATTACTAAAGCTATTAATATATGATTTTTCTGAACTTGGTTCAGTTCCATATGGCTATTTAAGATAGATATCTGAATTGGCAGACATATGAATGTCTAAAAATGTTAAGATTTCTACTTAATATTCATTCATTAGATAGAGTGCTAGGCTTGTCCTAGTATTTTTAATCTAATGCTTAAATATCCTGGCACCTCACTGATGAAGCCAGTAGCAGAAACCAGTCAGAGGTTGAGGATATTCTGCAAAGCTTGTTAAGAGCTTATTTTGTGAATTCTTTATGAAATATATATATATATATATATATATGCAATATATATATATATATATATGCAAACATTAAAACAATATTTTTTATGTAAAAGTCTACCTATAATTTCAGCACAATCAGGCAAATAATTAAAATGTAAATCAATCTGAAACAATACCAACTAGTAAGACACATGTTAACTCTATGATAATGATAATAGCTGCTTCACTCAGAACAGTGATTGTGGTGTTGCTGTACTTCATCTTTAAATCACTCTTTTGTATCTATTTTTAGTATTCTTTTGCCAATTTTATATTTATTAGACATTAAAACTTGGAAATGAAATAAATATTGATTTATTATTTTTAAAAAAATGGAAGATATCAGTGATCAATGGAGAAAAACTTGAGATGAGCCAACAAAAGCCTAGAATGTCTCTGATTGGTAATTCTTTGATCTTGGTCATATATTCAAACATATAAACTCCTCTTACTATTAATAATGTCATTGTAAATATTTATGGGCTTTTTATACAAATTATTTGTATAGTAATTATTAAAAAAGCAATATATCCATATTTGCACTTAGACTTTTTTAATATGTTTTACTTTAAAAATACAAGTTAAGAAATTTGAAGTAATGGTAAAAAGAAAACTATAATGGTTAAGTTTCAACAAACACTGTAAAACTAAAGTTTTATGATAATTTAATAAAAATAAATGCAATTTTAAATTTTAGAACAGAATTTTGTAGCTTTATAATTATAGTTATTTGCTGTTGTTTAAAAAATGGAATTTATTAGACAAAAATTTTATTGACTTTTTCAATAGTGTTATGACAATTAGCCAAAGAAAAAAGTAAGTTTTCATTATATATTTATTATTACTTTTTTACATTTGTAAAGTTCAAATATGATTTTAAGGATGTTTTTCATTTGTAAATTTATATTTCTAACAAATTAAGAACAATTTATTGATTTATAATATTGAATCAAGATTTTAATACTAAACTTAAAATGTTGAACTATTAACTCAAATTGCCATTAGAGGATCCTTAAAAAAATATTAAAATGGGAGAGTTAATCCAAAAGTGAAATTACTTTCAGTATAATATCTAGATAGGATAAGAGTTTGTAAAATCAGACAAAAATATCTATATATGTAAAAATTTGAAAACTAAAAAATTTCTTTTAGAATTTTTATTAGAAAAAAAAAGCTTCTTCTACAAAGAACTATATACATAAATATAAAGATTTTTACTAATTTATAAATATGAACATTGAAATGTAATGAAATTATTATGTGTATTATTAATGTATATAATTTTGGCTATTGTATAACTAGGCAAACAACAAATTAAAACTGGCAATACAAGCATAAACCAAGCAAACCATTAATAGTAATACTATTTGAGTGACTTACATTAAGCTTGGTTATAAGTGATAAATTCACAAAAGTTAATAATTCAATTTTTTAAACATATAAAGTATTTATGATTTAAGCTAAAAGTCTTTTTACTTTAGCTTTAACATATATCAGACAAATACTATTACTAAATAATATGATTTGAGCTTACATTTCCATTTTTAATTGATTGTTTGCCTGGTTTTGTAGTAGTTAAAATTATATCTTGATTATTACATATGTTTGCATCTACACTATATATATATATATATATATATATATATAGATATATATATATATATATATATATATATATATATTCTAACCTCCCCCCGCGCGTTCTCACCCCAAAATATACTGTTTATTACAAATATTACGGGTTCTAGCTCAGTTAACAAATAAATAAATGAAATATTCAGCATTAATTAAAATGATTACTAGCTCTAATTTTAAAATATAAATTCGGTTCAATTTTAAAATGAATTAACAAATATTTACTATTTTCATGAGACATGGAGTGACAATACGGGGAACGAGATAGACTACATTGAGATATTATCCACACGATACTACCTCAATGGCATAAGAACACTATCCCCTTTTTTTTTACTTACTATACCAAATAACTAACTCATAGTATTCTTACGACTTTTTAAGCTCTATTCACTACGATTAAAATAATAATCATATCTTAATCTTCTTTAAAACAAGAATCTAGCTTAATTAAATAAAATGAAGTAAAATAAAATAAAATCTCAGGTTCATAAATTGTATTCTAACTGATTTAAAATTACGGTAGTAAAATATGAAAAGGGAATTTTATGTCATAATCTACTACACAGCAACTAATAATAATAAAATAATAATAACAATAATAATATAATATAATCTTATTTCTTCCTAAATAAAATAAATAAATATGTACGTGGTAGTATTTTAATAATCTGACAACAGAATACGTGTGGCAACATTAGCATATAATTTGATGTAATATTGTGGCAACCGACTTATGACCAATAAATAATATAAAATTATGATCTTTTAATTTTAACATACCAATAAATTCTCAAAAATTATTATAACACTTTTATGTTTACCTTTTGTGCAAAACCTATATGTCTGTTTCAATTATAAATGTATCGTGATTTCATGCATCCATGTGGAGAAATAACAACTCGGACACAAAAACTTTAGAACAAATTTGAAACAAAGTTTATTAACAACATAAATAAATTAACAATATTTTTACACTATATACATTGGATATCCCTTACTTTCATATCTCATCTTAGTTTATTAGTTTATAAAATGGAATCAAAATATTATTTATTTTTTCCTAGTTAAATCTTATCTTTTTAACACTTAAGAAAATACAGTATTATTACTTGATTTATTATTATGGTTAGCTTATTACAAAATGCATTTCTTATATGATTATCACTAACACTTTGCATCCCTAATATTATTAAAATTATATTTTTTTTACCAAATTTTACATTTGTAATAAAATTCTACAAAATAACAAATTTTAGTTTTATATTGGTTGTATGGAATCTTACAAAGTCAAAACATTGTTCTACATTCGGTATTAGGTTTTTATTGTTCATTATCCGTTGTTTATTAATCCTAATATTCTCATTCAAGCCTTACTTCGGATGATATAATTATAACTATTACTATACCATGCACAAGTATATGTTTATTATACATTATTGAACTATTTCTTAATAAATATGCAATACTTATTTTCTAAATATTATTTTAAAAAAAAAAATTCATTCAAATTTTATTATCACTTTTAAAATACTTGGTTTAGATTTCTTTTCAAAATCTTATATTCGTTTCTGAATTAATTTTACAATGTATTATATGATTCTTTCTCTCTTTATGATATTTTGGACTTTCAATTTTAAAGTTACACAATACTATACATTCCAGCAAATAAACTATTCTTACATAAACGATAACATATCTTCAGTTCTATTTTATTCATTATTTCTTTGAAAATATCTTTCTGACCGATGCAGATTCACAAAATAAGGATAGCGAAGATAGATGCATAGGATCAAAATACAACTAGAATATTACTCGTCATATATCTTGACAATCATGGCACAGTGAATTAAAAGACACTATAGAGGAGTGACCTTTACCTGTCTACCAACCTCTATTATAGGAGCGATGTTAAAGCTATTTCTTCAGCTTTATTATAACATCAAAAAGTTTAAAGATATGCAAAACACTGTCCAAACCATATGTGTTCAGTCATAGGGCCTAGTTAACTATATTGAAATCACACAAAACTAAATATGATCCAAATCCTTTATTTTTCCTATTTCTTAAAAAAAAAACATCATCTTGGTTTCCTTTCCACTAGTACTTCCAAGTCACTATCCGATCTTATTTCTCAAGATTTTTTCTATACTGTACATCGACAATTACTTATCTGCATTACTAACAATAATAAAATTCATTTATTTTAAAACTATTCCACTGTTCTATAAGACAGCTTGCTTACTACTTTCCTCCATATATTTAGTCATACAAACTATTTGAATATCTGGATACTTTATCACATGAAAGTTCAAAAGAATCACACAATTGTTCTGTTAAATTATATTATTAATATACTTTAAATAAATTATTGCATGCATATTCCGAATTACTCCTATCTCATAATATGTTAAAAATGTTGTATAAAGTGTGTACATATAATTTAAACTTTCACACTTCATTCTTAGTCAATAGATGATCTAAAAAAAATACATTATGCATTATAAACAACTATTAAAATTACCAAACGACCTTTATCTCCTTATTCGCGTTCCGTAGGCTTCACCATCCATTTGATCCTTGTAGATATGAGACTCACATCCATACACTTTATTTTTAAACAATATTTCTATAATTTTATCAAGTTATTATATTTAAATTTTAATATTAATAAATTTATGTTTTATGTTTTCTCTAATCTCACATAACATTTTATATTTTAAAAATAAATTAGTAAAAAATATTCCAAACTATATTTATTGTACTTCTTCATCAAATTTCCTTGAAAACCGTTCATATTAAAGCTAAAAAAAATGTTTATTATTTCTTCTTCAGTCACTTAATGTTCTATTTTAAGGTAAAACAATTATTGCTCTGTTTAATAAATATTCATAGATGACAATCCTTGGTTTTTATAATATTTAATACAATTATTAATTATGATATCAATTAATCCTGTAAAGAAAACGTCTACATATTCTCTTCTAATATTTTCTGCTAATATTTTTCCCCCGCGCGACTTTTACAATGCATCTTCTCAGTACTTTGATTTAAATATTTAGTAAATTTTTCTGTCTCCATGGATCCATTTTCATTAAGTAATTTAAATTTATATTTTCCAAAATCAAGCATTCCTCCAATGACCACTTTATAATATTTTTTAATTCCTCTTAGAGAAAGTTTTTCTGTTCTTTTTTTTCATAAAAAACACAATAGCTCTTTCATATTATTATTCTATAACTTTTTTTCCTTCTTTTAAAATTCTGGTAACTATATACTTTGTAATGTTTCCTTTAAAAAGATAAACATTCTTTCTTCATTATAATTTTTACATAATTTTTTCTTTATGATATACGCATCTTAATTTTCCCATAGAGAAGAATAAAAAAAAACTTCAGAGTAGCCTTATAAATTTGTGCGTCATAAATTTTTCTGACGGCAAGTAACTTCTCTTTTAAGTTTTCCATATAACGTCCAAATTATATTCCTCTGAGTTATAATAATAAGTTTCTGGTTAAGCATAAATAAATCTGTATCAAGGCACTTTACAAATATTTTTCCTTTATCATAACTTCTATATACTGTTTTCTGTAGTATTTCCATTTTACTGTAAGGTTTTGGCTAAACTTGAATAAAATATTCTGGTAAGAAAACTTTTAAAATTAGCCCTCCATGTAAAGGTAGTTCAAAATATTATATTTAAAAAAAATCTTTTAAAACAAATACAAAATTTTAAAATTATATTACTTTTCTAGCTTACGATATTATACAGCTAAAAAAATATGTTACTCCCTCCTTCACTTACACATTACTTTCTCCCACTCCATCTAATTCTTATATTTCATCTGCTAAATTACCTCCATTGATTGGTTAATGACTCTTTTTAGCGCGAACAAATTTACACATTTTTAGTTTTATAACAGACTAGATTTTTCAAATAAGACATTTACGACGTAATGATTTAAAATATTACTTAGAATAGTATTTTTAAACTCAATTATAGTTTAATCAAAATCATTTAAATTTTAAAACAATTATTAAAATAACATTTAATATTTCAACTTTTACTTTAATGATCGATAGCAATTATATTTAGCTTTATAATTCACAAACTTTATTATTATATTCTAACAAGCATGTGTGTGAAGGTATATAATATACAGTCACATGATTACTAACTTTATCAGATGACTTTTTAATTTACGTCTCGGTCTAAATTACCAAAACTGATATATTTTATAAAAATTTGGAAAATAATTTTAAAATGTAGACCTAAATATAATTCTCACCATCCTAAAGTTTATTTTAAAATATATTAGATTAAATTTGAATATTAATTATAATTATAATATTACATATAGCGTTTATTTAATTTATTAGTTTTAAAATATTACAATTGGATTGTTAATATACTTTTCACTATTTATAGCTGTGTTATTTTATATGGCCAGCTTTTACAACCATAAGCAAGGATATAATTAAGCTTTATTTAACTGTTTTCCTCTAAAATAATCCATTACACTTTTATATACCAGGTATTTTCAGCCTTAAATTGTACTATAAGATCTAATCGATAATACAATTATCAATATATTACACAAACGTATTTTAAAATTTAAAATTTTTTAGCAATTGACCATTCTACCTTATTATGACCTATAGATAAGGGCACAATATATATATATATATATATATATATATATATATAACCCAGACTTCCAGGGCTTTCTTTATTTATTCATCTTATACAACCAATATACATGACCACATACATATGAAAAAGATTAATAATATCCAATATACATATTTCATGTTGAATAAGCAATCATCAGTTGGTTCGGATCATCATCTCCCATACATATATATAATCAGTGCTCAGTTTATATAAAGATAGCAAATCTTCAAAGTTTAATGGACAAGCTTCAGTCATCTCCACACTCCAACTCTTCAGCCATACGTACCCATTGCAAATCTGATGATGACATATTCAAAGCCCTTGTTTGCCCATTTTTGTTGCATCATACCCATGTTGACCATAAGTCAATCTGATTCCTCATATGTAGGACTTTAAGCCCATTTAAATACGCAGAAGAGAGATGAGCAGAATACAGTCTGAATATGTAATATTTAAATACATGTATAATATATATATATATATGTATATATACATTAAGCTAAATGCAATTTGAGGAGATTTGAACCCTTTAGTTATTCATCTTATACCACCAATACACATGAGCATCAAGTTCATATACTGGAGATAATTAATCTTTTTCATATCTATGTGTTCATGTGTATCAGTTGCATAAGATGGATAACTAAAGGAACCTGAAGGATGGGTTCAAATCCCCTGAATTACATACATCTAGCTTAAGTATTTATATTATACATGTATTTAAATATTATATATATATATCAAAAATTACCCCAAATTCCCAACTAAACCAGACTAGACAAAGAAAAATCTCTAAAGCACAAGCAATGGCTTTCACTGCTACAAGCAGACTTTTCAAGTGTAAAGGACTAAAACATAACACCAAATTTATACTATATATTACCCACAATTCCCACTTATATCTCTCACCCCCTTAATATTAAAAACACTTTTAACAAGTTAATTGCTTCAAAATCATAAATTTTTAATAATAAGGATTCTTTAATTCTTTTTTTAATTTCATTTCTTTCAAAGAAAACAACCTTAGTCTCATCAAACTAATAGTGTAACCTGTGAAACCATAAGTTATGGTTTAGAGATTTACTTCTTTAGCTAGTATGATTTAGTTACAAATTTGGGGTAATTTTTTATTATTTTATTGACTAGTTTGGCTTTAAACTTTATGCATTTAATGAATATATATATAAAAAAGAAAGTTACTGTTAACACTAACTGAAATAATTATAGAAAATATACAAACCATTATACAATTACAAATATCCAGTAACGCTCTCTGTTTAAAGATCTATATCTTAATAGTAGATCTTTAAACAGAGGGCGTTACTGGATATTTGTAATTGTATAATGGTTTGTATATTATATATATATATTGTAAGGGATTTGAACTCAAAATTTTCAAGCTCCCTTCATCTATCCAATCTATCTTATACAAGTGATACACATGACCATATACATGTGAAAAAGTTAATGATCTTCAATATATATATATATATATATATATATATATATATATATATATATGAAATAGATGGCTGCAGATTTGGAGAGTGAAGAAGATTGAAGCTTATCCATTAAAGTTGAAAGGATTGCTATCTTAATATAAACTGAGCACTAATTGCATTTATGTGTGGAAGATTGTGATCTGGATCAACTGATCAGTGCTAATTCATCATGAATTACTGATATTGGAGATCATTTATCTTTTTCACATGTGTGGGGTCATGTGTATCAGTTGTAGAAGATAGATTAGATAGATGTAGGGAGCTTGAAAATTCGAGTTCAAGTCCCTTATAATTACATTAAGTTTAAAATAGACAATATATATATATATATATATATATTGTCTATTTTAAATATATATATATATATATATATATATATATACAGTGTAAATTAGCACTGTCTTTTTAATAAGTTTATTGTATATAAAGAAATTATAGTTTTGTAATTTTAGTGAAGTATTTTATTATATTTTTATTTTTATTTGTTTTAAACCAAAAAACCATTCAAATAAAATTATTTAAATTAGTTTATATATTTATATATTGAATATTTGTGTATATATACATTATACTTAAACATGATGTCTTATAAATCCAACATAATGAAAAAAATTTACAAAGGTAAAACCAATGTATTATTTGCAGAACTTATTTAATATGTAAGCCCTGTTCCCATGTTCCAGGTGAATAAAAGTATTTGGATTGATTTTTCTCCTTCAGATATCTTTGAAGTCAATAAAAGCAATTTTATACTGATCTCTTAGAATATATAAATATATATTGCAATTAAAATGTCAAATTTAAAAACTCTTTTAGCAATTATTATTATTGCGGTATGAGCTTTTATATATATATATACATATTTTTTTTCAAAAAAAAATAACATTAATATTAAGTTTCTTACCTTCTTTTTATTTTTAGTAATTGTTTCATCTCTTTGATCCTGGGCATTTCCTGGAGTTTTGCTTCCCCAAAGACAATATCCAATTTTAAAATATGCAAATGATATAATTAGTAAAGGGCCATAATACTGTATAACAATGAGAAACATACTATAAGCTATCCATGCTTCAGCTAACATCTCAGTAGGAAAACAAAAGTCTTTAAAACCGCCGTGATTTGTATCCGGAATTTCAATTACTCGCAGTGCTACTGCAGTGGGTGCAGCTGATATGCAACTAGCTATCCAAATAGACCCAATAACTATTTTGGCTGTAAGTTTTGTAATACGTGGTTTTAACGGATACATAACTGCTTTATAGCGGTCTACTGCGATCGCCGTGAGCGTAAAAATACTTACATTAACGGATAATACTTGGACAAAAGGAGCAAATTTACACATAAATTTTGGCAAAACCCACCTTTGAAGTAATGCTGCTTGAAATTGAAAAGGTATAGAAAAAAGTCCGATTATAATATCCGCACTAGCTAAATTAGCTATAAAAAAATTTGTAACACTTTGCATGCGTCTATTCGAAGTAATAACCCATATAACAAAAGTGTTACCTAAAACAGCCACTAGAGAAATCGCACCGTAAAACAAGGCTAAAATAGCAATCATTTCAACTGATACATGATATAATATTTCAGTGGAAGTATTGTTACCTGTTGAATTAGTAATATTATCTCCTCTACCGTAACTATCCTTATATTCCATAGCTATCAACAAATTCAAACTTCTGCTTATTTATAAAATAATTTTGCGCAATTATTATCAAGAAGTTTGTTTTAACATGTTATTCGGAGCAGTGAATGATTTGATAATGACTAATATAGATAAACCCAACATATAAATATAAATATTAAATAGTAAGCATAAGGTTAAAATGATAAATCCGCAAGAAATCAGGAAGATAATGAGTTTATAAATTCTAACAATTATCAGTTTTAAATTAAATTCTCCTCTTCGTTTTTAGCACGGTTTTATAACTGTAATAGCAAACCTATCTACGTATCAAGCAAAAATATAAAGGTTGCATTTGCCGGCCTTGATTAATTCAATATCGTTATAAAAAAGATTTAAAATTTTGTGAGTTACAAATGCAAATCTTAAGTTTCACCGTCAACCTTTAGTGCGTAAACTTCATTCCTATTGACTTAGTAGTTTAAAGCGCATCATTTTTTTCCCATCTACCTTCTTACTTTTTTACTTTTATAAACTTCTCGGCTTCAGGTTATACAAAATCACTCAAAAATCTACATTGCGTGAAGTTCATTTCAAATTTCCCGAGTAGAAAGATGAGAGAAAAGGCTGCTACGCGCTTTGCGGCAGAAATGGGAATCAATTAATCACATGACATTTTTATTCCACAATGACCGATATATTTCTGCGTTAAATATTTACTATTACTTTCTTATTAAAGACTAATTAAAACTTCGGACAAAAAATTATAGAGATGCATACACAACTATGCAATTATACAGACCGATATATATATATTCTGAATCATTTAATTATTATTTAATTTACTTAAATAAGTATAAGTTAAATATCTCCACAACGATTTATTTTAACAAAAATAACAAATTAATGATATATACATATCTCTCTGTGTATATATATATCTTCACCAATAGTAAGGCCGTGAAATCCCTCTTCACCTAACTGCTAACCAGATCAGCGACGATTTTATTTCACTTATTTGCCTGTAAATATAGTTTCCTTTCAAGTGAAAAAGATTGCAGAAATAGAAAACAAACTGAGTAATACAAGAGTAAGATTATTATTTAAAGGAATTGGTAAGGATCATAGAAAGTTAAACAATTATAGACAGATAGCGGTAACATCAGTTTTATATAAAGTTTTCTCATATGTGGTGGCTGGAAGAGATTCAAAATGGATGGAAGAAAATAATGTAGTGGGGGAAATGCAAGGAGGTTTTAGATCAGATAGGCGTATAGGAGATAGTTTATTTGTAGTTACACTACTTATGGATATGAGTAGGAATTTATATAGACAGTTATATATAAGTTATATAGATATGGAGAAGGCATATGATAAAATAAATAGAAATAGATTATGGGTAAGTTTAGCAAATTTGGAAATGGATGAAGCTTTAGTGGATATTATTAAGAAATTATATGAAAATAATTACTATATGTATCAATTAGGGGATATAGAATCAGTTAAAGTTAAAAATGTGGTGGGACTAAGGCAAGGATGCCTTATGTCACCTATTTTGTTTTTGTTGTATTTGAGTAAAATAAAGAAAGCAATAGAAAGACTAGGAAGAGGGATAGAGATACTGTTAATAGGTGGCAAGGAAATATATACTTTGTTGGGTCTTTTTTTTTGCAGATGATGTTTTTTGTGTGTGCAGGAAGAAGAGAAGATATAGAAGCTATGCTGAGGACATATGCAAGAGTGGGTAAAGAGATGGGGATAAATTTAGTGAAGAAAAATCAAATATAATGATGGTTAATATTGAGGAAAGAGAAGATGTAGAATTTTTATTTGGGGATATAAAGTTCAGTGTTGTGAATAGATATAATTATTTGCAAATCACCTTAAGTAATCAGAAAAATTGCTTGGATGAATGGGAGAAAAAATTGATAAATGAAGTAAAGAAAAGAAAGGGAATGATAAAGAAATTAACAGTGTTTTCATATAATAAATATGATGTAGCTAGAATTGTACGGAAGGGAGTTGCAATAGCAGAGTTAACATATGGTATTGATGCATTATGTGTTAGTAAAAAGGTATTAAATTATTTAGATAAAGTACAAATGGAAGTAGAAAGACATGCATTAGATGCAGATGAGTGGACAGCAAAGGAGGCAATTCAAGGAGAAATGGGATGGTCACGTTTTTTTAAGAGAGCTGCAAAAAGTAAAATGAAAATGTTTGGTAGGTTGCAGTTTATGGATAATAAAAGAATAGCCAAAATAGTATTTAATTGGGTTATGAGTAAAGGGTAGGCAACAAGATGGGTGAGAAAGGTAATGCAGTATGCAAAAGATTTGGATAAAGAATTTATATTAGTATACTTGTACAAAAAGTGGAATGATTGTGTTAAGAGGATTGTTGAGTGTTATAGTGGTAAGGAATGGGATAAAATAATAGATGCATTAATAAAAAATAGGGAGGTGGAGAAATAGAGAACTAGTATGGAGAATAAAAAGAGATTAAATATATATAGAAGTAAACAGAACATTGGGTGTGAGTTAATTTATGATAATAGCAAGGAAAGTAGTTTATTGTTTAAGGCTCGAATGGGATCTTTAGCAACAAGAGAAAATACATGTAAATGGAAAAATATGTATGGTTTAGTCTGTAAATTGTGTAAGGAAGGCATAGAAAATATTAGGCATCTGTTAATTGAATGTAAATGCTTGAAAGCAGAAAGGGTACAAATAATAAAGTTATGGAAGAATAAATATGAACAAAGTAATTATACAGAAAGTGGGTTATTGTTTTTTATGCTGGGTTTGGGAAAAGATAAGGGGGATTTAGATATAAAGGCCATAGAGTTGACAAAGATTATGTTGTGGAAATGGGATGGTGCAAATTATGAGAAAACTTAGGGTGGAGAATGGAAAGGGGAGGTAAAGTGGCTAACAGGTTTCTCTGGGCATAGTTGCTGAGAGATTCCCGACTCCATTTAAGGAAAAGTCACAGTGCATCACATCACATCACAACTTCCTGGTACTAAATGAGACATTAGCTTCATTAGGACTATGCGAAATTATAAGAAAAGATGAGCCAATTGGCTTAGAATGTGGACATAAAGATTTAAACATGGAAGTACAAATGAAGATGGATTTATTGTAAATAAGAGATGGAAGAATGTCATTGAAAAAATTGATTATATGAAACACTGGCAAGATTAGTTAATCAATCAAAAATGCCAAATCCAAAAAATTTAGATTTTCATATCAAAAATTATCATTGTAATTTTAAAAAATTATATGTTTTATATATATTTGTAGAGTGCTTTTCAGAAGATCAAATAACTTTTAAAATTATCATAAGAGATTTTAATGTTAGAATTGAACAACGATTAAAAGATCAAAATGCTACAGAAATATGATTATGAAGGCAAAAATGAGATAAAATATAATTTGTGGAATTTTGGAGAAAAAGATGGAACTGTATATTATAAAAGCATCTAAGTAAAGGTACAACAGAAAATATGTATTCAAGCCAATAAAATGTTGAATAAATTTACAGAAAGTAAACATCAAAATAATTACTTAGATCTACGATATGGCCAATGCAAAGCTAAAGACACAATAACTATTAAAATTGACAATACTAATTGCTCATATCTATAATCTTCAGAGTATTTTAATAAAATTTAATCAAGAACTTTTACATTAAAATGCTATAGAAATGTAGTTATGAAGGCAAAAATGAGATAAAATATAATTTGTGGAATTTTGGAGAAAGTGATGGAACAGTATATTATAAAAACATCTAAGTAAAGGTACAACAGAAAATATGTATTCAAGCCTATAAAATGTTTAACAAATTTACAGAAAGTAAACATCAAAATGATCTACAATATGGCCAATGCAAAGCTAAAGACACAATAACTATTTAAAATGACAATACTAATTGCTTATATCTATAATCTTCAGAGTATTCCAATAAAATTTAAACAAGAACTTTTACATTATTTTAAAATATTAATAGACATTGAAGATGGCCAATATTCAAATAAGATTTGTAAACAGACAATTGATACTCAAATAGCTGGTATAAAAATGAAGCAAGCAACTTATCAGTAAATCTAGATGAATCAAATGTATGAAAAAAGCCACTATATTAAAATATTTTAAAAATCCATTTAATATCTGGAATTCAATAAAATGTTATAGAAAAAAATTAATAATGCCATGTAAAAAAATAACTAAAGTGGTAAATAGTGCCATAAGTATAGAGCAGCACTTATATTTTTTTCCCATATGTCATAGCATTGTCTGAGAGGCGAACCTGCAACAACCATCTGCAACAAACTGCTTACTTGCAAGGCAGCTGTGCTGACCTCTCAGCTAACAATGCCTGACAGCAGCACTTATATTTATAGGAGGAAAAGACTGTTTCAGACAATAAAAAAAGGTTATACTATTACTAAAAGGAAGAATTTGATATCATAAAGTCAGTGGGGGGTGGGGAATTAGTCCTACAATTACAATAACATTTTTTGAAATTACAAAGCCTTGTAAAGAAAAAGGTGATAAAAGAAATTAAATCTATGGAGAAAAGTTTTAAAGAATGATGGAATTGTTAGATATTAAAAGCTGATAAAAATATAAAGAAACTATTGGAAAATCTGTTTACCAAGTATAAATAGTAAAGATAGACAAGATGATTAAAATACTGTAGTAATATTAATTTTTTAAGAAAAACGAGAAAATAAATATTATAAGCTACAGCCTTAATAATTTTTTATTGATTCTATATATAAATCTTACTAAGATTTTTACAACTTCTCTAAAAAAAATTTGCATTTAAACTAACCAAAAGTACAATTTTGATTTCAAAGTATTTGTAACACAATTGTTAAAAGAAATTATCAAAAAAACTGTTATGCTTTGTATTCATAGATTAAAAGGCATATGATTCTATAAAAAAATTTGTATTGGAATATCAAAAGATAGACTTTGGATATTGTCACATTATGAAGACTATCAAAATGCAACCATAGTAATTAGACTACATGAAGACAACTAAAACGATTAACATTGTTCAAAAAAAAATGTGTCAATGGGGTGATTTCATTTTTCAAAAAAAAATTTATAGCAATTTTACAAAAAGTATATTTGTAAATAGATGGGTTTGAACTGAAATGTAAAAATAAAAAAATTAAATCAGATATACATTTTTAATTCTTCTAGATTTTTCAGACAATTGGATCATTTTAACAAATGATGTCTTAGAATTTCAAGAAATATAACAAAAACTAACAGATATATGCATAAAAATAGGATTTTAAAAATGTTAAAAAAGATAATTATAATATTTAATGTTTTTTTAACAAAAAAAAAGATAGTAATGAATTAGAAGTTAATAACTATAAATTTTTGTTAGATTATTAATACTATAAATATATAATGTCTAAAATTAATTATTGTATTAAATTTAGACGGAGTATCAGAAAGTTGTGTTGTACTGGCCATGTCTCTAGAAGAACTGGCAATTAAAAAAACATCTGCATCTCGGAAAATGGGATTAATGACTGGCAAGACTTCATTCCATAATGGAATAATAATGATTGAAATAGATAGATAGATAGATAGATAGATAGATAGATAGATAGATAGATAGATAGATAGATAGATAGATAGATAGATAGATAGATAGATAGATAGATAGATAGATAGATAGATAGATAGATAGATAGATAGATAGATAGATAGATAGATAGATAGATAGATAGATAGATAGATAGATAGATAGATAGATAGATAGATAGATAGATAGATAGATAGATAGATAGATAGATAGATAGATAGATAGATAGATAGATAGATAGATAGATAGATAGATAGATAGATAGATAGATAGATAGATAGATAGATAGATAGATAGATAGATAGATAGATAGATAGATAGATAGATAGATAGATAGATAGATGATAGATAGATAAATAGATAGATAGATAGATAGATAGATAGATAGATAGATAGATAGATAGATAGATAGATAGATAGATAGATAGATAGATAGATAGATAGATAGATAGATAGATAGATAGATAGATAGATAGATAGATAGATAGATAGATAGATAGATAGATAGATAGATAGATAGATAGATAGATAGATAGATAGATAGATAGATAGATAGATAGATAGATAGATAGATAGATAGATAGATAGATAGATAGATAGATAGATAGATAGATAGATAGATAGATAGATAGATAGATAGATAGATAGATAGATAGATAGATAGATAGATAGATAGATAGATAGATAGATAGAGATAGATAGATAGATAGATAGATAGATAGATAGATAGATAGATAGATAGATAGATAGATAGATAGATAGATAGATAGATAGATAGATAGATAGATAGATAGATAGATAGATAGATAGATAGATAGATAGATAGATAGATAGATAGATAGATAGATAGATAGATAGATAGATAGATAGATAGATAGATAGATAGATAGATAGATAGATAGATAGATAGATAGATAGATAGATAGATAGATAGATAGATAGATAGATAGATAGATAGATAGATAGATAGATAGATAGATAGATAGATAGATAGATAGATAGATAGATAGATAGATAGATAGATAGATAGAAGTTTATTCCTAAAAAATACCAAACAATACCAAGAATCTCAGTTTCTTTGCTGTCAAGACAATCTTTTTTATTGTGATAAAAATGAATAATATTCAAGATCATTGCTCCTATTCTATCTCAGGATAAACTTGTTTATAAATGTTATATTCTATTCTATTGTTTTTAAGTACAAAGTGTTTAAATGCAGAAGGGTTGTTATTATATGTTAAGAAGTTATGTATAATTATTTTAAAGTATCGTCAAGTTAAACCTCAATTAATATATCATAGATTGAGCCATGGATTTGATTCTAAATTGAATCTTTAAATAAATGTTTTAACTGCACATGATATACTTTGGTATGTGTTAATAACATATATATTAGTAATGATAAAATAAGTCAACAATCAATTAAAGTTCATCATCATCACCCTTATCTTAAGTTCTTCTTATATGTATATTAAATTATGAGTGTTTATACTGGTCAGACTGTAATTCCACCTTAAGTTATAATAATAAGAGATACTTTGACTCTACAATGATTCACACATATTGATATTATATGATCTTTTATTTATATTTAAGGTAGTTGATCAATTTATGTAAAAATATTAAATAATTTGGGGACCATCCTAGATCAAGAAACATGTTTGAGATACTTTTAATTAAAATAATAATTGTATTAACATTATAACGAAATAAAATTAAACATTAAATTTCATAATTAATAATAATAAAAATTCACTATGTTATTGTATATGTCCCTGCATCCACATTATTAATAGTAATGCAAGATTTTGGTATAGTTCAAAACTCGGTTTATTTATTAAACAACTTATTAAAATGGTATTTTTATAAGTGTAATTAAATTAAAATCAAATATACCTTATCATATTATAGTTATGTGCTTAGAGCTTATGTTATATTTATAAAATAAAAATACATGTAATATTAATATAATTAATAATTTATAAAATGGGATGGGTGGACTTTTGTAAAATTATTTGTTTAAAGTTAGTATAGACTAAGAACATTTACTTGTATTTACCTGTCTTACTATTCTTATTTAAATCTAGTTATATTGACTGACGTGAGCCAATTCTTTTAACAATAATTTTGTCATCAGATGGCAAGCTATCATAACTTGATTAAACAACCAAATATATTAGCATGTTCAACTCTTTTATATGCATAATACTAGCAGGTATACTTATAAAATATATAAGTAAAATTTATGTTTTTATAAGTCCCATTGATATTCTTTGTACTGTCATGTTTATGCTAAGATTAAGACTATTGTTAAAAGACAAGATGGTACACATTATCACTAATGATTTTTTTTTATTTCACTGTACTTTATTTGTTTTATCAGTGCGAAAGGATTTTAGACAAAACTATGACTCTATTAGCATTATAATTTTATGAGATTTTACTTAAAATCTTTATATTAAAACATCAGCTTATCTATTCCACTAATAAAAAAAATATTTTTTAATGAATGTTCCAATTAACATATTTTATTACATGTTCTACATCTTATGTAGATATTTGGAAGTTAAGCATTTTACTTGTCTTTTTTTAATTTTAAATACTTAATCTTTTAATAAAAACTGAAGTTATGATTTAATTTTCATATACTTAACTTTCATATTAATTATTTTTAAAATATTTAATCTAAGCAATAAAATATTATAGACAAGAGAATTTGAACAGATAAACCATAAGTCAAGTCATACTGAATGAATTTGAAATTATAAATTTCTATTTTAAATAATTTAATAAAATTTGTTTCATTTGATAATTTTTTTAACTTATTACTGATAAACATGGCAAAACAAACAAAAAAACATAAATATAATACATGTTTCCATACTGGTATAAACAAAAACACAAAAGAAATCTTAAATAAAATGAAATTAATATGTTTAGCATATGCAATTACATTTTTTTCATTACTTATAAAAGTTCTCATTTACTTGCGAGCAATTTAACTTGTCAGTTTTTTTATAAAGAACATATGTAAAAATGTATATATATTTAATTATTATTCTATAGTAGTTATTAGATATATGGGCATCAAATAAAAAAATTCTTGATATTCTGTGATTTTGATATTTTGCTTGTTATTTTAATACAAATGAATTTGAAAGAATTTTTTTCTTTTTTTGCTGAAGTGATAATGTCCATAGCATTTTGCTCAAAAACAGCACTTTAAAACAGATGCATATTTTAAAGAATGTAAATAATAAAACTTCTTATGGATATTCAAATCAATAATCTCAGTAGAAATCATAGATTATTATTTATAAATTTAATAAATACATTTACTTAAAATCTAAATATATGAGAGAAACAAATTAAATATGGATTTTCACCAAATAAAAGAAGGACCAGTGAAATATTGGTCTGATATTCTCTGTTTAAAGGTTATACATTTTTGTTGACATTTATGAGTTGAACATTTAAAGTTGAACACTTTGAAAAACAAGTTTAATGAAAATTTTAAATTTAAAAAATTTACATTTTAAAAATACAACTTTGTTTTATTCTGGCACTTTTATTATTTCTCAAAAACACTAGCAAATCTTTGGAAATAGCAATGCTGAGCCTTCAGTTTTTCTTTGCAATTATGTAGGCTATTTTGCTAATATTCATTTTAATAACAAAACTGTATTAATTTATTAGTATAATCTAAAGAAAGCAGAAATCTACAGACAAAAAATTTTTCAAAAAATTAGAACCCTGCTTATAAAGGTGCTGATTAGTTGAGAGCAGTTGTGTGAGAAATTTATAATTATTTTTATAAAATATCTGTATAATACTTATTTAGAAACAAAAGTATACATGATCACACTTTGATTTTATTTGAATATGTTTTATTTATAAAAATATAAGTTAACAAATTCAATATTACAATAAATAGAAAACTATGGCAGTAAGATTTAAAACACTATTTTTTAAATTTTGTAGCAGACATTGTTTGCAATATTTTAAAAATTATAAATGCAATTTTAAATTTTAGAACAGAATTTGATAGATTTATGATGGCTTCACACATTAATTTGATCATGTTTTAAAAATAACATTTAATTAACAAATTATTCATTAATTTTTTTTTACAGTATTCAGTCAAAAAAAATTCATTGTTATCATTACATACTTCATTTTCTATATTTGCAAAGTTATCTATAATGTTTTTTTTTGTTTATAATTATATATTTTTAATAAATCAAGATCAAATTATTAAATTCTAATGCAAAATAAATATTAAAATCTAATAATGCATAAAATTGCCACCAAGGAGAACAATGGAATATATTCATCAGTTGAAAGGCTAAACCTATACTTTTTAAAATATTCTAATTTTAAAATATCTAAAACTATTTGATAATAATAAACAAATCAATATTTTAAAATTTTATTCTTTTACCAATAATTTATTCTACTTTTATTTTTAACATCAAAAATTTATATTTATTTAAATAAGTAGTAGAGATTAATTATTAGAAATAGAACTTTAATTTATTATAATTTTAATATGTGTTAGTATTAAATATGCACACATTATATAATTCAAATATGATATATTGGACAATTATCTTGAATAATTCTATAAATAATAACAACAATTTATTAAATCTCCAAATGTTTTCGAAGGCTTACCCTTCATTATCATGAAGTACAAACTCTCTTATCATTTTTCAATGATATACTGATATGATTGAGGCTGATTGCTTTTATTACAAAATGAACATTAAGCCGATTAACATCAGAGGCCATATACATTACTTATCAAATACACCAGATATACATAAATTTGCTGGCCTCAAATCATTTTTACATAGAAATAACTGTTTGTGTAGATTTGAAGCTGACAAAAGAAGCAACATCGAAACTTATAGAAATGAGCTCATTAATGCACAATATAACCAACAAGCCATTGATAATATTATTGAGAAATTTAAAAGAGGGCCTAATCATGTGTGTAAACAAGATAAACCATGAATTTTGCTCCCATATATCCAAAATATTTATAGGAAAATGCAGACAATCTTTTGCTCGAAGTTCTGTGTGTGTTTTCATTTGCCCCCTAATTTCTTCCTGTGCAAGCACAGCAGGTGGTCTACAAGATTGCATGTAGTGAAAACAACTTCCCAGCTGCATATTATGGGGAGACAAAAGCATCAGCTCAAACAAGATTACCCCAACATGTGCATTCATACAATAAGGCCTTAGCTGATTCATCCCACCCTTCAATTTTTGTGCAGCATGCAATGGCTGTGGGTCATTCATGCAGACCAGATGGACCAAGAGTATTGTGTAGGGAGTGGAGTGATTTGTGAAGGAAGATTAAGGAGGTGTGTTTCATCATCTCAGATGAGCATGCAATAAACAAAAGGTAGTTGTTTTATGCCTTGTCAAAGAAATGGCAAGTGGAGGCACTCTGATTCTAATTTGCATTTTCACCCAGTTTTGGTCGAATATTTGCATATCAGTATATCGTTGAAAAATGATAAGAGAGTTTGTACTTCTTGATAATAAAGGGTAAGCCTTTGAAAACGTTTGGAGATTTAATAAATTGTTGTTATTATTTATAGAATTGTTCAAGATAATTGTCCAATATATCATATTCGAATTATATAATGTGTGCATATTTAATACTAACACATATTAAAGTTTTACATATTGTATCTATAACACACATTTATTTTGTTATATATATATATATATATATATATATATATATATATATATATATATATATATATATATATATAATTTTAACTACAAATGTATTGCATAATTGGAAATAATTCCAAGTTAGTCTATGAATGCATTGATACATATACACTTTTACAAAAGTTGCATTATGTGTTGTGTATAAGAGTTCCCTGTTTAATGTCAGTAAATTTTATTTTTATCATAAAATGTTTAATCTGACTCCATTAATAAACATCTAATGAAACTCATTTTAATTATAAGTGTTTTTTAAACTTGCAGATGCTAACTCTACAAATGGCCTGAATTAAGATTAGGCTAGCAATTGTAAAAACTATTTATGTGTGGGTGTATATGTGTCCATTGAAATCTCAAACTAAATTCTGAAAGATTGTAAAAGATCTAGAAAGAGATTACATATGAGATAAATGGATAAAATAAGGAAGTGTGCTGGGATGACATGGAGAAGAGAAGTTAGAGATCAGAGAAGATGGATTAAACTTGGAGAGACCTTCATCCTGCTGTGGATTGATAATAAATTGTAAATGATAATGATGATGATAATGATAATACATGTTATATAATAATAAAATTTTAAAAAATTTTAAAGTTATATAAGTTTAATAAAAAAAAGTAAAGTAGATTTTAATATTCTGTGATGAATAAAATAATAATATGATAAAATGTACTTGCTTCAAGTATTGCAATGATACTATATAATAAATCATCTAATGTAAATAGGTTATTTAATAATTCTAAGGATAGAATAGAAAAAAAAGAGCAGAAAAGTAAAATAAATTACAAAATTATTGCCGTGTGGGACATCATATATTGGTGAATCTTAGAGATTCATTAAAGAAAAAATTTAAAAAACATCAATTATAATATGAGAAAGTTATATCATAAAAGATAAAAAATGTTCAAACTTTTTGTGTATTTAGTGATTATGAACTTAAATGTAGTGATCAATTTGTAATTAGTTTAGATAAAGTAAAAATATTACATAATGTGAAGAATAATCAAAAAAGAAATATAAAAGAGGTTATTTTATTAATAATTTGGTTAGCAGTTAAGATGCGAATGTGAAAAGTCTGAGGAATGAAAAAGAATATGAAATAGTGCATTATAGAAATTAATTATATTCATTTAGTTTGAAAGCAGTTAATGATGATTAACTAGTATTAATTAAAAGTGATTGTTATTATTTAATGTTAAAACTTAAAAAAAGTATTTATTTATTTATTATATATATTGGGCATGGTTTGTATATATATATATATTTATTTATTTATTTATTTTCATATATATATATATATATCATCATTATTATCAACAATTATCAATCCACTGCAGGATGAAGGTCTCTCCAAGTTTAATCCATCTTCTCCGATCTTTAGCTTCTCTTCTCCACATCACCCCTACACATTTTCTTATTTCATCCATCCATCTTACATGTGGTCTCCTTCTGGGTCTTTTACAATCTCTTGGAATCCAGTTTAAAATTTCAATTGTCCATCTATTATCATCTCTTCTAGCAATATGTCCAGCCCAACTCCACTTCAATCTTTTAATTTTTTCAATGAGGTCAGTAACACCTGTTTGTTCTCTTACCCATACATTGCGTTTTCGATCTCTTCTTGTTACTCCCAACATACATCTCTCCATACTTCTTTGAGTGGTCTGAAGTCTCTGTATTGATCTTCTATTAAGTGTCCAAGTCTCAGATCCATAAGTAAGAACTGGTAAAACACATTTGTTAAAAACCTTTCTTTTCAAACACATAGGCATATTTCCTTTTAATATCAAGTTATTTCTACCAAAAGCACTCCAACCAAGTTTAATTCTATGATTAATTTCCTCTATTATGTTTCCATCTGTATTAATAATCTGACCAAGGTATTTGTAACTCTTAACTTCTTCTAATTCATCATAATCAATCTTTATTTTCATATTTTGAGCAAATCGATTAAACATTAGTTTAGTCTTTTTAACATTTATCTTTAGTCCTACTTTCCTACTTTCATCTGATAACTCCTGCAACATTTCCTGCAGCTCGGAAGCATTATTTGCAAAAACAACTACATCATCTGTGAAATCTAAATGACTTAAATAATCTCCATTTACTTTCACTCCTTTAGTTTCCCATTTTAATCCACAAAATACTTCTTGCAGCACTGCTGTAAAAAGTTTTGGAGATATGGAGTCACCTTGTCTTACACCTTTCTCAATGTTGACTTTCCCAGTATCATTATGTAATCTAATTGTTGCTGTTGCATTTTTATAAATATTCTTTAAAATATGACAATATCCTGGATCTATACCTTGATGATCCAATGCTTTAATCACTGAAGAAATGTTTATAGAATCAAATGCCTTTTCATAATCTACAAATCCAAAACATAATGACAACTCATATTCATTTGTCCTTTCTATAACTTCTCTCAATACTTGAATATGATCTACTGTACTAAAACCACTTTTAAATCCAGCTTGTTCTCTTGGTTGGTGAAAATCCAAGGTTCTCTGTAGACGAGTTGTAATTATCTTGGTAAAAATTTTATATAAAACTGATAAAAGGCTGATAGGTCTGTAATTTCTAATATCTTCTTTATCACCTTTTTTAAATATTAATATTATTACTGCATTCTTCCAATCATCCGGTACATCTTTATCATTTAGACATTTGGTATATAACTTTGCTAATATTTTTTCTGTTTCTTCACCTGCTTCTTTTAATATATCAATTATAATTCCATCATTACCTGGAGTCTTTCCTTTTTTCATACATTTAATTGCATTTCTCACTTCTTCATTTAAAATTCTGGGCAATTCGGAAGATGTAATAGATATAGGAGGTACTTGTTCTTTATTACTATATAATTCTTGATAAAAATCTTCTACCAATTTCATAATGTCATCCCTCTTTTTAGTAATAATTCCATCTTTTTTCCTTATTGCAGATATAAATTTCCTACCAATACCAAAATGTTGTTTTACATTCTTAAGACTTTTATTTTCTTCTACAGCTTTTCTTGCTAGTTCACAGTTATACTTTCTTATATCATTTTCAACTCTTTTCCGCACCATTTTACAAAATTCGAGATATTCAATTCTTTTTAATGCATCATTCTTGCATATCTTCATATTCCTTCTTTTCTTCATAAGTTCTCTAGTCTCAGTAGAAATTTTATTAGTCAATTGCTGCTTTTTTCTACCAGCTATCTTTGTTGCAGTTTTTAAAAGTGTATCAGTTATTTTCATATTAATTTCATTCAAATCTGAATCATGTTCAAAATCTACTAATACTTGAAACCGATTTGTAAGTTCTAATTTAAATTCATTAGAATGTTTCTGAAGATTAGGAATATCAACTGTAAATATAGTTTTTCTTAATAATTTTTGTCTCTCTAGTTTTACATTAACATGTATCTTACCCCTTACTAATCGATGATCACTTCCTGTGTTAAATTTATTAAGAACATTACAATCTTGAAATATGTATTTCCTGTTAGTCAAAATATAATCCAATTCTGCTGTACCTTCATTTGGATGCTTCCATGTCCATTTCCTTCTAACATTTTTCTCAAAAAAAAGAATTCATAATATAAAGTTTTTCCTTCTCTGCAAACTCCACAAGTCTATGTCCTCTCTCATTTCTATTACCATAACCAAAATTACCTACAACACTTTCATCTTTCATTTGTTTACCAATTCTAGCATTAAAATCTCCCATAACAATTTTAAAATGTTGTTTACTCTGATCAAAAGCCTTTTGTACATCCATATAAAAATCTTCTACTACTTCATCACTGTGAGAACTTGTTGGGGCATAAACCTGAATTATCTGCATTTGATATCTGCTATTAAGTTGTATAACTAATCTTGCCACTCTGTCTGATACACCATCAATCTCCACAATATTGTTCTTCCACTTTTTATTTATAATGAATCCTACTCCACTTGTATTTCCAATATTTGTGCCTTTATAATAGAGTATATGTCCACTTTTTAAATCAATTGTCTCTTCACCTTTTCTTCTAACTTCACAAAGTCCAATAATATCCCATTTAATATAAGAGAGTTCTTCTTCTAATTCTTGCAATCTTCCTTCACTTGAAAGTGATCTGCAGTTGTAAGTACCTAAATAAAAAGTCGTCATCAAATGGCAGCCTGGGTCCGCCTCCAGGATATTCTTAGCACCCTCCGCCTTCGGCCACCAACCGCTGCCTTGGTTGGTGACTTTACAGCCTCCTGGGATTAAGGGCCATGCTTTATTTTTGTCTGTCATAATTGTATAATTGGGAAAAATCTTTATCATTTACACAAACATTCATTCTGCCTTATCAGGCACTGAGAAGAAAGACCATGGTGTTTCTTGATCTTAAACTCAGAGGTAAAAAGCCAATAAACTCACCACGCTGGCTAATGCGTGTTGGTGAGCAGCCCATCCATGTTCGTATAC
Organism: Epiperipatus broadwayi; assembly: GCA_028023455.1. Taxonomy (NCBI): domain Eukaryota; kingdom Metazoa; phylum Onychophora; class Udeonychophora; order Euonychophora; family Peripatidae; genus Epiperipatus; species Epiperipatus broadwayi. Next base: position 17,561,151 of record JAQFVV010012401.1, read on the forward strand.
TATATGAATAAACATATAGTAATAACAGCTGCAACGACAAGAACGTATGGAGTGGACATTAGGAATTTGCCCTGCTCGATTCCTTTAAGTCCTCCAAGAGGAATCAAAGGGTCTCCTTTCAGTTAATAGCAAACTCCTTTCTGCAGCCATATATATATATATTTATTTATTTATTTATTTATTTATTTATTTATTTTCATGAAGAAAGTATTTAAAGCTGTGCACTAAACTGAAAAAAAATAATAGCATGGGTGTTTAATCCTATGAACATTTGAAGACTTCTGAAAACATTTCTAAGATTAATATATAAATCTCAACATATGAACTCTTTTCATGAAACTATATAATTCTTAATCACCTGTTGACTTCGAGTTCACGTGAAAAGAAATAAATTAATAAACATAAACTAATTAATTATACTGAGCCAGCTTTTCATAAGACACTGCCAGAATCCTAGTGCTGATTAGTTTGTGTCTATTAATATATATCTTTTCATCTACACTCAAAGTCAAGAAGTGATTAAAATTAATATACAATTTTAATCAGTATTTTGCAAAACAAAAATATCAAAATATATTGATTTTTTTCTATACTTAAATATGAAAACGCATCTGAAAAAAAAAACATTTGACATCTTTGTCCATAAAAATATTCATATAAATATGAAAAGCAGCCAATATTAAATTAACCAACAAATTAAAATAAATATTCTATTATTAGAAATAGATTATGGTTAGTTATTATAGAATCTTGTAAAATAAATTGAAAATTAAATTTTTAACAAAAAAAATACTGAATAATTATTTATTTATTAAGTAATAGAATAATATTGTATTTTAAATCAAAATGGTGTAAATCTTAGGTTAAAGATTATTAGATTGAAAAAATTGGTAATTATTGCATAGACATTCTTCATATCAGTCTTGAATATTGCATAATAGATAGAACCGCGAAATTAAATCTATTATCATGTTTAAATAAGATGGCACAGAAGAAAGAATTTCAAGATAGCTAGAATAATAAATGAGTAAAGCTATTACTGTATTTAAAAAAAAATAAGGATCATAGAAAGTTAGACAATTGTACAACAATAGTGTTAATATCAATGTTACATAAAGTTTTTTATATATGGTGGCTGGAATGGTGGTAAAATAAATGAAAGAAAATAATATAGTGATAGATATGCAAGGAGGATTTAGATCGAATAAATAGATAGTTTATTTGTAGTCAAAAAATTTATAGATATGAGTTGGAATACAGGTAGACAGTTATATATGGTCTTCATAGATATAGAATAGGCCTATGATAGAGTAAATAGAAATAGATTATGGGTAAGTTTAGTAAATTTGGGAATGAATGGAGCTTTAGTGGAGCTTATTAAGAGATTGTATGAAAATAATTACTATATATATATATATCAATTAGGAAATATAAAATCAGCTATAGTTAAAAGCTGGATGCTCTATGTCACCTATTTTCTTTTTGTTATATTTGAGAGAAATGAAGAGGGCAATAGAAAGATTAGGAAGAGGGATAGAGATACCATTAATAGATGACAAGGGAATGTTTATATTGTCAGGTCTTTTATTTGCTGATGATATCTTTTTGTGCACAGAAAGTGGAAAGATGCAGAGGTTATGCTGAAGATGTGTGCCAAGGTGGGTAAAGAGCTGGGAATTAAATTTACTGAAGAAAAATCAAAGAAATGATTATAAATGCTTGGGAAAGGGAAGAGAAAAAATTTTATTGGAGGATATAAAGTTAAACATGGTGAATAGATATAACTATTTGGTAATCACCTTAAGTATTCAGAGAAAATGCTTGTATGAATGGAAGAAAAAAATGATAAATGAAGCAAAGAAAAGAAAGGGACTGATAAAGAAATTAACAATGTTTTCATATAATAAATATGATGTAGCAAGAATTGTATGGAAGGGAGTGACAGTAGTAGGGTTAACTTGGGGAAACAATGCATTATGTGTTAGTAAAGGAATGCTACATTACTTAGAAAAAGTACAGAGAGAAATAGGAAGACATGCATTAGATGTGGATGTGTGTAGGCATTTCAAATAGAAATGGGCTAGTCAAGTTTTTATATGAGATGCAAAAAGCAAAATAAAAATGTTCAGTAGATTGCAATTTATGGATAGCAAGAGAATAGCCAAAATAGTATTTAATTCGGTTATGAGTAAAGGATAGGCAATGATAGGTGAAAAAAGTAATATGATATGCAGAAGATTTGGATAAAATCTTTATTTCAGTATACTTGTACAAAAGATGGAATGATTGTCTTAGGAGAATTGTTGAATGTTATAGTATCTAAAAATGGGATAGAAGAATAGATGCATTAATAAAAAATAGGGAGTTGGAGAGATGGAGAACTACTATGGAGAGTAAAAACACTTTAAGTATATATAGAAGTAAACAGAATATTGGGTGTGAATTAATTACAATAATAGGAAGAAAAGTATTTTACTTTTTAAGGCTTGAACAGGATTTTTAGCAACAAGGAAATATATACATAAGTGGAGGAATGTGGGTGATTTAGTCTGCAAGTTATGTAGTAAGGAAGGCATGGAAAACATTAGACACCTATTAATTGAATGTAAAGGCTTACAAGCAAAAAGAGTAAAAATAATAAAGTTGTAGGAGAATAAATATAAACAAAGTGATTATATAGAAAGTGAGCTGTTGGTTTTTTATACTGTATGTGGAAAGAGATAAGGGGGATCTAGACATAAAAGCCATAAAGTGGACAAAGATAATGTTGTGAAAATGGGATGGAGCAGGATAGAGAAGATGGCAAAAACTTAGGGTGGAAAATAGAAAGTAAAGTGGCTAATAAGTTTCTCTATGCATAGTGGCTGAGAGATTCCAGTTTTTGATAAAGAAGAAGCCATAGTGCCTCACATTGCATATTTACTTTTGACTGCCTTGTGTGCTGATGTGGCTGATTTGTTCTGCAAGATAAGTTAAAGTTTTATATATTTTTAATAACATCTGGAAAATTTTCTGTTGCTAGATAAGATAAGAGAGTTGGAATGAAGAGAGATAGATTTATTTGGATTTGGAAAGTTCAAAAAAAATATTGCTAACATTTGGAAAATGATTCAACACACTGATATTTTAAATATAAAAGAAAAATATAATTTTGTGAATGTGTTTACTGCAAAGTGAGACTTTAAAACTGAGTCATATGAAGAATTAATTGGATTTAGGTGGGTTTCTATTTAAAAAAATTCAATTCAAGTAAGAAAGTGATTTAGTTGAGAAAGAGGATAACATTTGAGGTGGGGAATTAGGGTGTGAGATGGTAGAAAAATCATAAATTTAAATATAGAGTAGGGGCATTGAAAAATAGGGAAATATGAATTACATTTGTATTTTACAATGTATGTATGATGGTCAAAAAATTAGGTGTGCTTTGATAGATTGTATGGTATGTGATGATGTAAAAGGTGTTTAGTTGTGTAGATCACATATAAATGTGATAAAAGTAGTAAAAGATTGTTTCTATGTGTAGTAATTTAAAGAAAAAGTCAGGAAAAATGTGATAAAACATAGATAAGGAGGATAGAATAGAGTATATTTTATGGAGTGCCAAGAGATATTGATGACAAAATGAGTAGTGCAATGGAGATATGTTAGGCAAAGAATAAGTAAGAAAGAGGATGAAGTGAAAGAGATAGAAGTAAAATTAAAAACATTAGACATGAAGTGTGAGTAGATCAAATAATTAATGAATAGACATGTTAAGAAAAAAGTAGATAAGGGAATCCTGAAAGTGAAAGAGAATATTGTGAATGAAGTAGGAAAAAGAAACTATGAGGCAATCTTAATAGGGGTCTCACTAATTAGAGAATGTGGAAATATAATTGCAATGAAAAATAGAAATAGGTATGTAAGAGTATGATTGCCTGGATCTAGAATTAGTGATGTTAAAGATAAGGTAAAGAAACAGGGGCATAGAGATGTTTATGTCATGGTAGGGATGAATAATTTTTCAGAGTCATCAGAGAGAATAATGGATGAGTACAAAGAATTGATTAGTAATTTAAATAATGTTCAAGAAAAAATAGTAGTTGGATTATTGGAGAGGGAATTGGTCTTTAAAACTAATGATAAATGAGTTAATTACAAATGAAATAGAGAAGAAAAAGTTAAAGGAATTTATAAAAGGGTAGTAAGAAAGAAAGAAATTGTTAAAATTGGATATTTGAATATGTAAGGTGGTAGAAGATCAGAAAAGTGGCTGCAATTAAACAAACATTAACTGGTGTGTTAATTAGTACATTAAAAATAGTTATCATTTGTTTCAAAACTCATTAGTTACTTTTTGACTACTTTGGAATATATCATGCATAATTTGTTTACATTATCTATCACCAAAGTTAGCTTTTCTAATTGTTGTTCAATAATAAAATATTTACTCTATTTTACTATTTAATTTTTTGTATGCTTGTTGATTCACTATTAATAATTTACTCATATTGTCCATAGTATACATTATTATCTAAATATATATATTATTGAATTTGTATAGAAAATGTAATCAAAATACAAAAAATAATTTTCTCATAATGTTTTCTACACAACTCTATCCAACTGAGAAAATCGCATTAAACAATAGAGATAATATTTGATATCATCCCAAAAACTACTGTGATGAGAAAATGTAAGATACTTTGCTTTAAGCATAATAAAATAGGATTTATTGATATTTAACAAACAACGATAGAATGAATAATAAACAAAACTATCACTAAACGAAGCATTAATTATAAATTATGGCTAATAGTTTCCAAGATTTTTCATTCAAGTAACAGAAGAATTACTATAAAAGTGTGATTTTAAAATAATTCAGTGTTAAAAACAAATTATCATCGTCAAGCATTGGTGGTCGAGAGGTCAACGATGTCTGCTTTACTAGCAGTTGTCCCGGGTTAGCGGGTTCGCTTCCTGGCTGATGCTATGACATATGAGGAAAAAAAAATTATCATTCTGATAATTAAAAAGCTAATTAAAATATTTACTCTTATTGTACTTCTATTGATACTAGAAATAATTCCCATTATTAGTATAAGCAAATTAAAATAAATTATTAAAAATAATCTAAACTGTAAAAATAAATATATATGGGAAACTATAAGTATGAGATTATTAAATAATAAAAAGTATTCATTAAGAAATACTTGTATTGAGATAATAGTAACATGAAGGATGCTTTAAAAAAGCATTTTGATATCACAAATATTAGCACATTAAATAAGTAAAGTGATGAATATCTGTATAATTGAAACATAATCACTAAAGTCTAGAGTGTTCTTTATTTATGTTTTTATAAATTTTTTGAAGTGTTCATCAATATATCGATATGAAAAAATAGTAAAACATATAACAAAAAATATTTCTAGTTTATCTCAATTTATGATCGTAATGACTTCTATAAATTATTAAAAAGCATTTTTATAAAACTTAAAACTAGTCAATAATCATTTAAAAGCAACTGATATACTATAAATAACAAATAATAATAGTAATCTTTGATAACGAATTAATAGTTGTCAGATTATTTTGCGAAGATTTAGTATAGCATATTTCTATCATTAAATATAATATTGAAATATATAATATTTAAATTTTTTTCTAAAAATGCATAATTCGATTTTTACATAAGAATATTAAAATCTTTTAATGTAATTGTGTTTTTTTAGCAAAAAGAAATGCCTTATAATAATAAACACAATGAGTGATCCATAAGATGCTATTAGGCAGAATAAATATTAATTTTTCAATTAACACCTGTTTCAAAATAATCTATGCCACTTGAAACTAAAAGCAGAAATAGTACTGATCAACACTTATTGTATGTTAGATGCATATGATTTGAGAAATTAATAAAATATGCTATGTATAAAAATGATGGTAAAAGCAGTTATCATATAATATCTTAATTAATTCATGTCAAAAAATTGATATTTTTGTTATTATATTTGTGTATATAGAAATTCAAACATATATTCAAAATCATGATTTTAAAAACGTGTTTTGTTAAAATAAATGAAATAAGACTGTATATAGATAGGAATACAATTCAAACATTTCATGGTCACCATTTCATATGCTTACACATGCTGTTAATAAGAGTACCAAACTTTCCATACAGTAATGCCATCAAGTGCAAGACTTTTTAATCAATGGATCCAGGAATCTTCATAGTTAATGAAATAGATAAAATGTGGCTGCTGGACGGTTCCATTAAATCCTAAGATCTAGATGCAATGCTCTCAAATCCAAAGCTCTTCTGATAAAAGTCACAAGCTAGAAACTAGTCTGGAGATGTTGGATGAGTAGGTACTAGATAGGGATTTTATGTACAAACCTTCCTGCATCCATTGATTACAAAGGTTTTTGCACTCGGTGCCACTACTGTATGGAGATTGTGGTATTCTTAATAAAATATATTTTGGATATATGTTGGCATTGGTACATTAAAGCTATGGCTTCCACCTTTTTACTGCTAAAATAACAAAGATATAAATTATTTAATGTTTGTCATAATAATTTTAATTCAATTAAGGTGATTTAGTATAAATAAGTAATTATAATTTTAGACTTTTTATATTATTTTTTAAAGGAAAAGACAAACCATGGACTCAGTATCCATAGTTATATAACACTCTCTCATGAGTCATTCTATCAAATACTCTTTTTTCATGTGTCAAAGCATCGGCTGGGAAGTGAACCCATGAACCTTCTGTCAAATACTCATCTGACAAATTCACAATAACCTGGTAGCTTAACTCTGTAACCAAATAGAACCTAACAATGCAATAATAAATAAGTAGCTACATGGGCTATTGATTGACTACCTAAAAATATCCAAAATTTATCTGACTTAAATTTAAAATCACATTGAGGTCATAGCAGGAGATACTGAGTTATAAGTCTCTTTTATTATTTTACTCATTTTAACATATTTAGTTAGCCCAAATATGACAGTTCAATATTTATTATCAATAATATCACATAACTTTCACAAATGCTTACTAGGATTAGGATTCAAAAGAGGAACTAAAGCATTTATGCACTTTGCAGTGACCTTTACCTTCTTTATACTATTCAAGCTAACAGGCTGAAATTCATAAAATCTCTAATGTTCAAAGACAACTAGTGTTTGATTTATATGAAAATAAATTAACTTGTCTTCACAATCTTAGATTTTTTTATCTTAAATGAAACAAAGGATTATGCAGTGTATTTACTCCAAATTTTAATTTTAATTTTCACTGATGAAGACAGAAACCAGAAACAAAATGTGGAAAGATTATTATTATTATATCATTGTGCTGTAATGCCTATAATAACATCAATTTATTGTTCAAGTTTACAACAGATGATTCAATATTTATCATGAGTTATATAAAAGGAAAGAAATAAAGTTTTGTGAAATTTATCAAAAAAACTAAAGCTCAAAATTACAGGATTGTATAAACAAATAAGTCATTCAATACTAAATAGAAGTAATTAATGAAAATTATCATATCTGCATACTTTTTTTTCGAAGAGGATAAAACAAAAAAAGATTATATTACAAAATAACTATTATCCAAAATATCATAAATAATTATTAGATTTTTTTTATTTTATCTGTAGAGATTTCTTTTAATATTTTTTGTTTTAAAATTACAATGTCATTTATTGTTTTCAATGTTTTTTATTTATATCCCCCTCCCTTCACCAATGTTTTACTTAACTAGCAATCTTCTTTAAATCTTTTTTTATTTCAACAGAAAATCTGAAAATACTGATAGTCAGACAAAGCCTTATGGGGAAAAAATATGATTAACAAAATAATTGAAAGTTAAAAAATGTGAAATGTCATCTTAAAATAACATATATAATGCAATGGAATAAATAAAAACTAATAAAAAAAATTACAAGGAAATTATTATTTTATCAGTGTACCCATATGAAATTATTTTTTCAACAAATATTGTTTCACCTGGTAAATTTATTAACATTCATATATGTATAAAACAAAAAGAATACAATGAAAGCATGACATTTTTAATATATTTATACAAAAATAAACTTGTAGATTTCTTATTTAGTTGACTTAAATAATGCAAATTTATTTTACAGACATACTTTATAATATAGTTTATTAACTTATAATTTGTCTTTGATATTTATTGATGGGTGCAATTCTTCGGTAAGTTTAAAATTGTGAATTTTGTAAAATTATCATAATACTTATATCATCTAGAATAAAAATATAGGTTAATTTTTTTTTTTAAATCATTCTAGAAAATTTAAATTCTAAATTATTTCAGAACATTTTTAATTTAAAACATGGATGCCTACAATTCTGGATTATAAAGCAAATAAATGTTTGTTGTTATTTTTTAAACCAAGTAATTTTAGAGCAAATCATGATATAATTTTAAAATAGTTGTTGAACATTATTTTGTTATTTTTTTTCTTAAGCTTAGATTTTTTCATTTTTTAAATTTTGATTTTTTTTTTAAAACTATAGACAATCATTTTGAATTGCAATTTACTTTATTGGCAGAATATGAACTTCTGGTAAATATTATATCTTACTGATATTCACACAAACATCGTTTTAAACACTATATAAATTTTAAAAGGCTCATTTATATGATTTAAAATTTACATTTTTTTTAAGATCAGGATTCAAACTTTAAAATGTAACTGTATTTCTATTTATCAAAATGTTAAAGCTGCATTGATGTATCTATCAATATATATATATATATATATATATATATATATATATCACATTAGAGACCATCTTCAATTGCTTAAAATAAATAATCAGATGGCTATATTGTTTCAAAATTTATAAAAAATTGTGAGCACCCAAGTGCCAGAATTTGAATCAATTCAGGACTTTATGCTTACGAATCGGATATCCTTCATTGTACTAAATCAAGCAGGGATTAAACTGCTAACATTAAAAGTAACAGAATGTTAACCAATAAAGAACTTATAGCTCTACTTTATCAAAACCACAAATGTTTCTCCTATCAAATAGAATATTCAATTTTGTAAAGTCGTCATAAAAAAGTAAAAATGATAAATAAAGCTATTTTCTTAGATAATAAATAATTATTAAACAAATTAGAATCTGAGCTGTAAAAAATCCATGTTTATTAAATTACAAACTAGAAAAATTTTAGCATGAGGAAAAAAGATTTGAAATCCGATGTGTAGGATTTGTATCACAGCAAAATAATAATAATAATTATCATCAACCTTGGTACTAACGTGGGCTTTGAACATTCCACCATCAGATTTTCAAATGAAATAAACAGCTGAAGAGTTGTGAGTTGGAGTGGTTAGCCTGTCCATTAAAGTATGAAGATTGGCTATCTTAATATAAAGCTGAGCACTGATTGTATATATGTGTGGAGATGGTAATCAGGACCAACTGATGAGTGCTGGTTTAGCACGAAATACATATATTGGTGATTATTTATCTTTTCAACATGTGGGTGATCAGGTTGGTCAGCAATGTGAGATGGCATGGAGAGTTGATGGTGGTGTGAAAATCTGAGTTCGAATTCCTTACATATATATATGCAGGTGTGTGTAAGCCTGTATAGTGTATTAAGTTACATCAAAGATAATACAAATGTTTTCTTTCTTCCCTTTAGCAATGTTTTTAAACAAAATAATTATATTAAACACAATTCTGAACACAATAAAAACATATTTATATTATCTGATTAATTTTTGAAGTATTTTAAAATCTTAATATATATGCACATTACATATAAAATACCGTTTTTTTCTTTAACCGTTTATCATTTGCTTTAATTTTAAAACAGCTGTAATGCCTATTAAACAAAGTACAAATGTTTTGCGCGGTCTTTTTGTAATAATATATATCCTTACATGTATAAAATATGTGGGCGTTAAGTATAAGAAATTTAAATAACGTCAATGATTTCCAGAAAATGATTATATTTATTAGACAATTATTTGACATTGACAGGCTTTTGACGTTTTACACTCTTATTAACTTTTTTTTTACGTGTTAACTGTCTTATTTAAAATATCTACAAGATAGATGCAGCAGTAATTTTCTGTTGAGAAATTTCAGGCTGTACAAGAATTTTTAATAATCATAGACATTGTACTTTTATAAATTACAAATTAAATGACAATATTTTTTAAAAAAAGACTGTATGAATTGTCTCATCCGTAAAGAAATCAATGAAAAAACATTAGCATTATGTATGTATGTATGTATGTATGTATGTATGTATGTATGTATGTATGTATGTATGTATGTATGTATGTATGTATAGTTGTGTTCGTGTGTCTATGTATAGGCATGCAACCATTGAGCGTATGTGTCTAAATACAGAGTATTTTGTAGGAGTGTCTATCACGTGTTTAATGATGTTCAATGGTAAATTTAAGTATTCTTAATAGTGGATGAACATATACTAAATATAAATATTTCCTTTTTATTTGAAGATTAAAAAGAAAGTCATTAGCAGTAAAATAAGAAAGTAAAAATTAAAATAAGTTTAATTTTTTAAAAAAACATTATTTTTTTTAAAAAAAGATAATTGAGAAAAAATTATTGATATTCAAAATGTAATAAAGAAATTTTTTAACATAATTCAAAAATCTGCTTTTGTTTTTGATTTATTATTATTGGTTAATTGCTAATTCCCTTCAATAATGAATTTTAAAATTTTGTATCAGTTTTAGCGATAATACTATTTTAATAATTTTTAAATTATTTTTTATTATGATTTCAATAGATATAGAATATATACCATATATAAAATAACTATATTTAAAAAGTAATACTTTTTCAAACAAATACACATATAATTTAATAGAAAAATGTAATCCAAAAAAGTTCACAGTAGAATGTACTTTTTCTTTACTTTGGGTGATATAAACTTATTAATAAAAGAATTTAGTTGCTATTAATTAAATATAATCACAGTCAATTTTATTTTTAAAAAAACTATGTTGTATTTCTATTTAAATTCAGGTTCTGTTTCATTGATATTGCATTTTTTTATTATCTTAATTCTTTAAGAAGTGTAATTCAAAATAAATATAAAAAAACTTCTTTAATATGATTTATATAGTAATTAGTCATTTTTAGTCTTACAAATATAATTTTTGCAACTAATTATCTAACTCAGAAATGTATGAGGTTTTTCTAATTTTTTGATGAATCTTTAATCATTAGAGCATAAATGTGTGATTTAATTCTAAATATGAGATACTAGATATATAATATTTAGAAGCAAACAAAAACAGACCCTTAACAATGATTAGTAGAGTGAGATTTTCTAATCTATTCAACTTCCTGCAGACAGAATATGTAGAAGCTATTTCTTACTAATCAAAATGCGTTTGTGAAACAATGTTTAATGTATGGAATCTGAGATTTAAATTCATATAAACTTAAAAACTATTTTAGATTTCATGTCAACTTAAAAAAAATTTTTCAGATATCAGTTTGTAGTCACCACATCTTATCATTCAATCATTGATCTGTAAAAGAATATCTATCTTTTTTTAGTTATAAGTTAAAACAAAAAAAAATGTAAATTTTCATACACAACATTATGATAGACCACTAGTTCGCAAACTTTTTTTGGCCACAGATCCCTTTACCAAAAACTTTTAAAACTGTCGACCATCTAGTCATTTACTTTATTTACTCAAATTAATAAATTTATACAGTATTCAGTATTAAATATTTCACTAGGTATCACACTTTTTATTTTAATCACTTCTAATTAATGATTAAAAAAATAAAAGGACTATGGAATATGGTATTATTTTGTGCAAAATTTAATATCTGAACCTGCACTAAGGAAAATTAAAACAAAAAAATATGAGCAGAGATTTTTTTTAAAAAATTTCCATTTATGATATAAATATGTAAATTCAAAATAAATACAAATATTGAAATTACTTTATTAAACATAAAAATGAAATGAAAAAATCAATATATTCAGACAGAATTATACATCAATAAAATTATAACAACAAAAGATTTTAATCAGATTTATAAAAATAAGAATACCAAATAAATTAGCTTGGAAAACTGAATTTAATGACTTGTGCACCTGGTAATCTGTCAACAATTTATCTATGTCAAGTTTTAAATTAGTGAGTTGCATTTTCAAATTTCCACATTCAATTATATGCAATCTATGTCTGTTCTGAAGCAGGTTTAAAACTACATTGAAATCTCTCTCTACAAGATATAATGATGGAAATTCCAGCAAATACTTTTGTACAACAGTTCTTAGGGCTGGGTACAGAAGTGGAATATCTTGTTGTAGCCAAAACTTTTGATAACCCTGTTTGAATTGTATCTTAAGATCCTTATTTGTGTTGATGATTATCAGCTTATCTTGAAAAATTATATTCGGTTCTGCACTAGTAGTGTGTGGATTTATTATTCAGTCTGGTATTTCCAATGATAGAATATCCTCAAACCAAGTTTTGAAATCTAAATGAAGAACTTCCAAGTGATTAGCATATAGCAAGATGTTTTCTTCTTGTATTGTGCCTATCTTAATTAAGTTAGGAAACTGGGAAAGCACAGATCTTGCAATATTTTGCTTAAAAAACATTAATCTCACAACAAAAGCTGATATGACTGATTTTGCTTTGATGAGATACAAATTGTCTCCTTACAGTTGTAAATTAACATCATTTAATTGGCCAAATAAGTTGGTTAAATAAGAAATTTCTGTTTTACTCTTTAGTAAATTTCCTTTCAAACTGAAACCCTTGTCTTCCAAAAACTCTAAAACAACTTGAAAAGGTGCAACAAATCTTGCCAAACATAAATCTTTTGAAAGCCAGTAGATTTTAGTAAGGAAAACCAATTAATAGAAATCATCATTTTCCTCACATAAGCGAGTGAACAGTCTAGTGTTCAAAGCATTACTTTGAATTTTTGTTCACAGCTGTTATAACAAACTGAAGTGATTGATGCAATTTGTCATTGATGTTCTTGGCTATTAAATGTTGCCTATAATATTATGCACTGAACTACAATCACTTTAGTTACATGCTGTTTCAGGTAACCTATTACACTGTAATAATGACCAACCATGGCTAATATTTCATCTGTTGCAACAGATATTATATTTGTCAATGGAATCACTTTTTCCCTGAAAAATAGCTTCATTTAATTAAATATCAATTTGCCTCTGGTGTCAGTTTCTAAAGTTCTAGCAAAATGCATCTCTTCATGCACTTCCTAATCTTGAATAAAGTGAACATATGCCAGCCACAAAGTTCATTACTGGATAAAAAAAAAAAAAATTTAAAAAAAATGATTACACAAACAGGTTTCTACATCATGTCTCATTTTATCAATATATCTTTGAACTGTGTTATTGCTCAAAGGAATTCTTTTTATAACATTTTTTGCAGTACAATATTCAATACCTCTGTGATAGCCAGTAGAATCAGTTTCTTCCCTATGGTGTGTAGCTCACCAGACTTTGCAATCAATAGGGATATGTGCGCAATTCCCTTAATCCATCATTATTTTGCTTCAGTGATGAAACAAACATATTATCTATTATAGTTTCTCTTCATAATTTTATCTTTAAGTGATTGAAAGTATGACAAATATTTTTCTTTTTTATGAGGGTGACTTCTGCTCAAGTGATCTGGTAGGTTTGATGGTCTCATCATTGCTAAAAAACCTTTTCACATATGAGGCACATTGGTAAATGTTTTTTTTATAATGAAAGGAGAAATCCTAGCTTTAAATATTCTAAGTTGTACTGTCTGCATTTGTTTTTTAGTTCAGTCATATTATTATCATAAGAAATAAAAACTTTTTATTAACAAACAATGTCAACAGCTCCTGTAATAATAATAAAAGACAAAGTATGTACTTCCTGAAATAAAGATTTTTGTTCAATCTCAAATAAATAAATTATGTCCTCTGATTTTCTTTTTTTACTATGGCTCTTCAATAAATAATTATATTCAAATCACAAATAAGTACTTGTCACATCAAATGAACCAATTTATAGTTTTTTATGAAAGCATGATCATACAAGACTAATAGATTCTGCTAATATCTAATATTGTCTCATTTCATCATAAGCAAATGCAGACATGCAACAGTTTTTCATATCTGTACTTGCTTTGATATGTTCAATAAGGGAATACACATGCTGGCTCTTTTAATGACACATTTTATCTTTTCTTTTGTAAGTTTGTTAGATACTGTGTTTTTATCAAAAGCGTTTTTTTTTTATTATTTTATTTTTTAATTAGGTACCCACTGGAATTATAGATATTTTGAAGTAACAAACAAAACAGTAGTAAGGATAGCTATTGTTCCTGTTGGCAACCCCCAAATTTTTTTATTCAAACTATTGACCTCTAGAAAGTTCAAATCGATCTCAGGGAGTTGATATGACCACTTTGGGAATTCTTGGGCTAGATTGATGATTATGAAAAAATTTTAAATGATTCTTTGTAAAAAAAAAAAAAAAAAAAAAATACTTATAATAATGCCTTTTGTTTCTTTTTTTTTTTTTTTGTAAATGGTGTTTAAAGATTGTTTTATCTAATTATTAAAACTACAGGCCATATTTCTTTTAAATTGAAATTAAATCTAAAAACTTAATATTTTTATAATAACCAAATATATCATAGCAATAAAATATTCAAATACAATATAAAAAAGTCTTACCTTTAATAATACTATAGTTAATTTGTTGTGCTTCATCAAACTCACTGATTTAAAAAATAATCTAAAGCTCTATTGAAGACATATTCAGCAACTTTATGCTTTAATTTTAATTTCTTAAAAAAATAATAGCTCTTTTAACATATAAATCTTAGATTCTGTGTAATTTTAATTCCAAATATTCTTGGATGCTTTTTTTGTTTGTAAAATAAAAATATGTTGATTCATTATTATCCGGATAATTTCTAGTCTAAGGTGTGACTAATAAAAATTATTAATATATTTATCAAATATATGATCATTAAGATTATTACATTTATTCATAATTTTATTATCTTTAATATAAAAGTTGTTTCTCATAGTTTTATAAGCGAATGATTTCACAAATACATAATCTTATTTCTTGCCCTTAAAAACAAGTCCGAATGCAATGTCTGTTAAGGAAGAGTTGAGCGTAGTTGGATAAAGCTTTTTTCGTATACATGAATTTTATATATTTTTTATTTATATATATTTTTTACATAAATTTACTATTTAATCATTAATTATTTTTCATTTCATTAATGTATAAAATTATTAAGATTATTTTGCTTTAAAATGATCATTATATAAAAATAGAAGGAAAACTAGTTGTTGTTTTTTAATAACAGAAATCATAACTTTAAAGTGAAATATGCAAGAGATATTTAATTCTTCTAAAGTAAGAATCTATTGATGAAATGACTTTAAATGATTAATTGTTTTAGTTTGTTATTTAATGTTTTGTTATTTTTTAAAAAAATTAATAAACTAAATACTATATTATTAAAAAAAGTTAAGCAGCTTAATTTGACAGACGTAAGATAATGATTAATAGAATTGATGAGACTTCTAGGGTTTAAACAGATTAAATATCATCACACATTCCTTAAATTTTAATATCTGATATTAATAATCATGTATACATAATATGAGTAGATTCTTTCTTAAAAATATATTTACATTTCTTTAAGAAATTTTTCATCTATATTATTGATACTTCATGGCTGTAGATCATGTAGAGGAATTCAACATCTCTTAAAAAAACAATAAGCATGATAAATATTCATTCCTGCAATCATTAACTACATCACTTGAGTATTAACCACAGTAGTAATATATTTGATATATTATCTTTAATGTGTAAATTGGTTTTATAAAGTTAAAAATAAAAAAGTATTTGTTTTACTTTATTTAAGAAAACAATATTTAATTAATCCTATTCATTTGCTAATTTTTTATCATCCACATTTTTGTCATAAACCCATTGAGTATTTCTATAAAATTTTCTACTCTCATATTTACTTTTCATTTAGCAATTTAATAATAATAATAATAATAATAATAATAATAATAATAATAATAATCACATAATCATCATCATCATCATCATCATCATCATCATCATCATCATCATCATAATAATAATAATAATAATAATAATAATAATAATAATAATAATAATAATAATAATAATAATAATAATAATAATAATAATAATAATAATAATAATAATAATAATAATAATAATAATAATAATAATAATAATAATAATAATAATAATATATTTTGTTCCTATTATTAAATATATCTCCCAAATTTTTCAAAACTTCTCCTTATTTCTTCATTATCTATTTTATTCAATTTTTACATCTATTTCTTATTTTTGCTTGTTAGTATTCTTTTGCTATATTTTTAGTTTTACACTTTTGAAAGTGTTTTTATTCTTCATTTCTTGTTAATCATATTAGTTCGAAATAAACATTTATTTGCAATCTTTTTTATTATACTAGTTCACTTCTCACAAGTTTTAAATGTATTATTATCTTTCATATTACTTTCCAAGATAATATTAAAATTGTTCAATTTAGATTCAACTCTTATTTGTGGCCCATTTCTATCATCCTTTCCTTAAAGTTCTGCATCTAGTCATTCAATATTTTTAATTTTCTCTATATAAAATTATGAACATTACTAAAATCTTTTTTATTTTTATCAACCACTTTCACTTTGATTATGTAAACTTTTCAATATATATTTTACTCAGAGTTTCAATTTTGATCTAAGCAGTTTAGTGCAGTGGTGGATTCAGATGTAGGAATTACATTGATTATCATCAGAGTAGAATAAATTTAAAAATATATTTGATTCAGATTAACTGGAAAAAAAACAGCTTTAGAAGCAATTAAACCACAAGGTTAATTATTTATTTCCAATTTTTATTTTCTCTTTCTCACAATTTCTTTTTAATAATGTTTTATTCTTATTCTCCAATCTATCAGTATCACTAATATAATCAATGATATCACTTATAATTAATATTTCACAAATATATATATATACATAAGTATAGGGATTTGAACTCAGATTTTCAAGCACTCTTCAACTATCCACACTATCTCATACAACTGATCCACATGACCATACACATGTAGAAAATATAAATAATCACCCATATATGTATTTCATGCTAAGCCAGCACTCATCAGTTGGTCCAGATTATTATCTCCTACACATATATATAATCAGTGCTCAGTTTATATTAAAATAGCAAATCTTCATACTTTAATGGACAGGCTTCAATCCACTCCAACCTCCAACTTTTCAGCCATCCATATCATTGAAAATCTGATGATGAAAACTCAAATCCCATGCTGATGCTAATATTATTGCCATGCCCATGTTGACCTGAA
Source organism: Epiperipatus broadwayi (assembly GCA_028023455.1). Taxonomy (NCBI): domain Eukaryota; kingdom Metazoa; phylum Onychophora; class Udeonychophora; order Euonychophora; family Peripatidae; genus Epiperipatus; species Epiperipatus broadwayi. The sequence continues at coordinate 17,578,602 of JAQFVV010012401.1, forward strand.
GTCACTCTGCCCCCTCATGTATAGGACTGTATCCATTTACATACATATAAGAGGGATGGACAGGATATAAGCTTGATATGTAAATATTTGAAAACCAGGCACTCTTCACAAACCTGGTTTTCATATATATATATATAAACACTCCATTTTTTTTTCATTCTATTTCTTTTTCACTTTCTTTCTATTTCTAATAATTAAACACAATATTCAATTTTTTTTATCTAATTTCACTTTAACTTACATACGTATTACTTCTACTTTTTTTTGTTTTTTAAATAATCGCCCTATTAATGACCATTACACTTTAGGTTTTTATATTATCTTGACAATTATCTATCTTTTGTTTTTTTATATTTTTAAAAATGCAGTGCTTCTTGAATTGTTAAATGTATCTCTATTCCAGTTAGAAAATCAAACTTTCCTCTTCTAAAAAAATTCTTCATCTCTTTGCATGTATTTATAGCTCCATGGACCCTTTGCAAATATAGAACACCAATTTTATGTTAATGCTTTTAACCACATATTAGGTATTCTTTTTATATAATAATTTCCCCAGAAATCATCTGCATTTTTCTATCAGTATATCATCCAATACTGGTTTTCATCCACATTTTTCTTTAACTTATTATTTCCCTTAAATATTTTTCCTTTTTCTATATCCAGCTTTATAGCTTTGTTCTTATTTATTATTTTTTACTCCCCAGCATTATAGTTTTGTCTTTATTTATTATTTTTGTTCTCAAAAGAATATATCTCTAAAAAATATCATATGTAAAACGAGTACTCATTTTAAAAGCAAACTTACTAAAAAAGAATGCTATACATACAGCAGAAAGTGCAAAATTGGATAAAGAACTCCACATTAATTCAAAAAAAAGGAATACTGATAAAATTTATTTAATTTGTTATTGGATTTATTTTAGAGTAAAAATATGTCAGCCTCTTCCCTTGATGTTATGAACTTATCTTTATTAAAGTGAAAGTGATGTAAACCAATATTGGATTATACTGGAAGATATAAAAATAGTGAAAACATTAAGGAGAATTTACTAGAATATTTTTTCAATATAAAACACATTTTCTGTGTTTAAAAGAAACTATTATTATTTATAATATCCTGCAATGCTAAGCATGCTTTTGATTATTTAAAGTTATATTTATAGGATAAATAGTCTACTGAAGGCAATCTTATTTACACTATGAATATGTCTATAAATAGTCAAAAGCATCCTTAGCACTGTAGGATATTATAAATAATAATATTTTCTTTTAAGTATGGAAAACATATTTTATATTGAATTACATTAAAAAGAAAAGAAGTAAAATTATTGAATTACATAAAAAACTTTTAAAAATATTTCAGTTAAAAATTACAAAAGTAAGAGCTATAAAAGTAATTTTACGTCAATGGATTTTTCAGTGATATTTGTCTATACTGTAATATTTGTTTTTAAATAAAAATGAAGTTTTATTATTCTCATTCATCATTTTTGAATAATAGTATTTTTGTAATCTAATACATAATAAGTTTTTTTGTTTGTGCCGTTACATAACATAATAACATAATGCACTAGAAAAAAAATGTTAGAATATTAGTGAGTAAATGTGAGATTCTAATATTAAATTTAATTAATATTTCTTTAGATTAATAAATCATATTTGTCACAAAGTTATTAATTTATTTTTATCATTTGTGACAACAGACAAAAACATAATTTTTATCAGTTATAATTATTATTAGCATTAGTTTCTAATTATTAAGGGTTAAGAGTTAAACCAAGTTTGTTAATGTAAACTCCATTTAAGGAAATTACAGCTATGTAATTATTTTTGTTATATATACGTATTTGTTTTTTCACTCAACTGATTATGGGTGTGTGCTGAAAATCAGATATATTAATCTTTAACTTGGATTAAAGTTTATATCTGTGCTAGAGAAAAATCTTTAGCTTAATAAATGATTAGTAATAATCATTACGTGTTTATCAAAAAGTTGATAACGTAAAAGTTGTGAGTTGAGTAAACTGACGTTTGAAAATAAAAATGAGACAATTTGCTCTGCATAAATAATCTTCATGTAATAAAGATGTATATGAGAGATGATGACCTGGCCCAACTGATGAGTGCCGGTTCAGCACGAAATGCATCCTGGGTATTATTTGTCTTTTATTGTATCTTTGTTTATATGAAATTATTTATGAAATAAAAAAGAATGGAGAAATATGGAAGCTGTCTATCTATAAAAAAAAAAAAACTTATATTACTTTCTGAATTTTGACAATAAAAGCATTAGAAACATCTTTAAATTTACATCTCAATTGTACCTCATCCATAATATTAACTAATATTGTATGCTGACTAAGTCTATGTGGATATTATAATTAGAAAAGATTTGGGATCAATGTTATTTATACAATTTTACTTGATGGTAATTGGACAAAAAAAAAAACATTATTATTTATTTAAACTAGAATTAAATTCCTTTTTGCAAATACCAATTAAAATTACCACACCACTAACTTATACATTTAAAAATTTCTTCTAATATATGAATATGATTCTATTTATTAAGACAGGGGCTGAGATTATAGCCATTAATCAAGTGTGGAGATAGTAGACCTTATCATTCTTATTCAAGGGAATTTTATATGATGTGATATTGAAAGAGTCTGCATTACATTTATATAATCAGCTACTAAATGGGGCATTCTGCTCCTCTCTTTTTTATTTATATTATTTGTCTATCGATTTATGATTAAATTATTATTATTATTTATTTGTTCCAAAGAACTTGTAAAATAAAATTGATATTTTGAGTTATGTAATTCTTTATTTAGATATAAGATTAGTTAGGCCTTATCCCCAAAGTCATTTGTTTTAATATTTAGATCTGAGATATCGATTGTGTCGAATACTATCTATCTAGGAATGTTTCAATAGTGAGTGGATATTATCCTTTATCATTTTATCTGACTATATCTCTTTAAAAGCTTTCATGGTATGGTTGATGGTGAAGGAAAATTTATAACTTATCTGAATTTTAATTGTCTTGATTAATTCTCATAAAGCTAAACAATCCATTATATTTTAATTTAGTTTCTTGAATAGAAAGGGAATTAAATCATATGACATTAAAACTAAATCTAATTAAATCATTTTGATACTATTAAACCACTGGATTGTGAATAAATCCAGTACATTATAACCATGAGCACAATTACTGAATACAAAACATTTAAAACTAAAATCACCTGACCTAGTAAATAAATTATAATTACATTAAATAGAGAATGTTGAGATGATTCATGAAATAGTAATAGTCAATACTTTTGAAGTGGAGAGTAGTTTCTATTATCTTATTATTGAAAATTTTATTAAAACAATGTGTTTATTATTTTTTGCCAACATATTAATAAAATGGAAAATTTGAAAGGAAATAGTAGTTTTATGTCAAATTTTTGAATAAATTTAAAACAAGTATGGAATAAAATCAAGTGAAGCTAAAAGAAAAGATGAAATCAAGTAATATGAGTATGAAGAAAAGATTGAATGGGTTGGGAAAAAATCAATAAAAATATGGAAAAGAGTCAAATGAATATGCAAATGACCTTTAAGAGTATGGAAGGCAATATAAAAAAGGGAAAAAAAACATGGAAAAGTATTGTGAGCAAAACAAAATAGATTGGAAATTGAAAATAGAAGAAAGTCAGAAAAATATAAAGGCAAAAATAAAAAATTTGATTGTGAAATTTAAAAAGGTAAAAAAGTCATCTTAAAACCTTCAAAGTTATATAGTCTTGAAGTTAAATTTGTTCAGAAAAACATACCCGAATTCCAATTTGCCTACATCACATAAATTGCATAAATTTGCAGGTCTAAATGTGTTTTTATTTAGGAATCAAAATTTATAAATTCAAAGCTGATAGGAAGGCTAATATTGCAAGCTATATAAGGGATTTATTAAGTGTTGGCTTCAGCTACAGATTAATTACTAAGAAAATTGATCAATCTTATAAAAAATCAATAGCTAACAACACTATTAAAGATAAACCACAAATCACCCTCCCATACATCCCCAAAGTATCTAAACAGCTTATAAAAACTTTAGCTAATGAATTTAAGGTCAGCTTCCAAGTTGTATATAGCATTTCATGTCCTCAGGCTGGATGCAGTGCCACATACTATTGGGAGACCAAGGCTACAGTCTATAATAGAGATGCTCAGTACATGTATACATATAGAAGAGCAAAAAAAACTTTACGTCTCAATATTTTTTGAACATGAGCAGCAGGCTGGTCATGTGTTCAAACCCTCCAACCCCAAGGTAGTGTGCACTGAAGCTAATGATTGTAAAAGGAAGATTAAAGAAGTGTATTTTATCATCAGTGATAACAACATGATCAATAGACATAACACATGTTTTGCTATCTCAAAAAAATGGGCAAGTTAATTTACATATGCATTTACATACATTAGTATTTATCAATATCACAACAATGATTTAAAATCTGTTTTGGCCATGAATATGAGGGGGGGAAACCTCGAAAGCACTAGGCCTGCATTAATTTACTTTGATTGTTTTTGTTGCCACTAACAGCTTCTTCATCCAGCATATTAAAGTGCTTGTATATACAAATGGTAGAAGAAAAAAATCAATAAAATAGTAAAAAATGGGAAGCTAAGATAGTTATCATAAGTTTAAAGTGAATAATAATAATATGAAGAAAAACTGGAAAATTGAAATTATATCAAGAATAATCAAAAAAAAGTTAGTATTATAGGAGGTAGTTAAGAGTAAACAAGAAATCAAAAAAATGATTGAATATAAAGGCTATATGAATAAAAATTTCATTACTTTAAAGAAAATTTCTATACTTTAAGTCTGAATGAAGATCAAGTAAAGAAGAAACAAAGAAATTTTTTAAAAAAAATCGTGATACATCTGAATCAATTTATTGTTGAAAAATGTCACAATTGGAATTTTATCAATAAATATAATGGAAAAAATTTAAGAAGTCACTGTAGGAATGCAGGTGGTACAAATGTATACCAAAAAAAACTCCATGAAATTATGAATAAGGGAAAAGAAAGGAGGATTTAGTTTCTATTTATCTCAAGTTTATAGATTTTTCTCTATCATATAAGTTAAGAGAAATACTTAATCAATAGAATTCAGTGTAGTTATGTCAAAAAGGAAGTAAAAATAAAAATAATCCTGAATCCTGGGGCAAAATGTAAAGTTAGCTAATATATTTATTAGATATATAAAATTCTATACTGAGGTAGAGGAAAACATAAAATATCTAGGAAATTTATGTTTTCTTTATAAATGTGCTAAGAAATAGTAGAAAATTGCAATAACTGGTAACTATTTTTATGTAGCTTTCAAATATTGATATGATATTCAATATTTAACTGTAGCAATAATATGTGAAGATTGTCATCATACAATCCTGAAAAAATTTTAGAAGAAAAAAAAGATGCAAAACAATATTAGGTCTTACAAAAAATATAACGTTCAGATTAATTTGAAAGTTTTACACAATTTTTTCATTGCAATGTATCAAAATTTAAAATTATAACTGTAATTTTTTATCTGAAAGACAAACTGTTTGAATAGTTAGACATAACTTATCCAAAAACACATAGAACAAATTGTGCTTACAGTTTTGAGTGCATAATATTGCAGATAACTCAGTTCTTATCATCATAAACATTGAAGAATCTCACAAGTAAGAAATAAGAAAGAAACAAATGATAAAATGTTATATTGTTTCAATAATGTAGAAATTTTCAATAAATTAAAAAAATAATAGGATGGGAAATTCAGAAATCCCATATAAAACATGAAAGCGTTGTATTAAGTCAAACCCTATATAAATAAAAGAAGCAATGGCAATTGATTAAGTAATAAAACTACCCAATAATGATAACAATGAGGCTTAAAGAATTGAGATAAAAATTTAGAAAGATATAAGTTCATAATATGGTAAAAATGTGAGATGACAGCAGAAATTTCTGTGCTATGAGATGTAGTCCAATCAATCATAAATATTTTTTTAAATATAAAAAACCAGTGAATATATAATAGTGTGCCAAATTTCTTATAATAAATATATATTAAATATCAGTGATTGGTTGTTTGAGAAAACCATCAGAGATCAACAAACTTAGAAACACATCTTTATAAATTTTATAACATTTTTGAAAAACCATTTAAATTATCTGAGCATGTGATAACCAAAGAAAACTACCCTTCCACTCATGATGTATTGATCAAATATAATTCCATGTCAATAAATGTTTAAAAAAAATAGGCAGCCATCTATTCTTGATGGGAATAAGGGAACCTATAATGCTAGGAGTTTGATCCCTTATACTTCAGCAGAGTATCCTGGCAAAGATCTCCAAATAAATTACTTTAAGTTTTCTAATGAAAAAGTATGATATTTACCAGTAGTTAAAAAATTTTTTTTATATTATTATTAGTGTGTTTATTATTATTAGTGTATTTTATTAGTTAGGATTTTTTTTTTTTTGGATATAGTTAAAACAAAAGTGCTGATGATTTTATCCGAAGGGGGGGAAAGTTGTGCCATTACAATTTAGTCACTAGCTAAATTTATAGTAATGTGCATGTAGGAAAATGTAAAACAAAATCATCATCACATTTTTATCTAAAAAGGAAGCTGTAGGGCATTCAAGTTTAAACCCTACAAGATCCAGTTTTAAAAGCTTTAGGGTCAACAATTATATTTTTTATTTGTTTGTGTGTTAATAAAACTCAAACAGAATGGTCCACACATTTAATTATTTAATATTTGATTTTTTCTGTTAAAAATCAAAGTTGCACATATATAGGCAATGTATGTGTAAACTATTTAATTGTTTTATATTTCAAATATTAAACACTTTAACTTTCTTTAAGACTAACCCATGCTTGATCAATTTTGATATCTTATTCTGTTTCTATTTTTGCTTTTCTATAATTGTAAGTGGGAATTGAAAAAGTCACAGATTTAATTTTAAATATTAAGGTTATAATTACTAAGTTATTGTAATGACAGTTTATGAATGATTTGAAATGATAAAGTATGTGTGTACATTACATAGAGAAATTTACATTTATTATATATTGAAAGAAAGGGTTAAATCTGTTAAATTATTTTTTTTTTACAATTTTATGTTAAAAGAAAAAAATCTGTTGAATCAGATATCTATTTTTGTAGCAATTTTGTTTTTGTAAATGATTGTTTGTCATTTTGGAGCTTAAGCTTGGTGGGAACTCTAGTTTTGAAATTGTCTCATCTTAAGATTAGAGAAAAGAAACTCCAATTTTAGATATTACAGATATATGTGAAAAAGGAAAAAGGATTAAGACTATTTTTTTAAAGACAGAAGTGTCTGAAAACCAGGTGTGTGATTTTTTTTTGAGTTGGTCAAAAATAGCAATTCACACTATCACTCTAATTGGGTGAGTTGACTCAAAAATCAGATATAAAAGCAGTCTGGAAAATCAGTTAAGTGATTAGATTAGATTAGACTATTATTATAATATATTGTGAGAGAGACCTTTTCAAAAATTATTGAAACTAAAGCAGACAAACATTTTTAGTTCTGCTGGATAGTTTTTTTTTAAAATCATTTTTTATGAAGTTTTGAATGTTGAAAATATAAGAAATGATGGGGTAGAAAAATTATATATGAGTCTCATCAAGATCTGACCATCGTGGAGCTGCAGATCATATAGGAAAGAAAAGATGTCTTGTCTGAAAAATAATATTCTACACCTTTCAACTGACCGAAAGAAATAAGATGTTTTTAAATAGAAGGAAGAAAACATTCACCTGTATTCGAAGAAGATCAGAAAGATGAATTAACCTAATGATAAATATTAATCATCAAGTCCAATTAATTGTTCCAGCAACTGAGTTTAAAACCCAGGAAATTTATAAACGTGAAAACAACTGCTGTATTTCATCCACTAAAAGAATCATGCTTGACAGGAAGAGAAAAAAAATTAATATAAAGATTTCCAAATTGTCCACTAAAGCAAATAACTTCAATCAGATCATCATCATCAAATAATTATACACTTTAAGAAAGAGATTGTTCCAAAGAAACACGGAAATTGTTGCTGCCAAAGATAGACATTAAACAAGAAAAATTTGATTCATTAGAAGTCACTACAAAGAACTGGTAGTATAATTTTTTTTTGATATATTTTCTTTATGATATCAGAGTCTTAATAAACTTTTAGCAATAAAGTGGTATATTTTATTTAAAAAACTTTTAATGACTATTCAGATCAATTAAAACCAAGAATGTCTTACTAATAATAGCCTTGAGCTTTATAAATGATCTTGAATGTATCAAAATTATTTGTTTATTAATTTACAGTTATGAAATATTAATGTGTAAAATAATTTTTTGTATTATTATTTTGGTTTTAAATAATATGTTGTTATTATGGGATAAAACATGCACATACCTAATGATATTTTTATATGTGTATAATTGTGTGCGAATGTGATGTAATAAGCAGTGTTGCAATATTAAATTATTTTGTTTTAAGAAAGTATAGCATTTCAGAGGTAGAAGGGAGGGGGAGAAAATGATTTAAAACTTGTTCAGTAAAACTTGCTCTTTCAATTTTACTAACAGTTATTTTGTCATTCTACTTACATGTTAGATTTATAAAGTATGTGTGCCAATGAGTGGAGATTTTGTTTTATGAAATACTTTTCTTGTGGATGGAACATTTTAACAAATCGGTTACCCCATTTAATACAATATACTTTTGAAATACATTTACAGGAAAGGGGGAAGAATTTAAAATTTAATGTTATGATTTTAAAACAGTCGATTATGATTATTGTTATTATTGTTAATATAAATTTTCACGTAAATATAGAAATTTTTATGTATATGTTAGAAATTCAGTAATAAATATTAGTTTATGTTATTAAATGAGGAGTATATAGTTCATTAAGAGTAGTCTTTATCAAGTGTGATCATTCATCATCAATGGTTGAATATTAGTTGTTTAAGATATGATTGAATATGCTAAGATTAACAATAATTATGAATTTCTTTATAAAAATTAGGTTTTATGTTTAGGCTTAGTCCTAAAGCTGTGGTTGAAACCATTGTCATTATCGTTATCATCATCATCATCATCAACGTTTTAATTAATATGTTTAAAGGCCATAAATAAATATTGATTTCATAATATTTAGTGATTTCTTAGTATTGTTATAACCACCATCCCCTCATCTATTTCATGCAAGGATGAGTGAATTGCCATCCTAAATTAGTAGTAATCTGAGCTAGTAAAACTTATAAAAAAATATTGAAAGACATTTGTTATGCTAAGGTCTAAAAATGATTTATGTCTAATGAATTCCACTTCAGTTTAAAGATGTTTTATGTTACCTAGGTGTTTACTTAAATATTAGTGCATACAGTGTTATGGGTCTAAAATCAAAAGCATACATTTTGTAAGAAATAAAGTACCACAAGGGATTCAAACCCGGTACATGTGAAAAGGTTATTAGATATAACTGTGCCTAGATTCAGATAATCTAGTGGCGCCCTGATAGACCCTATTCACTTGTTGTTCACTTAGACATGCGCTTAACATCAAACCAAGAAATGAAAGTGAGTAAAATCTACAGTTGGATATACCGGAGAAGATATTTTATTGAGTTACTAGTGTGCTCACCTCACTTGATTTCCATATACCTGAGTTATAATAGTTGTTATTAATAATTTGTTTATAATTATTGATATTGTGATATCTTGAGAAATCTAATTATAGAAGTATGTTTCATTGAATCCAATGACCCTTAATATGATTGATAACTCAGTCTGATCTTTTGTTTAGTGGCTTATGCTCAGCAAGTTGCATATACAATTCTTTGCTCTTTGATATAAAATAAAAGCTACAATTCTACAACAATTCTATTCATTTACTAAGCTAAATATTTATATTTGAATCTTTTCTTAATTATTTAATACATATGGATCATTTGATCATCTTTATTAAGTTACCATGAATACAATATTTGAATATTTGAGATTTTAATAATATTTGGATTTTGACAAATCCAATGATATTTTAATATACAATTCAATTTCTCTTTAATATGTTACAATGGACCTTTTGAGCTACTTTAAAAAGGTTACAATATATATATTATATAATGTAACCGGACCCACACATACAATTTTATTACCTTGGTTGTAACAATTTGCTGATGAGCATGTTGCAGGAAGGAACTATCAATTGGAATTCCCCAATGTAGATGTTATCTCCCACTACAACAATATTTCCTGCTCATCAGAGGATGTAGCACCATAGAGACTGGAAGCATTCAGACATTTCTGTGTTTGGTTTTCCAAACGGCACCATTAGAGTTCCATCTCACTACAACCTGACTTACATAGGTCTAGTTATGCCAGACATAGCTCAGAAGGCATGAAATTCCCATGAACAAGGGCAATGAATGATAAGTGATGCAAAAAATAATAGAACTGAACAACTGGATAACTAAAATTAATTTTAAGTAACAACAATTTTATTTAACAACAGGTTTAAGTAAATGTCAATCAAATAAAGTTCTTTCATATCCATGTGAAGATTCATTTTAATTTATCTTGTCTCTTGGTATACATCCAATATTAGTACAATATGAATTAAAGAATGCAAGTTCTTTAACCATTTACATCTTTAGTTATTTAGTCAATTCACAGAGAGGAATGTGATACATGAAGACAACAGAGATAATAATGAAGACAACTGATAGCATTTGATTCAGATTTCCCACTTAATTCAAACAAATATTTCATCCATGGTCCATTGTTTATTTGGTATTCTTCCAATAATAGCACTTAAATTATGTAATTTGTTGTATAATAAATAATTAATAAAGCAAGTCATATATAACATGACATTACTTTTATGAGCTTGTATTTCTTTCAATAGTTCTTTAATATCCATGTGATGACTCATTTTCAGTTCATTTATGAAAAGGTTAGAAGCAGTTTATTGATCAATAGTTCATTTATAAGTCATTCTAATAAAGTTCATCCTTCATTTTAAATGAAGGATCATTTCGATTTATCTTGGGTAAAGAATTCAAATAGTAAATATAGATTTATATGCATAAGTTTCATTATTTTCTTCACATAAAATCAATATTCAGGTAAGCATTTGCAATCCATATAGTACTTCATTATGTTTTTTTAATTTATCAAATCAGGTAATGTAAACAATTCTGGGTTTGTGGACTATTCATAATCCAGTCAAGTGTCAATGTGCATTTATATGCATAAGCTTCATTATTTTCTTTTTATACTATCGAGATGCATGTAAGCATTTGTAATTTTTATTTAATTATTCTAATATATAGCATAAATATTGTTATTTGGTCTGTCACAGATGTATATTCCTACCTATAAATTGATCAGCAGTTGCATTTATTTATTAGCCAGTTAGAGTTATATGTAATAGCTCAGTATTTCTGACTCTTCTAGGTATACTTATTTGTATATCAGTAATATAAATTGTTATAACTATTTGTTTTTAGTTGGGTTTTTTTAATCTAGATGCTTCTGCATATAAGAAGTTAATCATTTATGATTTGTCTCATTAAAAATGCCTTTTTATAATTTATCATTAATAAAACGTATTTTCACATAATTCATTTTAAGAAAGATGTTTGTTTTGTTTTTTATTTTTATAAACATGTATAAGTATTGAATAAAATACCTTTTGATTATTAACATTTAAGACATCTAGCATTTACAATTTATTATTAATAAAACGTATTTTTACCTAGCTATTTTTATTCATAATTTTTTTTTCTTTTCTAAAAAAGATGTTTTGTTTGTCTTTTATAAACACATATAAATATTGAAAATTTTATAAAATGGTTAACTTCATTTTATCCAGTTTGTTCCTTCATATTCATGATATGACTGCACTCAAAAAGGTATTATTGTATTTCAGCTGAATGACATTATTTACTTTCCATGATGTTTACCCAGGAAAATCTTGGAGAAACATGGCTTTGGAGGAAGAGAAGAAGCTGTTACCACCTAGCCTTCCACCGTTATTTCCTTATTAATGTTTTCTTTTTTCATCATTAACAGTGGTTCTTTAACTTCTCTTAAAATCTTTTTATAATCCTTTTAAAATCTTTTTTAAAATCTTTTCACAAATCTTCTTTAAAATCTACTTTAAAAATCTCTTTATAAAATCCCTTTGAAATCTGTTTGAAAACCTTTTAAAAAATCTCTTTGAAAACTTTTTTAAAAATCTGCTCTTAACTTCCAACACAACTATTTATAGTCTGATCATTGGATTGATTAAGCAGCCTTGCCATATCTGATTTGTTATACAGCTCTCATTTAAGCCTGAGTGCTTTTCTCTTCTTATGGATTGGACACTCTACTTTTCGCAGGACAGATAAGAAATTAAGTCATGTTTTCCAATTTGATAAGACTGCCTCAAGCGATTATCACTTTATATGACAACATCGTTCCAAAAATTAAAAGTGTAATATTTTTAATAAATGCCAGCTTTTATTTCTATCGTAATTTAAAACTATAAAATCTATAATGATTTTCTTTTAATTATAAACTTTTTGCTTTATTTCTTTTTTAATTGATCAAATTATCTTTCTTTTTTCATTGCTGTCAACTTTCATGATTCTTTTGTTTCTTTAAATTTTTAGTTTTCCTTAACCATTATTAAGTCTTTTCTTTTTTAACAACAAATCATGCTAGACTTTTTAAATGGGGGGATCTTTTGAATATATACATGGAACAGTATATCTGTTTCATTACCCCCCACCAAATTTTGGGATGAAATCACCTGGAAGTATGATTTTATTCCACATATTATACACATAATTTCTCCTTACTGCATCTCTTCTGGTTTTAGATGTGCTTATGAAATGGGTAAGATGAACTGGAAAAGTGAATACATGAACTGAAGCTCCAATGCCAGAATAAGTATGTGGCCAAGCACAAACTACCGGTACACCCTGCCCCATGATGTCACAAGAAAATATCTCATTTTAAGCACTATCTTTCTTGTACCTAGAGGGATCATCCAACTAAGAGTAGGAGCCAGGAAAAATTTGGCACTGGGCCAGCCCTGCTCAGCTTTTGTGAGTCTTAGGGCCTTATTCATTTGGTCTATTCATGAGACCAAGGCCTATTCATGAGACCTATATATACACACCATTGGACTACTCTAGGAGCTCAAGATCCAGGTCTAGATAGTGCCGAGCATATACTTCAGAGCATCATAATACAATGCATTCAAGCAGCCCTGCTCAATAATCCACCCACCCCAACATGAAAAACACAAATTCATGCATCACTACATCCCACTCACAAACTTCTTCCATCAGCTATCTCTATAAAAGGTCATAACAGCCTTGTATTGAATGTTCCCTTTTCTTTTCCTGCTTCTCCTACCATAAATGCATTATTCCCATATTGCTTCACTATTGTATATGGGCCTTCATAAATACCCTGAAACCACTTATATATGTTTCGTTCGATATGACTTACTGGACATCCGCGAACCATCACTCGATCTCCAACTTGAAAGGAATGGGATGAGCTTACATATTTCTTCTTCCATATCGCACTACTCTTGAAGAGCCTTTTCTTGATCCTTCTTATCAATAATATCTGGTACTATTGGAATTTTCGTATGATAAAGCATGGGTATAGATTTTCCATAATGAAGTTGCACAGGTGCAAAACCTGTTGACAGATTCAGTGTCTAGTTAATATAGTTGATGACTCATTGGACTTGGTCAACCCATCCATGGTGATTCATATTTAAGTATACCCTGAATAACTAACCCAGCTCCTGCATTACATGTTCACATGGGTTGGATTGAGGGTTATAAATAGATGTCAGTATATGCTTTATATTCTTCTTGCTGATCCATTTTTACCATTCAGTAGAGACAAATGGGGTGCCATGATCAGAGATGATTATTTGTGGTTTTCCCACTTTGCTAAAATGTCAGTTTTGTAACACTTTTATAGTGTTATGGGCATTAACTTGAGGTATGGAATATGTAACTACCCATTTGGTGAATATGTCATAACCAACCATCAAATACTTTATCCGATGAAATGGGGGCAAAGGCCATAGTAATCCACTGCTAGAATTTCATTAGGTTCCCTTGCAAGAATTGGGTTCAAGGACCCTGAGTAAGATTTATTCAATGGCTTGGTTATTTGGCAAATTTCACACCCTTTTATTAATGACACTACATCTTTGTATTGCTTTGGCCAATAGAACTAATTTCGTAACAAGTGGTAAGTCTTTTTGACACCATAATGTCCATATAATCTATGGGTGTATATAATAAGTGGATTGTGCATCTTTAAAGGTACTACAATTCACCACTGATTAGTGAGATACTGATGCAATATTGCAAAAGCTTTTTTCTGACTGCATATTGTTTCCACTGTTCTTCCACTGGCTTAGCTTCCTGATTCTGGCTCCTTTTCTGCTTTTCGATTTCTTTAAACACTTCTCTACAATATGCATCATCTTTTTGATGATCTTCTAGCTGGTGTAGACTGGTTTCAACATCTTCTGTACTGATTAGACCTGCTGCTATGATGCACACATTATCTGCACATAAATGTTGTTGTTACAACTTAATAGGGTTTCAGCTCAATGCATCTGCAACTACATTGTCTAACCCTTTACAATATTGATCCATATAATCGAATTCCTGAAGCAACAAGCTCCACCTCACCAAATGGCTATTGGTTAGGTAACTGTGGTTCAGGAATTCTAAACATTTGTGGTCTGTAATAATGACCATTTGTGACCCAAAGAGAAATCGGCGGAACTCCTGGAAGGCTCATATAACTGCCAGAGCCTCCTTTTCTGTCACAGTATAATTCAACTCTGGGCCTTTTAATAATCGGCTAATAAAATATAAAACTCTCCATTGATCATCTCCATGAACTTGGTACAGGCTCGCTCCCAGGCCATAACTGCTGCCATCTGTTTGAAGATAACACGACTGACTAAAGTCTGGGTAAGTTAACATTACTTGCTCCAGAAATTTCTTCTTAATTGATTCAAAGTTTTCTTCTTGTTCACTGGTCCATTTCCATGGTGCATCCTTCCTTATTAACTGAAGTAAGGGATCCATATTGAGAGCAAAATCTTTATAAAATTTATTATAAAAGTTGCAAAACCCAAGGAAAGATCTACTTTCCTTTTTTTGTCTTGGGCTTTAGGAACTCTTGAATAGCCTGTATCTTTTCATACTGTGGTCTAATGCCCTGATTGTTGATGACATGGCCCAAAAATTTTACTTCCCCCCTCTACCAAGGTACTCTTCTTTATGTTAATTTTTATTCCCTTTTCTTTACACTCTTTAAAAAAAGTCCTAAATGTTGGATGTGCTCTTCTAAATTCTCTGATGCAATGACCACATCATCAACATACATTGTTACAACTTGCTTGATTTCATCTGACAACACTCTGTCTAGACACTTCAGCAGCTAGAGCCACTGGTTTTCAACCCAAAAGGCATCCAGTTAAATTGTTAGGAATATCCATTGTACCAGAATGCTGTATATCTCCTATCTCCAGGATGCAGCTTAATTTGCCAGTAGCTGGCTGTAAGGTCAAGGGTGGTAAAGATATTCTTCCCTTGTAATTTTATTAGTAACTCATAAATTGGAGGTGATATATTACAATCTGGCACTGTTATTCTATTCAGTTGACGAGTATCCAAGCATAAACGGACTGTACCTTCTTTTTTTTCATGACTACTAGTGAACTGTTAAAAGGGGATGAACATTTGGAAATGATTCCCCATCCTATCATTTCTGTTAGTTGCTTTTCTACTTCTGGTTTATACTGATGGGGTATGGGATATGACCAGGACTGGCATGGTTGCTCATCTGTCACCTTTATTCAATGTTCATACCCATGAATAATCCCTGGTACTTCTGAGAAAATATCTTGATATACTTTTAGCAGCTTTTCTATCTGCTCCTGCCTTTCTTTTATCAGTGAGGATTCTTGAATCTTTGATTCAATTATTTGCCATGGTGGATCTTTCTGGACACAACCCATTCACATTGAATGATGTGTTTCTTTCAGGGTAAAGGGTATGACTTCACCTCCACACATGACTTGACACTTCTGAAAGTCCAACATGCACTGAATTTGGTGCATTGCATCTGCTTCCACCAAAGCTTCATGTATTAGTCCCTTCATGATTAAAAAGGCATGATTAAGCTGGGTTTTTCCTAACCACATTTGAATCCATATCTGTTTGGATTCCACCCAAACTTTTTTATTATTGGCCAAAGTGACTTGAATTGCCTTGATGGGTAGGGTTTGAATATCAAGATATAACATTTTCATTTGGCCATACAACTCTTCAAAGATCACAGACAGCTGACTCCCTGAATCCAACAAAGTTTCAACAATAATCCCCCCCCAGCATTATTTTAATTTTGGGCCATTGTTGCATATTATATTGAGGGACTTTATCCATTAAGCGTTTGCTATTAGTTTTCTCTTGATTCCTCAGTTTATTGCTAGGACCCCTAGGTGAGGAATCATTTATTGAGGTCCTTCCCTGTTTAACCCTTCATAATTTAGTTTTTTGGGACCAGTTTCTTGTCCCATCTTTGGATATTTGTCAGGCCAGACATCATCATGGTGGCTTCCCTTTTGTCTCTTTTTCTGTAGTTCAATGGTTCTACCCACACTTCTTTGCAGGTCATCATCACTATTTAATTTTTTTATAACCCAGGTTTGGTGTGGGCTGTGCATATTTCCCGTTGAATATCTTCTATGCCTTTCCAATGGTGGTATCACATTTCTTGGGTGATGATACCATGGTGGTGGATTATAGTTGTTATATTTTTGAGGAGGCATTTTCCTTTTGTATCTGATGGCTCCTATTCTAGGCCCATCATCTTTTCTATAGGAATGTTTGTTTTGTGGTTGCTTTGCTCCTCCTTCCTTGGTTTCTGATGCACTGCAGCTATCATAGTCTGTTAATAGTTCAGCAACATGCTCAATACATCGATGATCAGTCCCAATTAGCATTCTTTCTATGTAACTTGGGAAGCTGTGCCATATCAATCTAATAATATGGAGTTCAAATAGAAGGTCAGATGTCAAGGCTCTCAACCTGGTCACCTATCTTCTAAAGAAGGGTGTATAAGGCTCTCCAGGTGGACATTTCTCCTGGGGCATCTTATATTTAATCCCCTCCTGATAATCATCACTCCAGTAACAGCTCATTAGTGCTCCTTTAAAATCATCAAAATTTGTAGGTTGGGTGAACAGTGAATCCCACCATGCTTGTGCTGCACCATGGTGATGACTACATGCTATTGCCAGTTTTGCCTCTTCTGTCAATATATTAATACTAAAGTACCTCTCCAAACTTTTTACATATTCTATAGGTGCTTCATTACAGCTCCCTAAAAAAGTTCTGATTTTTAAGAATTGATTTACATTTCCAAACATCTGATTAGTTATAGGAATATCATGACTAACTTGATAATTCTCTTTTTGACTTTCTTTTGGGACTGTTTCTGCATTTCCTTGTTTAGGAAATGTATTGCTATTTTTTATTTCTATCTCTTTCATCCGGGTGGTCAATATATCCACCTTCTCCTGCATGGATTCTTGGATTCTTATTATTTTTGTATCCATGGCTTTGCATATCTGGGTCATTTTGACTTCTTGCTCTATTAGAGAGCCTTTTACTTCCTCCATCACTTCCTCCTTATTTTTAATATTTTGTTAGTCATTTCTTTTATTAACTGGCTGAACTTTTCATTTTGGCTTTTAGTTATTTCTGATTTGTTCTTTCAATTCTCTTTTGTCTTCTTCTCTCTGTTCTCTGTGTTCCTTTTATCTTCCTCTTTTTTGTTGTCTTCTTCTCTCTGTTCACTATATTCTTTTTATCTTTCTCTTTTCTTGTTGTCTTCTTCTTTCTGTTTCTCTCTTCTCTTGTTGTCTTCTCTCTGTTCCTCTTTTCTTGTTGTCATCTTCTCTCTGTTCCTCTCTTTTCTTATTATTTTTTTATCATTTCCATTAACTGGGCTAACATGAATGTCTCCCCTGTTTTCTGTGACTGCTTTTAATCATCTGCTTTGACTTCTTGTTTATTTTCTTCCTCAAAAAGATTTTCTATACTTTCTGTATTCATCTTTTTTTTTGTTTTTGATCTAGTTATCATCAATATTTTTTTTTAATTTTATTTCTACTTTTTTATTTCGATTTTGATAAGCTTCTCTCTCCATCCATACCATGATTAAACTCCAAGTCCTCATTATGCCTATTCATCATTTATGCCATTTATTTATTTTTAGTCTTTTAAAATTTTATTTTTCCACCCTTTTTGAATAAATCAAATCACTGCATCATATGCACTGTACACATCATAGAATCATGATTTGCTTATGCCTTTTCCATTTCTTCTTTTTTGTTCATTTCTAGCTGTTTTATGCATATGGATAGGCTAGCTAGATCAGGCCTCACAGTAGGGTGACAAATGTAACCGAACCCACACATACAACTTTATTACATCAGTTGTAACAATTTCCTGATGAGCATGTTGCAGGAAGGAACTAATGATTGGCAATCCCCAATGCAAATGTTATCCCCCCTACAACAATATTTCCTGCTCATCAGAGGATGTAGCACCATAGATACTGGAAGCATCTAGACATTTCTGTGTTTGGTTTTCCAAACGGTGCCACTAGAGTTTCATCTCACTGCAACCTGACTTACGTAGGTGTAGTTGTGCCAGACATAGCTCAGGAGGCATAAAATTCTCGTGAACAAGTGCAATGAATGATAAGTGATGCAAAAAATAATAGAACTGAACAACTGGAAAACTAAAATTAGTTTTAAGTAACAACAATTTTATTTAACAACAGGTTTAAGTAAATGTCCATCAAATAAAGTTCCTTCATATACATGTGAAGATTCATTTTAATTTATCTTGTCTCTTGGTATACATCCAATATTTGTACAATATGAATTAAAGAATGCAAGTTCTTTAACCATTTACATCATTAGTTATTTAGTCAATTCACACAGAGGAATGTGATACATGAAGACAACATAGATAATAATGAAGACAACTGATAGCATTTGATTCAGATTTCCCACTTAATTCAAACAAATATTTCACCCATGGTCCATTGCATTTCTTTGGCATCCTTCCAATAATAGCACTTAAAGGATGTAATTTGTTGTATAATAAAGTCTTTCTTTCAATAGTTCTTTAATATCCATGTGATGACTCATTTTCAGTTCATTTATGAAAAGGTTAGAAGCACTTTCTTGATCAATAGTTCATTTACAAGTTATTGTAATAAATTTCATCCTTCATTTCAAATGAAGGCTCATTTTGATTTACCTTGGGTAAAGAATTCAAGTAGTAAATGTGCATTTATATGCATAAGTTTCATTATTTTCTTCACATAAAATCAATATTCAGGTAAGCATTTGTAAACCATATAGTACTTCATTATGTTTTTTAATTTATAAAATCAGGTAAGTAAACAATTCTTGGTTTGTGGCCTTTTCATAATCCAGTCAAGTGTCAATGTGCATTTATATGCATAAGTTTCATTATTTTCTTCACATAAAATTAATATGCAGGTAAGCATTTATAATACATATAGTATTTCATTATTTTTTTAATTTATCAAATCAGGTAATGTAAACAATTCTGGGTTTGTGGACTATTCATAATCCAGTCAAGTGTCAATGTGCATTTATATACATAAGCTTCATTATTTTATTTATATACCACCGAGATGCATGTAAACATTTGTAATTTTTATTTAGTTATTCTAATATATAGCATAAATATTGTTATTTGTCTGCCACAGATGTATATTTCTACCTATAAATTGATCAGCAGTTGCATTTATTTATTAGCCAGTTAGAGTTATATGTAATAGCTCAGTATTTCTGACTCTCTAGGTATACTTATTTGTATATCAGTAATATCAATAGTTATAAGTATTCATTTTTAGTTTGTTTTTTAATCTAGATGCTTCTGCATATAAGAAGTTAATCATTTATGATTTGCCTCATTAAAAATACATTTTTTATAATTTATCATTAATAAACATATTTTCACATAATTTGTTTTAAGAAAGATGTTTGTTTTGTTTTTTATTTTTATAAACATGTATAAGTATTGAATAAAATACCTTTTGATTATTGACATTTAAGACATCTAGCATTTACAATTTATTATTAATAAAATGTATTTTTACATAGCTATTTTTATTCATCATTTTTTTTCTTTTTTAAGAAAGACATTTTGTTTGTCTTTTATAAACACATATAAATATTGAATATTTTATAAAATGGTTACCTTCATTTTATCCAGTTTGTTCTTTTATATCCACGATATGTCTGCACTCAAAAAGGGATCATTGTATTTTAGCTGAATGGCATTATTTACTTTCCGTGATCTTGGAGAAACATGGCTTTGGATAAAGAGAAGAAGTTGTTACCACCTAGCCTTCCATCATTATTATTTCCTTATCAATGTTTTTCTTTTTCATCATTAACAATTGTTCTTTAACTGCTCTTAAAATCTTTTTATAATCCTTTTAAAATCTTTTTTAAAATCTTTTCACAACTCTTCTTTAAAATCTTCTTTAAAAATCTCTTTATAAAATCCCTTTGAAATCTGTTTGAAAACCTTTTGAAAATCTCTTTGAAAACTTTTTTAAAAATCTCTTTGAAAACTTTTTTAAAAATCTAATCTGAACTTTCAACTCAACTATTTATACTCTGATCATTGGATTGATTAAGCAGCCTTGCCATATCTGATTTGTTATACAGATCTCATTTAAGCCAGTGTGCTTTTCTCATCTTAAGGATTAAACACTCTACTTTTCATGGGACAGTTAAGAAATCATAAGGATAAGCCATGTTTTCCAATTTGATAAGACTGCCTCAAGCAATTATCACACTTTATATGACAACATCGTTCCAAAAATTAAAAATGTAATATTTTTAATAAATGTCAGCTTTTATTTATATTGCAATTTAAAACTATAAATCAATAATGATTTTCTTTTAACTATAAACTTTTTGCTCTATTTCTTTTTTTATTGCTGTCAATTTTCATGATTCCTTTGTTTCTTTAAATTTTTAGTTTTTCTTAACCATTATTAAGTCTTTTCTTTTCTTTTTTAACAACAAATCATGCTAGTCTTTTTAAATGGGGGGATCTTTTGAATATATACATGGAGCAGTATATCTGTTTCTATATATATATATATATATATATATATATATATATATATATATATATATATATATATATATATATATATATATATATATATATATATATATATATAAAATAAAATAAAAAATACATATTATATAAAGTCAATGAAAATTAATTTTCTGAATAAAAAAATGCCAGATAAAGCAGTATTTCACTAATGCAAAAAATAATACATAGTAATAAATGAGTTGAATTAAGATTCCACTCTTGAAGAGTTAATTGGGGAGGTGTATTCAAAAGTAGATAAGGATCATGCATGCATATGTTTTTAATATACTGTCATATTAACACTTGTATTAAAAACAAATGAATATTTCCTATATTTTCCCAATTTTCAGTTCACATTTTCTGATCTTTGACTACTTAATAGCCTACATGTTTTCTCTCTGTGTGTGTGGAAAGTAGTTATATTCATACATGCAATTTGGGATTAATTATATTTGTACATATTTAACTATTTTAAAATGCAAATGAAACTATATTAATTTTATCTTTTCTTTTTTTATATTTTAAAAATTATTTTTATAAAAAATATCTCCTTTTTTAAAGCAAACATTTATTTATTTTTCATCTTTAACTGCTTCATTCAGAATTTCTCTCTTTAATAAAAGACCTACTTGTTGTTTTGATCATATTTTCAAAATTTTATTTTACTATTAAATCTTTATTGTATATCCTATAGTGATAATCTTTACATTATTTATTACAAATATAAGCTTACAAATGAAAAACATTCTAAAAGTCAATATTTGAAATTTATAAAATAGAAAAATTAATTATTAAAAGGAATACATAACAAAGCTTTTTTTGTATTGGATCACATTCTTGTTTATTCATGAGTATTATTAAACAAACTACTTTTATTTGAATTCCTTTTTTAAAATGGAAACAAATTTTAATTGAGACAACAAACCAGTATTTACGAAAGCATTTTTTTTTACTAATTAGTAATAACTACTGCTTTATTGGAACTATTTTTTTAACAACTTATCTTTTTAATAACCAATATTTTAAAATAAAATCTAATTTTAATCATGTATTTTGGGGGTTAAAATAAATATTTTACAAATTGTTGCATAAATAAGCTTAAATGTACAAATAAATTACTAAAAGTTACAATTTTTCTTTTTGAAATCTAAAAGAAAAAGCACATTCTCAAAAGATTGAGGCCAATTAATCTAGTAATCTGTGCTTTTGTCAATTTCTTTGTATTATAATACAACCAATCAAAGCATTGTTGGTTTCTTTTGAGATTGGAAATTGCATGCATATTTGTAATCTATCTGTATAATACTGACATTTTTGGATTTTTTTATAGTTAATAATTTTTGTTATTATTTCTATATAAAAAATCTGAACCAGAAAACTAACATTATAGATAACCACAAAATAGCAAAGAAAATCTGAAATGGTTCCTCAAAATGCCCCAAAAATGAGTGACTCAGTAACTAAATAATTAAAATACAATAAAACATGAAGTTTCAAATCTAGCATCAAAGATTATGATTAGTTAATTTATAGAATTTTTTAAAAAGAAGATACAGTATTTGTTTATTGAGCAAAAAAACTGTTAGAAATTTATTTTAAAATTTTAATTTTTTTTACTTTTACTCTCCATCACTGCCACAGATTTAATTGTTTTTGGTGAGACTTTTTATAAGCTTCCAACTTTTGATTTTAATGTATCAAAAAAATTGAACTTGATTTCATAGTAATATACATTTTCAAATTAAAAAAAAATATATCTAAAAGTTTGAACTTGAATTTTGCAATTATTGGAAAATAAGATCATAATAATGAAAAAGATGCTTTCATCATTGAATGCATGGCAAACAGAATAACTTCTGAAATTAAATGAAATATTTTTAATAAAATTTGTTGATACTTATAGAGTAGTCCAGATACCAATATTCAATCTAAAGAACTTAAAGTTTAGAATCTCCTATTAAAACTTATAATAATGATCATTGTTAAACATTTCAAATCTGTGAGTTTGTTTTTATTGTACTAAAGATTATCTTCTAATGTGTATGTAAACTCATATTGAAAAGAAATCAATAAAATGTCAATTTTTATTGTCATCTATCATATGTGCACATTTGTTGAGTCTGGGAAATTTAATGATTATTTTTTTCTTTAAAGTAACTTAATATAAGTTGAGGAAATCAGTTTATTTATGAAAACAAACAGAAGAGCTCCATAACAAATAATAATAAAAACATTTTTTATTAAAACAATTATTTAATTTAAATGATTTAAGCACTTAAACTTTTAAGTTCTTTAAAACAAACTTGGTTTTCAGACTAATCCTTAAGTACCAATTTGTTTGCAAAATGCAAATGAAAAAATAATAATCTCATAAATCTGTCAAATTCTGCTTTAAAATTCATTAAAATTATTTCATAATTTTTAGAATATTTCAAATTATTTTAAGATGGTGATGGCAATGACATATTCACTATAATTTTCATAAGGTGGGTTGATTAGAATGCTGCCATGATTTTCTTTATTAATACTCCACTAGAAGGTATTACTTATTTTAAAAAATAAAATATATATGCATAAAAATAGTAAAATAATGTACACTTTTGATTTTTAATAATTGTTAAACAAATATTGTGTAAAAATAATTATAAATCTTTATAAACTTTTTTTTAAAATAACATTTTTATTTATTCCAAAAACATTCTTGCAATAATCTCCAAAATAGAGTGGGCATAGATTACAAAAAATAAGTCAAACAAAGAGAAAGATGCAGTGCTAAAACTATTTACTTTTGCCAGTATTCAATTACATTGGCCTCTTTTGATTTTTTTAAAATAAAATAATATTTTAAAAATATTCAAATTTTTAAAAAAAATTAGTGAAATATTTCAATAGCTGTTCAAATGCAATTTAAGAAATATGATTACATTATTTATTCTGGATTTATTTAACTAAATGGCTTAGGCTAATGTTTTATATAGTTAAAAGCTTTTATTTTTAAAATATGATATTTTACACTAATTTACTAATGTTACCATTAACTGAGATAGAAGTAACTCTACCTTTACATGAGTTTTGTAATGTAAATAAGTTATTAAAAGTTAGAATATTACCACCTGTCATTTAGCATTTGTTGGTATTTATATTTAGCTTATTTACATAATTTTAAATGAGAGAGTGAAAGAATGAATAATAATAAAATTTATTTAACTGGTGTCAGATTTATTTTAAAAGAAAAATATGTCAGTCTCTCATTTCAAGTAAAATATTTAAACCATCTGTATATCAGTCATCATTAAACTGAAAATGGTACAAATGAAGAAAACTTACTTTATAACACACTGGAAATATATAACACTAAGGGAAATATTAATGAGTTTCTAATTAAATATTAAATACAAAAAATACAAACTGAAATAATTTTAGTTCAATGGATTTTTCAATGATAATTGCCTAATTTTTAAATTCTTCAATCCAATGGACAATATTAAATAAATATGAACTGGTAAACAAGCATCCCAAAATCTTCAGTATTATTTTAAAGTAAAAGAAATGATTAATATTCTCTTTTATCATTTTTAAATAAAAACTCTGTAACCTAAAGCATTATTTAATATTGTTTGCATGATTCTAAATATTAATACAATGCACTATGAGAAAACATTGTTATTGATACTTTTATTGTTTTTACTATTTTTTATTTAAAAAAATGACAGATTGAATCCAGATGTTGAATGTTACAATATATATATATATATGTATATGTGTGTGTGTGTGTGTGTGTGTGTAGAGAGAGGGAGAGAGAGACTAAAGATTGCAACTTGAATATGGAGATTAAAATTATTGATATTTCATTATTTATTAATTAATTATTGATATTTGAGTAATACTTTGGGTGCAATTTGAAAATTATAATTGCGATTTGTACTGCTATACTTGACTATTTCTTAATCTGAACTCAGAACAGGTTATATTTATTTATTTAAGGAGGTTTATTTAAACATCTTTGTATCAATATTTCAATCTCTGTGGGCAAATTGCAATCTTTAATCTCTATATAAGTATATTGGTCCATAAATAAAGGTGAGATTTCAACTTTATTATTATAAGGAGGTTGCTTGACGACAGTTTGAGGTTGTTGATTGTTATTTATATTGCAGTTGTCTAAGTGTCGACTGGTTTATATATATATATATAAGACATTTTGCGGGTTCATCCATGTTAAAAAATTTAAATATAGATATACCGACATGGATGACTTGTGTGATCAAGTTGAAATGTTGGTATATCTATATTTAAATTTTTTAACACAGATGAACCTGCAAAATATGTCTTTTATATAGGCAACCCATGAAAATCTTTATATCAACATATATATATTCAATAGTAACTTAGTATTTGTTTAAATTAATAATTTATAGGTGTGCATAAATTGTAAATTTATTTATTGAATTATTTTCCTTAATGTGCAAAAAAGAAATAAAATAATTTTTATCAGATTATAATTATTATTGGCAGTAGATTTTGTTAGTAAAGGTTCAAATAATATTGGTTATCTAAGTTCCATTCTTGGGAATTAAAATTATGAAATTATTTTCATCACATGTTTATTAATTACTTTTTTAATCAAATGAGTTAATTATTCATTAAAATATTTGACACTTGAAAATAAATTATTAAGCTCTTATATTATTAGTGTTTATTCAATGCTATATAGTGATACTTCAATTTCTTGGCTTAAATTCACTCACTTGCAACTTTTTATATTATTTGATTTTCAGTTTTGAATTCATTTGTTAGTATGTATAAAGAACCTAATGTAAAAAACTCAAAATATTTACTGAAACATAATTTCTTTATTTTCAGGCCTGAGAGATTTTGTGACAGCACATCTTTGGTTCAAATTTAAAAATAAATACTGTATATTTTTCTTAGTTTGTTTTTAAATATTTATGATTAGTTTTACAAAATAATATTTATAAAAAAAAAGTTTTTTAAATATGGTATGAAAAATAAAGATTTTTTTTTTTAATATATGCTTTTCAAGTATACACATCATAAGAAATGAAATAACAGAAAGCAGAAAATTTTGATTGGTGAAAAATAAATCTTTCTACACCATTGTAGAAGTTTTTTTATTATTTTAAAAATAATTATAAGTGGAATTTAAAATTTTTAAATGTAATTTCATTACCTTATGCAATCACAACAACAATTCACTTGGATGTTAGAAAGACAATTCAAATAAATTTTATTTCATTCCAAATACATTTTTATCAGCAATCACAAAATAACAAAAACTATTGTTTTGATTATATATTTCAGTTTATTACTTTTATTCTGTATTTGTAGAGTTTAAATATTATTTTTAAGAAAGTTTTTTTTAAACTTATAATTCTAAAAAGTATTTTTAAAATTAAAGAAATATAATAAAAAATAAAAGTTTATTTGTTAAAATAAAAAATTAAAAATATAACTCAAATAATTACTAATTTACTATCAAAATGTTTTTTGTGAAAGTTATTGAAAGAATCATAAAAATGCTTTCTGAATTTTCATGATCCAAATATTTGAATAGTCTTTACATTTATATTTAAATTATATCTTATTTATAATATGAACTAATATTCCTTTGTTATTGAATGTAACAAGTGTAGATTGTAAGTATAGACAGTTTACGTTTATAATCACCTAGTACTATAATTCTAATTATTTATATGTTCTAGAATTAAATATTTCTACAAAAAGAATTTAATGCCATCAAATTACTAAGACATACATTTTAACATTCCTACTAGTAAGTGAATCTGATTCTATTTATTATGAAAAGAGATATGTTTGAACTAATAATCAATTGAGAAATTATATGATCTGATCTTGAAGGTGCTTGTATTATGTACTCATGATCATCCACCCAAGATGGCATCTGAACTTTTTTTTTATTGTTATTTATTATACCCATCTATGATTATATTATTATTGTTATGATTGTTTATTAGACCCAGAGAACATGTAAAATATATTTGGCCAGACTACACCTGGTTATGTAAATTTGCCAGGTGTTTTTTAATTAAATGCTTTAATAAAACAGCCAGAAGGCTGTAAATTAAACAAAAGATTTTAATATTATATATTAAACATGAAAAATGTAAACAGCCAGAAGGCTGTAATTTTGATTTCAGTTATATGCTAGCCAAAACTTTTTAAGATTTAATGTAAATTAAATAAAATATTTTAATATTATATAATAAATGCGAGAAATTTAGCCATTCTGAAAGATGACATTTCAACTTCAATTACACATTAATGAAAACTAAATGTAAATACTGTATTAAACATCTATTTTACTTTCATTATATATCACATTTCAAACATGATGTTATGTACTGCAATCATATTTTCTTTCCAATTTGAAAACTATATCTTTATAGTTAAAAGCATGTTTTTTGTGTGTGTTTTTTTAGTGATGGAGACCATTCTTTTTGTAATAAAGATTTAATGTGAATTAAACAAAACATTTAAATATTATATAAATAAATTTCCAAATTTTAATAAAGCTAAATTAAAATTTACATTTTTAAATATACCTATTATATTTGATATTTACTGGAGCTCTGTGTCTAACTAATTGTAAGGTTTTTAGTTTTATTAATAGTTAACATTTATTAATATCAAAATACAAAATGCCCATTGTTTTTGTAATATCTTTTTTATTAAATATAATATTTGTAATATTATTTTTAATTGCTGCTTTAACATTTTTTTTAAAGATTTAATGTACATATATTTTTTTATTAAACATTGCTAATTTATAAAAATTTATTACATTTTAAATTAACATTATTAAGTATGTCATTCATCTAAACTATATTAAAACTATTATTATAAAGCACTGAAAACTTTTGAAATTATTCAACAGAAGTCAATCTCAGGTAATGCACTATTTCTTAAATATTATAAATTTCCACACATTCACCTACCAATAAGAGTTTTAAAAACTTAAGTGAAGCACTTAAGTTTAGAGCATACATTCTATATACACCAACTCTTACAGACCATGCTTAAATCAGGGTTTGATCCTATTGTGTACCTGATGTTTTAATCAAATATTCAATTGTATAAATCTATTTAACCCATCACAGGAGAAAGACAGTCTCATTTTTAATCATCTACGACTAGACAAACATGACTTATAAATGTAAACCTATTATTGTAAAGTGCTGAAAACTTATGAAGTTATTCAAATGGAAGTTAATCTTTGATAATGCACTATTTCTTAAATATTATAATTTTTTAATCACTCACCTGCTAGTAAGAGTTTAAAAAACTTAAGTGAATCACTTAAGTTTAGTGTGTACATTCTATATACACCAACTCTTACAGACTATGCTTAAATTATGGCTTGAGTCTATTGAGTTTATTGAGTCCTGTGATGGGTTAAATAGATTTGTACAATTGAATATTTGATTATAACATAGGCACATAATAGACTCAAGCCCTGATTTAAGCATGGTCTGTAAGAGTTTGTGTATATAGAATGTATGCTCTAAATTTAAGTGATTCACTTTAGTTTTTTAAACTCTTACTAGCAGGCAAGTGTGTGGAAATTTATAATATTTAAAAAATAGTGCATTATTAGAGATTGAATTCTGTTTGAATAATTTCTAAACTATATTAGAGGATTGACAGGCCATGAAAGCTTTCTGCAGCAGGATCAAAACCTGTATTGCAAAATATATACTATAACTCTGTAATTAAAAAGCAGCACTCATACTGATTTTTTCCTCAGTGTTTTTATTTAATAGTGGAATTACTTCCTTTACATAAACATAATGATTGTAACATCATCAGACAAACATTCATTCACCAATCATATAAGAGAAACCTTGAGGTTTTATATATAAGCTACTATGAATTCCATGATTGCTTATTTAGGTATGAGGCCAGTTTGGTCTTATGATCAAGTTCATTTATGTTAGTATTTGGATCAAAGTTATTAATTGTGTAAAATATTGCCTTAGGTAGTGTTGTTTTATATAGTGTATGGTAGTGATTAAACTAAAGTTAGTCTATCTAATTTATCTGAGTTTAAAGTATATAATAAACAATTTATATATGTCTCACTATTCCATTACAAAATATAGATATCTTAAAATTTTCTTTTATAAAAATTGGTCATTATATAAATATTAGTTTATATTGTATATATACAATGATCAATTTTTTTAGCAAAATACATCTTTTTCTGCATAATCACCCACCCTTTTTATTTTTTATAAAAATGAAATTTTGTGTCTTCATGTGCACATATATAAGAAACAATCTTTTTTTGACAAAAAAGGAATAAAACTCATTTATTTTTTACAAGCTAAAATAAATGGCTTCTATTAGGTAATTTATCAGTTTCTGAGAACCTGTATTTGTCTAAATTTTTGACAAAGTCAACAACTATTTTATAGATTGAATTTAACAATAGACTTTAAATAATCATCAACATACACATGCATACATATATCTAAAATAAATAATTTTCTCAGTACATATATATAAAGAGTTCCTGAATAATGGTTAACACATCTGCTTGTCATGTCTATGATGTGAGGATTGAATCTAAATAAGACTTAATTCTTTTAAATTTTAAACAGGTTTAAGATTTTATTTTAATTTTTCTGTCCATAATCATACTATCTAGATATATAATTATTAATTGATATATAGTATTCAAATATTCTTAGCTAGAAATAAAATAAACATAAACTATTATTACCAATATTTGTTATTCTGAAGAATATTATCATCTCTATAGCTGTTCTTCTAAAA
The DNA here is from genome assembly GCA_028023455.1 of Epiperipatus broadwayi. NCBI lineage: Eukaryota > Metazoa > Onychophora > Udeonychophora > Euonychophora > Peripatidae > Epiperipatus > Epiperipatus broadwayi. Next base: position 17,608,769 of record JAQFVV010012401.1, read on the forward strand.
AGATATACTGGAGGTATATGATGATTTATTAGAATATGCTGAAATATTTACAAACTATGTCATAGATTATCATAGTTTGATTGGAAATTTGTAATTAACTGAAAAAGTACATTATAAAAATCAAGACGTATATTAATTTAAAAGTCTAAAAATAGTAAACTAAAAAGGTAGTAGGAGATATTCTTGATTAGTGGCACTGCTTACTGATTATTAGTTTTCATATTTAAAGATCATGCTAGAATTTGTCATATGTTAAGCAGTTGGTATATTAAATTCACAAGGGCTTATCCCAATAATTAAAATGATTTATACTTTCAAGCTAGTAATCTAAGTTAATTGTTTTTCTATAAATGAGTGAAGTTGTTAATATTAATTATTAAAAAAATGCATAGATGCTTTCAAAATTTTAAAATTATTTCATAAAATATATGAATTGGTAAAAATAACATAATCATCATAAAAAGGAAAATAAATTTCATATGAGTACTTATCTTGGTTTAAATCCAGTTTTTAAAAGTGTAACAGAAATTTCATTAACAGTTATAATGTTTTCTCTCATACCATCTTATGTATAACACAGTATTAATAATTCCATTACTGAAGTGTAAGAAATTAAAGATAATATATTTTTGCTTTATGCACAAAAGAAAATATTGAAAATATTTAATATAATCTTAATGCATTTTTGATTTTGAGTACTCTTATTAAAGGTTACCACTATAGTCAAAATAAATACAGAAAAAAAATATATATTTAAGTGTGCCTGTTTCAAACACACTCAATTGAATCCTATTATATTTTTCTATTTACTACTGAGTCTATGCTATTAATCTTTTAGTAGAGTAATTTGGCCTTCTATTCATAATTTATATATTTGCTGAGTTAATATATTATTCATAAATATTACCAAAATCACACTTTTCTTTATGTTTGCCGTAATATCATATAAATACAATTTATCCAAACTTCAAACACTTTTTAGCAAACTTTATTTGTACATACACCTATGTTTCAACTGACCTGCAGTCTTCTTCAGAGCTATGATATAATGAACAAAATAAAAAAACAACTATATAATAACACCATAAAAAAATTTTTAAACAATAAAAAAACTAAAAACAACATAAAATATATATATTAAAAACCTGAAATAAATAATCAAACCCATATAAAACAATTAATATAAAATAAAATGTACTACATAAATAAAAAATAAATATAAATTATACATGTGTATTCTTAACTTTATACATATATACATTCAAGGACAACTATTAATCTAAATATTATCTATTTTATTATTATTAACAATCTACTAATTATCTGTATTCTTCATAAACTTAAACTTTATGATTAGTAACTAAAATTCTTTTAATTTTAAATCATATTTATTATTTTCTTACTCATTCTTCTTTTAAAATTAATATTTTATATTTATTATTGCTGAATATTTAAAACCTATAAACTTTATAATCTTTACACTTACTAAGGTTATTCTGATCTTCTAAATAAAATAATGAAAAATCTTTTTTTTCAAAAAATTATCTTATACCCTAGCTCCCTCTATTACATATTATTTAAACTAAATATATATCCCCTACAACTCTTTATTTATATATTTTTTTTATTTTTTTTTTTACACTTTAACTTTTATTATATAATACTCATAAATTTATATTATACTTCTTTATATGTTTTTATATATATAAACCCTACAACTTTATTTACATATATATTTTTTTATTTTATATATTTTAACTTTTATCATTATTTTTATATAATTCTTATAAAAAAAATTTATACTGTTTTATATGTAAATATTATGCTAAGTTTATTAATTTATTTATTTATTATTATTTTTTATTATTTAATATCTATAAATATACCCAAATTTATACTCCTATTTAACCTAACATTTTTTATCACCCCCAACTTATTTATTAACAATTATCTCTTTACATATTTACCTCTATATATCTTATTTAATAATTATACCAATCTCATCCTAATCCCAGAATCTCTATTAAATTCTGGTTTTATCTTTCTTATTAATATAGCTTCTTTTATTTTCCTTTCTTTAATACTTTTTGTATATAACTTCATTTTTATTGAACTTTGTGTAAATTTGTGTCCTGTTTCTTTTGTATGTATATATATTGGTGATTTATTATCTGCCATATGTTGTTTTAGTCTTGTTTTTATAGAATTTTTTGTTTCTCCCACATATTTGTTATCAATCCCACTATCTAGACATTGTTTGCATTTTATCACATATACTCCATTAATTATTTCTTTATTATCTTTATTATATCCTATGTATTTGTTATCTATCAAATTTAATAGGTTTTCTCTTTTTTTATTAACTATTTTTGTATTAATTATTCTTTTGTATCTTTTATTAATTTTTTTTATAATTTTGTTAAATTTATTCACTATGATATTATTATTTGTTTTTATTCCTATATATCTATCTTCACCTTTCTTTTTTCCTTCACTCTTTTCATTTTTATTTATCTTATACTCTATTTTTCCAATACTTCTTTTAATTATATATATACAGGGAAACCATTCATTTTTAATTCATTGATTATTAAATCTTTTTGTATATTATAATCTTCTTTCCTTGAACAATACATTGCAGCTCTGTATATTCTTGAATATATACAACTAATTTTATATTTCCTATCAATGTTGGAAAACCAATTTGTTATTTTGTTCCAATATTATTCTTTTTATAAACACTTGTCTCAATACACCATTTTTTATCTATCAATTTCTTTTGAAACATTATATCCAGGTATGCAATTTTATTATTCTCTTCCTTCTCAACTGTAAATTTTATATTCTCTTCTATTTTATTAATATCATTAATAAACCAGCTTATTTGTCTTTGGCTTTTATTAAAAATCATTAAATAATCGTCTACATATCTGTTAAAAAACAAAGGAGCATTTTTATTTTCTGTTATATTTTTATCAAATTCATTCATATAAATATTACTTAAAAAGATTAATAAATGATACAATAGAATAATTAATACAAAAATAGTTAATAAAAAAAGAGAAAACCTATTAAATTTGATACATAACAAATACATAGGATATAATAAAGATAATAAAGAAATAATTAATGGAGTATATGTGATAAAATGCAAACAATGTCTAGATAGTGGGATTGATAACAAATATGTGGGAGAAACAAAAAATTCTATAAAAACAAGACCAAAACAACATATGGCAGATAATAAATCACCAATATATATACATACAAAAGAAACAGGACACAAATTTACACAAAGTTCAATAAACATGAAGTTATATACAAAAAGTATTAAAGAAAGGAAAATAAAAGAAGCTATATTAATAAGAAAGATAAAACCAGAATTTAATAGAGATTCTGGGATTAGGATGAGATTGGTATAATTATTAAATAAGAGATATAGAGGTAAATATGTAAAGAGATAATTGTTAATAAATAAGTTGGGGGTGATAAAAAAGGTTAGGTTAAATAGGAGTATAAATTTGGGTATATTTATAGATATTAAATAATAAAAAATAATAATAAATAAATAAATTAATAAACTTAGCATATTTACATATAAAACAGTATAAAAAAATTTTATAAGAATTATATAAAAATAATGATAAAAGTTAAAAAATATATAATAAATATATATATATGTAAATAAAGTTGTAGGGTTTATATATATAAAAACATATAAAGAAGTATAATATAAATTTATGAGTATTATATAATAAAAGTTAAAGTGTAAAAAATAAATATATATATATATATATATATATAAAGAGTTGTAGGGGATATATATTTAGTTTAAATAATATGTAATAGAGGGAGCTAGGGTATAAGATAATTTTTTGTAAAAAAAAAAGATTTTTCATTATTTTATTTAGAAGATCAGAATAACCTTAGTAAGTGTAAAGATTATAAAGTTTATAGGTTTTAAATATTTAGCAATAATAAATATAAAATATTAATTTTAAAAGAAGAATGAGTAAGAAAATAATAAATATGATTTAAAATTAAAAGAATTTTAGTTACTAATCATAAAGTTTAAGTTTATGAAGAATACAGATAATTAGTAGATTGTTAATAATAATAAAATAGATAATATTTAGATTAATAGTTGTCCTTGAATGTATATATGTATAAAGTTAAGAATACACATGTATAATTTATATTTATTTTTTATTTATGTAGTACATTTTATTTTATATTAATTGTTTTATATGGGTTTGATTATTTATTTCAGGTTTTAATATATATATTTTATGTTGTTTTTAGTTTTTTTATTGTTTAAAAAAATTTTCTATGGTGTTATTATATAGTTGTTTTTTTATTTTGTTCATTATATCATAGCTCTAAAGAAGACTGCAGGTCAGTTGAAACATAGGTGTATGTACAAATAAAGTTTGCTAAAAAGTGTTTGAAGTTTGGATAAATTGTATTTATTAATATATTATTATTAAATAAATAAAGTGGAAATAACTGATTAACATAGCAACATATAGCAGCATGGCAAGAGATCATGATTTGAAGCTAATTGTCTTTATACAATAATTTTTATATATTTATCAGTGACTAGATTGTGGTATAAAAATAAAACAGACTACCATCTCTTGCCATTTCTGCTCATAAAGAGATTAATTATGTAACTATTTTTTAACATATATCATTAAAGTGAAGACAATAATTAACTAACTATGAGTTATTCTTTTGATTGTCATGGTTTTCATTCAGTCCCTAGATATTAGAGGAGTTGATTCTTTATTTTAGCTATGATGGAAGATTTTAAGTTACAGTTCAGATTTTATTAGAGGGATTCAGCAGTGTTTTCCTCTTGGTTTAATAGCTGGTTCTTCTGGTAACACTGGATATCAGACTTTTACTAATCTCAGTTGGATTCATAGTGGACACCATTTGGTTGGTTTCTTCAGTTGTTTCTCAGGAGTTGGTGATGGGTTTTTTAACCTGCCAACTTGACAGAGTAAGACAGATAATGATTTCTCTATTCCAGTCTAATATATGTGGTTTGAATAAGTAGATTAATTATTCAACTCACAGAATAACAGCATATGACAAATCCTGAAAACAGGCAAGAATTAACTTTAGTAGAATAATTATAAGCACTTCAAAATTATAAGTTGAATTAAATCTTAAGCATTTCACAATTTTTTTCTAAAACTCTTTTCAGTATTATTTATACAATTTAGAGCTATGTTTATCATTAAAATTCAGATCCATCTTTTGTTGTATTTTTATATTGGACTATTTCCATCATCTAATATGAATATTGAATTTATTTAGATAAAGAAGAAAAGGTTCAAAGAAGAAAATTTAAAAAAGCTGCTCACATGACAATGGCAAAAAATACCATAAGCCAACTGGGTGTGACTATACCTGATGTATGGAAATCACTAATCAACTTTGCACTTGGGAAAAAGTGGAGAAATCAGGACAAACCCCTAGATAAGTATAAGAAATTTCTACTGACTGTTGCCTTTGGCAGGATAGCTCAGTTGGTTAGAGCATTACCTTAAAATTCAATACTCAAGAATCTAATGGTCCAGGTTTGAATCCCATGCTAGTACTATCACTGGTCAAGCCAGCAATACCTGGAGAAGAGAGAATATTACCTCTTGAAACATTGTGCATATACTAACCTGTTTGATATGCTATTAATAACAGTTGAATGTATTTGGAATATTTAAATAAAGTTAATTCTTTCTAAAGACATTCAATACTCATATTACATGATGGAAATAGTCCAATATAAAAATACAACTAGAACACCGTCACCACAAACCTTCAGGAAAACACCATCTTTTGTTGCTTGGATCCTTTGATTTATTGGTTATAGATAACTCCATTACTTTCATTGAGATTCGATTTAATTTGTCCATAACCATATTTACAAGCTCTTATTTTTGAGCAGAAATAACAGCCTTTTTATTAAATTATTTTAATTATTTCTCTCTTTAAACTTAGTCTAATAATGTGCTTACAAGCATTTTAATTATTTTTTTAGAATATCATTTCCACCTTTTAACACCTTTTGCTTTTAAACTACTTGTAACTGAAACTTAAAATCAATTATCCTCTTCTTTATATAAACTTTCGAAAAAAAAATTTTTTTTAACTAAATAACTTTATAATTAATTATACCGTATACATTTATTTGTTCATTTATAATAGATATTTAATATTTTTTATAAAAATTTATTAAAACTTTTAAACTTATATTTTGTTCATAATTTTTAACATTCGAACATGAAGTACATATATGTGTATATATATATATAAGCAAAAAAACTAAGGATGTATGTCCATGTAATGCCTTAAAAAAATATGTTAGCAGTGATGCTATAGGTAGCTATCAATTTTTATTAATAGTATTTTAATCAAAATATTTTCTGCAGTAGTTTGCAATAGTCTTTTGTCTTAAGTTTACTTAGAAACAATAGCTAATACAATATCATCAATATTTTTAGAACATAAAAAAAATATTTGTTCATGTTTTTAAACCTAAAGAAGTATAAATAGTTTACATTAATAATGTTTATTCATTAACAAGGACAAAAATTTCATTTTATTAGTTGAGAGAATTTTGGAACATGCATTCTAAAATGTATAATTTCTTATTTCTTTTTTTATATTAAATATAATCATTGACTTAGACATATGTGTTTAGTATTGAAAATATATTAAGACTACCATCTAATACTTCAGTATTATCATAGCGCAAAAAACAATATTAATATAATTCATTTACATTTTATTTAAAAGTTCATTTATAAATGGTAATTTGTAATATTTAAATACAAGTATAGTGTGTATACTGAACATAATATAATTGAAAGGGATTTTAACTCAGACTTTCAAGCTTCTTACAGCTATCCACCCCATCTTATGCAATCAGTACCGATGACCTTACACAATGAAAAAGATAAATAATCTCCAATTTACATATTTGTGTTGACCCAACTCATCATTTGAATTAGATCTTCATCTCCCACACACATGTATAATCAGTGCTCAGTTTATAATAAGATAGCAAATCTTCAATTTAATGAACATCCTTTAATATTCTCCACCCTTCAACTCTTCAGTCACCTATATCATTGAAAATCTGATAATCAAACAATCAAAGCTCTTGCTGATGTCAATCTTATTGTCATACCCATGTGGACTTTAAGTCAATCTGATCCCTCATGTATAGGATCTTAATAAATACATAGAGGGGGAATGGGCTGAATGCAAACTGAATATGTAATATTTAAATATATTTATTGTCTATACTGAACTTAATGTAATTAGAAAAGATTTGAACTCAGACTTTCAATCTGTTTACAGCTATCCATTTCATCTTACATAACCAATACACATGACCACATATATTGAAAATGATGAATGATCTCCAATATATGTATTTCATGGTGAACCAGCACTCTTTGATTGATTCAAATCATTATCTCCCTCATAGATATATAACCAGTGCTCAGTTTATGAAAAAATAGCAAATCCTCAAACTTTAATGAATAGCTTCAATCTTCTTCACTCTCCAAATCTTCAGCAATCCATATCATTGAAAATCTGATGATAAAATGTTGAAGGCTCTTAGGTTGTATAAAATAAAGTAGATACTGTAGGGAGCTTGAAAATCTGAATTCAAATCCTTTTTTAATTACATTAAGATTCAATATAGAAAATATACTTGTATTTAAATATTACATATTTAGCCTGTATTCTGTCCATCATTATTCTATGTAATCAACTGCACATATTAGAGTCCTATACATGAGGACTTAAAGATGAGTATGACAATAAAATTGGCTTCAACAAGGGCTTTGAACATTCCATCATCAGATTTTCAACGATATGAATGGCTGAAAAGTTAGAGGGTGGAGAAAATTGAAACCTTCTCATTAAAGTTTGAAAATTTACTATCTTAATATAAACTGATCCCTGATTATATATACATATATATGAGTGAGAGATAATGATTTAGGCAATTGATAAGAGCTGGTTTAGCACAAAATATGTACATTGACTATCATTTATCTTTTCACATATATGTGATCTTGTGTATCAGTTGTATAAGATGAACAGTATTTCATCATGAATATTGATTGTATATGATCAAGTGGCTAGCTATAAAGAGCTGGAAAGTCTGAGTTCAAATCTCTTACAATTACATTAAAACCTAATTTGGTAAAATTATAATCTAGTTTTTTTATTTTAGGATCTCTTAAAAAAGTTTAGCTAATTAAGAATCTCATTATCTTTTAAACCAATAGTTAACTAATGTATTTCAATTATTCCTAAATAAAGAATTAAATATTAGTATTGGTGGAGTGCATGCATGAAAGTCATTAATTATTTAAAAGTACTTCCTGATAGTAAAATTAATGTTCAAAGTTAACTTAAGTATCTAATATTTTAAATGTATCTAGTTTTTTAAAAAAAAGTAAAATTAATGTTCAAAGTTAAATTAAGTATGTAATATTTTAAATGTGTCTTTATAAAAAAATATATAGTGTAAATTCAATAATGTTCTGAGACATTAAATAAAAGAATAAAATGTCTATAAGCAATATTACTGTACTGATGTTGATATTTTTCTTAAATAATTTTAAATATGTAACAACTTATTTTAAATAATAATTGATTTTAAAAGATGATGTAATACTTAATTATTCTGTCTAGAGAAATGAGAATATCACCCCCACCCCCCGAATATGTTAATTCAATCTATTTTTAGAAATTTAACTTGTAATTAAAAAATTGTAACCTTTCCGCTAATCTAGGTTGCATAAAATAATTAAAAGAATATCAATCATCTAATCAGTTTCTATCATGTGACTTATTCTATAAAATCTGGCTTGTTAAATTGACACATACATCTCATTTTTTCCTCATTGCATTTAAGTAGTATTTTTTAGAACTTATTTTTTGATAATTTAAGTAAAATAATACAGTGCCTCATAAAATAACTGTTACTGATTCTTGATATTTAAAATTTTTATAGGAGTACAAGACATCTTGTAAGAATTTTGATAGTGTGTTGAGAATTTAAGTTTAAAAAATGTCTAGTAGTTTACAATAATAATATACATAAAATTTAAAATAATTTGATCATTATTAGTAATATAATTTTGATTAATTATTAGAGTGATCTAGAAAATATTGACAATTTAGGAGGAACTCAACCTATACTGACACTCAAAATGTTGAGTAAGAAAAGACCCAAATTGTGTTATCTCCTAACTCTAAATTATTTGAATTGAAAGAAACCCAACTGTGTTGTTCTCTAATCCTTAAGACAATGTGTTCCAAATGCTTAAAAATTTTATGAAATGGGGTGAAAAATCTCAAAAATCTCTACAATAAATGAGAATCTATGCTAGATGATATATAAAATTAACATAAAGAGATAAAAAGTATGGTTGATGAGAATATAAAATTTCAGAAAGAGATAACAGAATTTTTCATAGAATCTCAAAGAGAGATAAGAAAACATATTTAAAAATTTCCTCTTTAAAAAAAAAAAGAAACTCAAAAAGATTTAGTAATTCCTCAAGTAGAGTCTCAAAATTTTTTAGCAAGAATAGTAACAGAAGTATAAGAGCAACAAGAAAAACAATTGGTAAAAATATAGCAGTTGTCAGATAATAAATCATTAGAATCAAAGATAGCATAGAATAGCCCTAAAACCAATCTTAAATGAGATTTTGAAACTCAAATTGTAAATGCTCAAGAAAGTTTTGTGCAGAAATTTAATTGTCAGTTTAAATTATTAGACAAATTTTATAAAATAATTCTAATATAAACTTAGTAAATTTCAATAACTATATCTCTAAACTCAGTAGATGTGAGAAATTATTTTCCTCCATATAAATTGAAATCAAATAATATTTTTGCTTATTTAGCGGATAGAATAAAAAAAAATAATGTTGACATATGTTAAAAATTAATTTCCTTTATATAAGTTAAAAACAAAATAATAATTTTGCTTATTTAGAGTCTAGAATAGAAGAACTAAAATTGTTAGATGTTAAAAATGAATGATGATTTTATATATTTAAAAGCTAAGATAAAAATGCCTAATAGTAATAGAATGACTATAAAAATATACTTTATTAATTTTAAAACTCAAGATGATAGAATAAGAGCTTATCCATTTATAGAAGATATTATCTTTGAAATAGAACCTAAAATGTAAAGTCTAAAGAATAATCACAATGAGTTAGACAAAGAAATAATTCAATGTCATGAAAATATTCAAATTGGATTTTCCCAATTTAGTCAGTTCCTTGTGAATGAATTAATGACCATAAATGTGAAAATAAGATGCAAAATAAAAACAATTTATGTAAAGCATTCCCAAATAGTTTGTAAGTCATGTCAGAAGGGAATTATTAGACAGAATATGAAATTAAAACAAGTGTATGAAAAACTACAATACATAGTTTGAAATCTATTCTCCTATAGATTAAATGTATATTTTAAAAAATTTTAAATTGTAATTATTATTACAATTTAGTGATATAATTTTGTATAAGCCATAAAGTTGCTGTTGAAGAATTGAAAGGCTTATAATGTTTAAATGTTTTTCTTTTTAAATTGATGGGAATTGTGATCTTCGGTTCTTATTGTGGAACTGCAGATTATGTTTGTAATAGTATATGTTTAAAAAAAAAATTTTTACATAGTTTATTTTAAATACAATAACAATTATTGAAATAATAGTAGTTAAAGTACATCTATGATCCAATTAATCATATTATTTATAGTTACTACTACAATTTATTAATAACTTAAAACAATCTTCATCATCATCATTATCAACCATTATCAATCCACTGCAGGATGAAGGTCTCTCCAAGTTTAATCCATCTTCTCCGATCTTTAGCTTCTCTTCTCCACATCACCCCTACACATTTTCTTATTTCATCCATCCATCTTATATGTGGTCTCCTTCTGGGTCTTTTACAATCTCTTGGAATCCAGTTTAAAATTTCAATTGTCCATCTATTATCATCTCTTCTAGCAATATGTCCAGCCCAACTCCACTTCAATCTTTTAATTTTTTCAATGAGGTCAGTAACACCTGTTTGTTCTCTTACCCATACATTGCGTTTTCGATCTCTTCTTGTTACTCCCAACATACATCTCTCCATACTTCTTTGAGTGGTCTGAAGTCTCTTTATTGATCTTCTTTAAGTGTCCAAGTCTCAGATCCATAAGTAAGAACTGGTAAAACACATTTGTTAAAAACCTTTCTTTTCAAACACATAGGCATATTTCCTTTTAATATCAAGTTATTTCTACCAAAAGCACTCCAACCAAGCTTAATTCTATGATTAATTTCCTCTATTATGTTTCCATCTGTATTAATAATCTGACCAAGGTATTTGTAACTCTTAACTTCTTCTAATTCATCATAATCAATCTTTATTTTCATATTTTGAGCAAATCGATTAAACATTACTTTAGTCTTTTTAACATTTATCTTTAGTCCTACTTTCCTACTTTCATCTGATAACTCCTGCAACATTTCCTGCAGCTTGGAAGCATTATTTGCAAAAACAACTACATCATCTGCGAAATCTAAATGACTTAAATAATCTCCATTTACTTTCACTCCTTTAGTTTCCCATTTTAATCCACAAAATACTTCTTGCAGCACTGCTGTAAAAAGTTTTGGAGATATGGAGTCACCTTGTCTTACACCTTTCTCAATGTTGATTTTCCCAGTATCATTATGTAATCTAATTGTTGCTGTTGCATTTTTATAAATATTCTTTAAAATATGACAATATCCTGGATCTATACCTTGATGATCCAATGCTTTAATCACTGAAGAAATGTTTATAGAATCAAATGCCTTTTCATAATCTACAAATCCAAAACATAATGACAACTCATATTCATTTGTCCTTTCTATAACTTCTCTCAATACTTGAATATGATCTACTGTACTAAAACCACTTTTAAATCCAGCTTGTTCTCTTGGTTGGTGAAAATCAAAGGTTCTCTGTAGACGAGTTGTAATTATCTTGGTAAAAATTTTATATAAAACTGATAAAAGGCTGATAGGTCTGTAATTTCTAATATCTTCTTTATCACCTTTTTTAAATATTAATATTATTACTGCATTCTTCCAATCATCCGGTACATCTTTATCATTTAGACATTTGGTATATAACTTTGCTAATATTTTTTCTGTTTCTTCACCTGCTTCTTTTAATATATCAATTATAATTCCATCATTACCTGGAGCCTTTCCTTTTTTCATACATTTAATTGCATTTCTCACTTCTTCATTTAAAATTCTGGGCAATTCGGAAGATGTAATAGATATAGGAGGTACTTGTTCTTTATTACTATATAATTCTTGATAAAAATCTTCTACCAATTTCATAATGTCATCCCTCTTTTTAGTAATAATTCCATCTTTTTTCCTTATTGCAGATATAAATTTCCTACCAATACCAAAATGTTGTTTTACATTCTTAAGACTTTTATTTTCTTCTACAGCTTTTCTTGCTAGTTCACAGTTATACTTTCTTATATCATTTTCAACTCTTTTCCGCACCATTTTACAAAATTCGAGATATTCAATTCTTTTTAATGCATCATTCTTGCATATCTTCATATTCCTTCTTTTCTTCATAAGTTCTCTAGTCTCAGTAGAAATTTTATTAGTCAATTGCTGCTTTTTTCTACCAGCTATCTTTGTTGCAGTTTTTAAAAGTGTATCAGTTATTTTCATATTAATTTCATTCAAATCTGAATCATGTTCAAAATCTACTAATACTTGAAACCGATTTGTAAGTTCTAATTTAAATTCATTAGAATGTTTCTGAAGATTAGGAATATCAACTGTAAATATAGTTTTTTTTAATAATTTTTGTCTTTCTAGTTTTACATTAACATGTATCTTACCCCTTACTAATCGATGATCACTTCCTGTGTTAAATTTATTAAGAACATTACAATCTTGAAATATGTATTTCCTGTTAGTCAAAATATAATCCAATTCTGCTGTACCTTCATTTGGATGCTTCCATGTCCATTTCCTTCTAACATTTTTCTCAAAAAAAGAATTCATAATATAAAGTTTTTCCTTCTCTGCAAACTCCACAAGTCTATGTCCTCTCTCATTTCTATTACCATAACCAAAATTACCTACAACACTTTCATCTTTCATTTGTTTACCAATTCTAGCATTAAAATCTCTCATAACAATTTTAAAATGTTGTTTACTCTGATCAAAAGCCTTTTGTACATCCATATAAAAATCTTCTACTACTTCATCACTGTGAGAACTTGTTGGGGCATAAACCTGAATTATCTGCATTTGATATCTGCTATTAAGTTGTATAACTAATCTTGCCATTCTGTCTGATACACCATCAATCTCCACAATATTGTTCTTCCACTTTTTATTTATAATGAATCCTACTTCACTTGTATTTCCAATATTTGTGCCTTTATAATAGAGCATATGTCCACTTTTTAAATCAATTGTCTCTTCACCTTTTCTTCTAACTTCACAAAGTCCAATAATATCCCATTTAATATAAGAGAGTTCTTCTTCTAATTCTTGCAATCTTCCTTCACTTGAAAGTGATCTGCAGTTGTAAGTACCTAAATAAAAAGTCGTCATCAAATGGCAGCCTGGGTCCGCCTCCAGGATATTCTTAGCACCCTCCGCCTTCGGCCACCAACCGCTGCCTTGGTTGGTGACTTTACAGCCTCCTGGGATTAAGGGTCATGCTTTATTTTTGTCTGTCATAATTGTATAATTGGGAAAAATCTTTATCATTTACACAAACATTCATTCTGCCTTATCAGGCACTGAGAAGAAAGACCATGGTGTTTCTTGATCTTAAACTCAGAGGTAAAAAGCCAATAAACTCACCACGCTGGCTAATGCGTGTTGGTGAGCAGCCCATCCATGTTCATATACTATATGAATAAACATATAGTAATAACAGCTGCAACGACAAGAACGTATGGAGTATATTAATAATTTTTAAACTGAATTTCAGGCGGCCATTTTTAATTTTTAGAAAAATTTACCCTAACTCTAATAACTTAGATATTTTGTGTTTGAATGTAATAAAGATAAAAAAACATGCTGTAAAAGTAAGGTCATATATGAAAGAACGTAATTAAGCTGTTAAAATAATCATTTCATTAAGAAAAAGTTAAAAAAATATATATTTTTAATAGTTTTAAGAATGTTTATTTTTACACTGATTCACAAATCCTAAATTTTGAAATTCAAATGATAAAATGACAATTTCATAAACAGCTTCATCACATCCGTCACAAAATTTCAAAAAAAAAGGTGTATTGGAAGTCTTACCTGAGGTAATTTTTCACTGAGAAAATTACTAAAACAGCGGCCTTGCTGTGGTCCATTTTTCTTCTAGAGCCAGATGTGTCCATTTATTCAAAAGTACCTATAACAATATGAATGGTTTTTAGTGGAGAAAAAAGTAATAGAACAGTGTAATTCAAAAATAAATCAATAAAGATAATTTATTATTATTATTATTAACAATGATTACATGTGTGGAAGAAAGGCTGAGTTCAAATACATGGCACTATAACACAGAGTGGATGGATTGATGAAGCCAGAAACTGTGTATAAATTATCCTATATTATATGAAATTCCAGTTGTGTAGCATAAACTTGTATATAAATATATTTATTATTTTGCATAAAAAATATGAAGAAAGGCTGAGTTCAAATACATGGTACTATAATACAGAGTGTATGGATTGATGAAGCCAGAAAGTGTGTATAAAATATCCTATATTACATGAAATTTCAGTTGTGTAGCATGAACTTGTATATAAATATATTTATTATTTTGCAAAAAAAATATGAAGAAAGGCCAAGTTCAAATACATGGCACTGTAACAATAAGTGGATAGATTGAGGAAGCCAGAAAATCTATACAATATCCTATATTACTTGCCTAAAATTGACACAAATCAATTGAGGGTCATAACTTTAGCACTTATGCAATAATTCGTCCATAAATTCAAACTTGGTCACATGTGATACATTATTCATATTTATAATCATGCCAAAAAATGCATCAGCTCACGCAATGACAGATACCCCAGTCCCCAACTTTTTTCCATTCTACAGCATATTTATTTCAAAATATTATAATTTATTATTCTATAGCATATTTATTTATTTCAGTACATCGAAAATATTATAATTTATTATTCTATAGCATATTTATTTGTTTCAGTAAATAGAAAATATTATAATTTATAAAAATATATATATATAAAAAAGTAATTACATACTCTTGAATGTTATCAAAAAACGTTTATTTGTTTCAGTACATCAAAAATATTATAATTTATTATTCTATAACATATTTATTTGTTTTAGTAAATATAAAATATTATAATTTATAAAATATATATATATATAAAAAAGTAATTACATACCCTTGAACGTTATCCAAAAACGTAATTTGAGAAGAGGGCCCAGAATCACAGACAACTTCAATGGAAAATCACAATAAAATCTTCAGTAATTGATCCAACAATTGTGGAATAACTTTTTTACGATAAATAAAATGATAAAAATCAAAAAAAAAAAAATTTTTTAGGTACACTTCACTAAAAATATTCATAAAAAATCTAAAAATTGTTGGACAGAAAAAATTCTTAGAGTTTCAGGTAGATATTGAAATCGCGCAAAGAATGACGTGTTGTGTGTATGTGTGACATTTACCGTTTACATATAAACTCAGCTCAAAATAGAAATTTCTCAAAAAGTTGTACAAAAGTCGTACTGGGGGTCAAAGGGTTAACTGTTAGCAATTACAACTGTCTAATCATAAATTATTATTTATTGAAAGCATAACTTAGTTTTACACATGGTAGAGGGATAAAGCTAAAGTATTCTCAGCTTAATTATTGCATCTTTTTACTAAATCAAAATATCATAAATGAACTTTAAAATAGGTTTAAAACTAAGAAAAGATCTTACATGTTTAAACTAGTTTTAAATAGTGTTATTTAATTGTTAGCATTGTAGCTAATCCATTTACAGTTTAGTTAAGTGTGCAGTATAAAAACTGAGTTTAAATACCTTCTAATTACATCTAGCTTAAAGTATATTCATTATACTTGTATGTAAATATTACATATTCAGCCTGTATTCTTTATTATCCCTCTTCTGTATTTAAATGAGATTAAGGTCCTACATATGAGGGGTCAGAATCACTTACAGTCAATATGAGTATAATAATAAAAAATCTGGAAAATAAATGATTTGAATATGCCATCATCAAATTTTTAATGATATGATGGCTAAAGAGTTGGGAGAGTAAATAAGTTTGAAGCCTGTCCATTAAAGTTTGAAGATTTGCTATCTTAATATAAACAAACACTGATTATATATGTGTGGGGGGAGATGATGATCTAGACCAACTGATGAGTGCTGGATCAGCATGAAATATGTATATTGAAGATCATTCATCTTTTCCACATGGATATGGTAATGTGTATCTGTTGTATAAGATGGAATGGATGATTGAAGGGAGTTCAATGACCCTCTAATTACATTTAGCTTAAAGTATGTTGTGCTCTTTTTATTGGTACACCCCATCATAAAAACAAATGAGGAATAAACTTTAGTATTCTTAATTTTAAATTTTATAAAATAAAATACTATTCACTTATTAAATTATGAAAAATAATAGTTATTTTAATTACCCTAGGATTTGAACTTGGACTTAATTAATTTAAACTAATTTAAAAGTTAAATTTTGTTAAGATATTTATTTTTAAAGGGTATCTAAATGATAAAATAAAATAAAAAAACCAGAAGTTAATGATATTTCATAATAGAGAATCATTTGATAGAAATTAAAATGATAAGGGAATTCAAGCCTAATTTGGTAAAAAAAAAAAATATGTGTTATATAGAGGAATAATTATGTCTGTGTGCATTTGGGATTATTTACCAATAACTGTTTCCAATGAAATCTTAAGTTAATTTCTAAAATAAATGTTTAACATTCATTTTTGGAATTTTATGATTAAAAGTTCATAGGATTAATTTCAAATTTAATCTGTATGAAATAAAAATAATTTAAATGATAGTTTTATTGAATTCATTAAAAGTATTGTTTTTTTTTTATTATTAACAAATATTTTTAAAAATATTTGTTTTTAAAAATAGTTCAGCTAAAAACAGGTCATTTCAGAATCAAAGAAGTGGGGAAATAAACTAATGAGAATGCACCATTTGAAGTACCTGAACAAGCAGATGATATTTTTTGGAAAAAAGTTTTGTTTTTTTTTTGAGGAAAGAAATCAGTTACAGATCGGATAAACAAATTAATTCTAACACTAAAAATAAAAAAAAGATACCTGAGGCACTGAATCAAAGTCCCCTTAGAACTTCACAAACGGAAGCGAAGTTACTCACAAAGTCTACCGTAGCTGTTTCAAACCTAAAAACAGTACTGTATCTCAGAGAATACACACAAAAACAAACAATTGCTGAACATAATCACCAAATAAATCCTACATATGCTAATATAACTAAAATAGGATTGATACAGCCCAATAACACATATAAACTCAACTAAAAATATGATAATTCCAAGTATCTCTCAGCACTATGAACATGTAATCACTCGCACAAATGCACCTGATCTAACAATACTAGAGTTAATAGAACAGGACTCAAGTCAACAAATTAATGAAGCACAATCAAACCCTCTACATAACTCCTTCTCCACCGATAATATTACTGAAGATCAATACACAAATATAACAAATAATTTCAACGCTTCTATCCCAATTAACTTACTAAAATCACTCGCTAACTACAACAGCGATAAGAGCCTCATTCTGGCAACTACGGATGCAAATTGTTCACTCTACAAGTTCCCTATTGAGGCCCTTTGTCAACTTATAAAACAAGAGAATATTGGTGATGGCATATACATTACATTCTAACTCATCCCAATGATAGATACTTAGCAGTTGAGTTCATATCTTGGGCAAAAAGAAATATGTTCAGAAACAATTGCAAAACAATTGACAACAAACTAATGATTTATATAGATCTCAACAGAACATCCACACTATCAGGAAGAATCAAAAACTGTATTATGGGAATAGATGAAACCCAACTTCAAGAAATATTAACACCCTTTGGAAAAATTTCCAAATTCAAATACCTCCCGATGGACGGAACAGGAAACCTCATCCTATCAAACACGGCTATATTTGATCTACAGCTGATGAAAGGCATAATTCCAACAGATATACCTACAGAAATAAAACACAAGGGGTCTCCAATGATTCTCTCATTCTTAGGAGTCAGGCCCCAATGTTTTTACTGTGGACAGAGATCCCATTTAATCAAAGACTGCATTTCACGCATCTGTACAACATGTGGAAACAAAAAGAACAGATACCGCAGATGCAAAGAAAACCATACAAACCCAGCTGAGGAATACCACAACTCTGAAGACCATACTCTACATAATAATTCATCAGATCAACACAACCAACAAGATGAGTTCTGAACAGTAGAGAGCAGAACAAAGAGATATAATTTTCAGCCTACATCCAAAAGTACACCATACTCCAATTTGAACACAAAAAATCAATCTCATCCACATATTAAAGGTCTACAACTCAGAACCACTTATCACAAAACTAAAACTGATGAAACTAGTCATCTGGAAGGAAATAACTCACAGAGTTCCACAACAAACTCAAAATCACCTCTCTTCATTAGACAGCCAATTAACACATATGCCAGCCAAGCCAACAGATCTGCCCAAAAACCTACCATCTTATCACACTCTTTAGAAACTTCATTCCCAAAACAAAAAACCAATCTCAGCATAAATGCAGCAATAAATCAAGATTCCAACAACATGAAAAATAACTCGAAAGACGAATTTTCAGAACAAAATTCTGAAATGGAAAACAGTACATTAGAATCTCTTAATAACAAAAGAAAATCATCCAATATCAACAAAGCTAGATCAGAGGAAGATAATATCACTTTGCCACTCACCATTAAAGGCAGCAACTTTAGTAATCAGATTTTACAACATAATAATACAACAGAAACAGTTGGAGAAAAAATACAGAAAATTATCTGCTCAAGGCCAAATAGCCCACAAACCAGACCCGATTACTCCTCATCTGATGAAGAAATATTAATACCTCAGTTTTCCCTTACTAATAACAAAGATAATCTTCGGAATCTTGCCCAATGCCTTCCACAAATCGCTAAAAACCTGCCTGTGGTAAGTAATGGCAAATCCATTGGCAATGAACAGTATCACTTGTAGGATTGCTAGGGTAAATGTCAGAGGTATAAACTCTCTTGCACAAGTTCATGCCATTAGGCATTTCTTTTCATCTGTCTCCCCCCACATTCTCTTTATGGGAGAGACAAAGTACCACTATAACTCAAAAAACAATATTTCCTCTGAACTAAACAAACTTGGTTTTACTCATCTTTCAGTTAATCACTCTCCAGCTGGAGGTGTGGGCATCCTAATTAACAAAAAAATGCCTCCCAACAAGTTTTAAATGTTATACAAGACCTTAATTTAATAGCCATCAACCTGACTTATGATAATAACACATTCAATGCATTCTAATAACACATTCAATGCATTCTATATATATCTCCCTAATAATGTAACAACTATTTTAAAAGTTGTTCACACTATTAATATGCTCATTGCTAATAACAATGCTCCCTCAACCTCATTGGGGGATTTTAATATTTCCTATGACTGCTTCACATCAAAATACTTACACCCTGCTAAATTGAGGCTTTTTAAATGGAAGAGGCTTCTTCCCACCCAACGCCTTTTCTTTTTACAATAAAACTCAGAACTCTCTAATAGACCTCTTATTTTATACCTCAGAATTACACCTCGGTCTGAAGGCCGCCCTCCAGCCAGTCACCTTCTCAGACCACCAAGCAATATTAACTTCTCTACAGTTTAGAAACTGTACCACAATCAGTCTCAACAAAACTATGAGAGTTCTAACTCGTGCTGCTATGATGAAAGCCTTTTTCTCTGAAACATACATTCTGTTTCATAAGATTGATATTCTTTCTAGGCCTCCAGAAGAAGCTTGGTTTTCATTCGTGGGAATATTACAGACCTTAATAGCACACTATACTAAGAAAGTCAAAGGACCTACCACCCTATTCAAAGAATTAGAACATATCCACAATAAGATCAAGAACTTTGCTATAGACACTGAACCTATAGAAAATTTACTTGCCCTCAAAAATCAATATAAACATAAACAAACAACAATAGCAGAACATATAGCTATTAAGAGATCTAAGATTTTCCTGCCATCACAACACTGTTGAATGAGAGGATACCTGTAGTGGGCTTTAGGTGCAAAATCAAAACAAACCACTCCAACAATTATAACCATCAATGGTTTTCAAACCACTGGCCTCCAAATGATTCAACATATCGAAGAACACCTCAGAGATCGCCTTCAGGCTCACTATGTGGATGTACACAAAGCATCGAGAGACAGTACTAGAGTAAATGCACATGGCATCACTGAGGCAGAGCTCAAAAGCCGCCTTTTAGCACTACCCATAAATGTCCACCCTGGAATGCATGCCATTCCCAAATTTGTACTAACTCACCTCAATAACTTCACAATCCCAATCATCATGAAAATGATTAACCATTTATCATCACAGAAAAGATCAATAGCCAACCTCTATCCAATAGCGATGGTTCCATTCATTAAAAAGAACAGAGATCCAACATCCATCAACAGCTTAAGACCCATATCCATGACCCCTATCCTCATTAAAATAATAGAGGGGGTCATAAAGGAAAAAATACAAGACAAAATCCTAAACAAAATATCAGAATCACAATTTGCCAGAAAAGGATCATCCACACTAACTGCAATGGGAGAGGTCAAAATATTACTGGACCATATCAGATCTAAAAAATTGTCCAAACCTATTGCAGTACAGATTGACATTACTGAAGCATTCGATTCAGTCAACATTAATACTCTACTTGATTTACTGGATGAATGTGAAATTTCCACAGAAATTATCCAAATCATTGATAACCTCTTCCACAACAGACTAATACACATATCGCTCAACGGGTCATATTCCAACGGTTTCTCCCCTACCAGATATATTCCGCAGGGATCCCCACTGAGTGCCCTACTCTTTTCATGCTAC
Organism: Epiperipatus broadwayi; assembly: GCA_028023455.1. Classification (NCBI taxonomy): domain Eukaryota; kingdom Metazoa; phylum Onychophora; class Udeonychophora; order Euonychophora; family Peripatidae; genus Epiperipatus; species Epiperipatus broadwayi. The sequence goes on from JAQFVV010012401.1 coordinate 17,630,058, forward strand.
ATTAACTCCCTGCCCCTGTTAATAGCATTAGAGAGCTCCCTCCCTGGAGTATTTATACCATGCATCAAGAAATTGATGAAGACCATCGCCTATATGGACATTCTTATTATCCTACCATCCCAGAAATTCCTAAAACCTCTCTACAAAATCCTTAATAATTTCTCTAAAACCTTGCAGCTTACCATAAACCCTGAAAAGTCATCATCATGGTGTATTCTTAATGGAAGAAAAATCAAATCTAACTTTCTAGCCGAGCCCCAGAATTTTCTAGGATTCCCTATATATAAATCCCAATCTGCCATGTCGAAACATATACAGAATACCATCATTGACTCAACAAATCATCTTACACAGACACTCTCAAAAGTTTATTTATCCCTCCAAGGCAAGGTGGCCTTACTAAACATGAAAGTAATGTCTAAAATAGCCTACTACCTGCCCATCATATCCGTGTCAAAGACCTTCATTAATAAAATCAATAGGATATGTGCGGGTCTGTTCTGGAAGCACCACATAACCTCCATTAGTATTTCAAGAATGCAATATCACAGAAAACTCAATGGAATGTCTCTACATTCCATTCAAGCCATTAACTACCAAAAAGGCCACACACTAATCTTCAACCTTATCCAAAAATTTGGCCAACCCCTAATATTAAGAGAGGTGATACCTACAGACACTCCCCCTCCTATCAAGGCTGGTTGGCTAGACCAACTAATTTCCCTTCTAAAACAACATAACAGCACCGCTACTGATGTATTCAAAAACAAAATTAACATATGGGATGCACACAATTTAATAAGCCCTAAACTACCTCAAATTAAACCAAGTCTTGGCTGTTCCAATTACAGAATCACCACCTTATTCAAATTCTGGAAGTTGGAACCCAAATTCCTCGACTATCTAATAAAGGTGAACCTAAATGCAATGCATACCAATTGGTTCCTGCATTACAAAAGAGGTATAAGAAACATAGACCCCATTTGTTCAAACTGCTTAATGCATGAAGAAACATTTGAACACATTGTGCTTTCTTGCATGGGATTGGGAAGGATTAAACTCATAATATCTCAAAATAGTATTATTGATTACTATAAAATTCTAACAATCAAAGAGTGTATTAAGGAAAGAGACTTCCCCACCATTAGGATAGCAATATTTGTTACATATTCTATCTGGGTGACAAGATGTAAATTAAAGTTTAGCATTCCCCAGCCAGAAGCAAACTCTTTCTTCCTTGCTACCCTTTCAAAACTACAAAAGAAAGACAGAATGCTCTCCTCAAAGTTTCTACATGAAGAAACATGGAAACTGCTCAAAATACCCTACCTACAAAATGACATCAATCCTAATGATTGATAAACCATATAACAGGTAAAAGAAACACGCAAATATCTGAATAATGTATGGACATAAAAATGCCCTAAACACACACTAATGTTTCTCTGATCTACGATCTGACTAAACAAACAAATCAGATCTCATCTCATTCTACACAAACTCTTGGAGAACCTATAACAATATAAACATGTATAACTATCACTGAAAACATTTGTATATACCTATTATTAATAAACCTATATTTTTTAAATAAAAAAAAATATAAACTAAGTAAGTGGGTTTTGTTTTATTGAAAAAAAAATTTTGCTAAAGTTTTTTAAACCTTGTTATTATTATTTTTAAAAAAAAACAAGTAATTAAGGATGATTAATTTAAGGACTTTAAATTTTATAATAGTAAGTTTTCAGTAAAATGAACAGCTAAGGAAATCTCTGCTGACTAAAAACAACTATTAATAAATTCACTGGAGTATTCTAAAATTGTTATATTTAGAAGATAATAAACCAATGGAAAGAAAAATATGTATATGTGTACCAATGTTTTACCAAGAAATATGAAAACAGGAGAAATGAACTGTAAGTAATATGTTCATATATAATTGTAGGATGAAGCAAGATTGAATACATAGGCTTTTTAAATGTCATCATATTTATAAAAGACTAAGATGAAATAGATACATAAATAATAGAAAAATTAGTTGTGACAAAGCTAAAGATGTGATTATCAAGAGAATTGAAATTAAGTTAAAAATAAACCTGAATGGAAATATTTGTGTATTAAAAAATGTCATAAATATTCAAATGCAAGTTATGATTTCTCTGAATAAAAATTTTGTGAGTAAAAAAAAATTTAAAAAGATTCTCATCAGTGAACCTAACTTTTAAGTATAAGGATAATTTTATGGTAAAATTGGGAGATTGAAATATTTAATTGTTAGTACTGTCAATGGAAAAAAAATCAATATGTAAAGGAAAAAAAATATTAAAATAAATTGTGATCAATGACATTAGCTTCCAGGAAAATCCAAACTATGTTGAAAATAATTTCATTTTATTACATTTAAGAAGATTGTGCAATCTGTGATCTATTACAGGTGATTATTACTAAGGAACATATTGAAAATAATATGAAGATGAGTATTATCAATGTGAATGGAATTAAATAAAATATATCACATAGGTGAAAAGTAACCTGTGATCTTGAAAAAAAAAGTAAACCTGAGGGATAACATGAAAGCCTTAAAATTCCATAGTGTTACTAGTGTTCAGATAAATATAAAAGGAGAAAAAGGGATAAGAAGATTGGTATGTGACAAGTAGGAAGCATAAAAAAGGAAAAGAATAATTGAGATATTATTAATAAAATTTATATTTTTTTAAGAGAAAATGGGTAATGTAATTGTTTACATATAGAGTTAAGTTCACATTTTAAAATAATAATTATTATTATGGGGAGATAAATCAAGGGATAGGGAAATCAATAATTAACATAATTTATTTATCTATATTATTAATTGTATAAAGTTTTATTTGATTGAATGTCACTAAACTATTAAGATAAAGATCTATATGTTATGAGATAGTAAATCACACACATCAAAATAGAAAAGAAAGATATTAGAAGGGGGAGTGTATCTCTGTTCTAGTACAATATTAAATAAGAAATGGTGATATTTAAAATTTGATCTGATGTCGAATTATTAATCCTGTAATAGCATTATAATATAATTAGAAAATTTTAATTTATAAGTCTTCATGAGCAGTATTTATAGTATAGGCATAAGACAAATAGAAATTTGAAATCAGAAAGTATTATTTAAATTATTCTATAAGATTGGGATAAATATTTTTTTATTTGATGCAGATAGAATGAGAGAGTGCATTATATACATTCAGCAAATATTCTGAATGGTAAATAAAGATTAGTGAATGAAGAGATAAATATTCAGATTGAATAAGAGGTTTTTATTGTAGTTTTATGATATTGTTGAGTGATAAACCTATAAGAAAATTAAATAAGGTAAATGAACAGATCAAATGACTAATATCAGAAAATAAACACAGATAAAATGTAATTGGTCATAATATTATAATAAAATTATTTTACTTGAGACTAAAACATCAATTCATGTTTTTTTCTGGTTTTCATTACAATCTATGAAGTGTAATTAATGAAAAGGGGGTGGTTATTAAAAAAGGGATTGATTGTTTAAGACACACATTATTTGATAGTACAAGTAACAAAATTCAGTATCGCATAATATTTGATTGTATTATCAAAAAGTTTTATTTTGAATAGCTCATTGCAAAAAGGTGAATGTAAATGTTTAATTCTTTTAAATATCTTATTATATTGTTTTATAAATGTCTCATCACTTTATGTTAATTTATTTCTTAATTCTATTGCATTATTAAACTTTGTACATAAGATGTTATTAAAATTAATGTTTTAAAGTTACACTAAGTGTCTAAAGTTGCATTTCTTTTGTGGGGAATCATCATCAATACACCATTGTCAGAGAGTATTAATGGTCACATGCATATTAACCAAAAACATGATATGAAATTTGGAAGAAAAATTGATCCAGTATAATAAATATATTGTATTACAATTATTTAGGTAAATACTTATTAAATTAAAGATTAAATTATTGCAAACTGCTTTCATCATACTATTCCTCACTCAAATACATTGCAAATGTAGTAAAGTATATTTATTATTAAAGAAATCACATTAAAAATTAGTTTTTATTTAAAGTTTGACATGATGATTACAATTTAAATAAAAAATAATGATTTTTTTATTCAATAATAGAGATCATAAAATAAAAGTGATATAGTTGTAATTATAGAAAAATATTATGAATCATCTTTTAAATGTCACACTACCTATAGAGTTGAGTAAAATTCCTCTTGATATTTTATAGGTGGTATAAATACTTAATTAAAATCAATGATAATCTTAATATCTCCTTAGAATAATATTGTTATTATGGTCATTCTTAATGATAGCATTATAAAAGTAATAGCAATAAAAAATTACCATACAATATAATAATAATACAACTTATTGAGTAGGTTAATTTAAATTTCACAATTATAGATGCTCTATTCTATTTATGTAAGCATTAGTGTTAGTCATGAGAATATTTGAATACTGAATAAGGAGCATATAGATATTGTTATGCCATTGGATAAATACTTTAGAGTTTATTTAATGTTAAAGGGTATTTAATCTTGTTAATAGGATAGGTGAGTCTCACAATTGTTAATATTGATTAAATATAGCTAAGAAAATGGTAAGAGTATTAAATGGTACCTAGATACAGTCATAGTATATCCTAATGTACAGACTTGGCATATTTTCTAGGGATCATCTTTCTATTGGCAGGGTACAATATATATCATACTTGTATTTAAATACTAATTTGTATTATAATCTAGTTTTATTTTAAAAAATTATATCATTTAAATAATTAATAATTTCATTATTTTTTAAACCAATAGTTAACTAACATACTTAAATTATTTCTAGATAAAGAATTAAATATTAGTATATATGGAGTGCATGCATGAAAGTTGTTAATTATTTAAAAGTACTTCCTGGTTGTAAAATTAATGTTTAAAGTTAATTTAAGTATCTAATATTTTAAATGTATTTATTTTTTAAAAAATAATGATATCATGTAAATTTAATAATGTTCTGAGACTTTTAAAAAGAGAATAAAATGTCTATAAGCAATATATTTTTTATTGCTGTAATGGTTTTGTTATTTTTCTAAATAATTGTAAATGTGTTGCAATTTATTTTAAATAATAATTAATTTTAAAAGGTGATGTAATATTTTCCAGAATATGTTAATTTGTACTATTTTTAGAATTTTAACTTAGTAATTAAAAAATTGTGATCTTTTATCTAAATTAGGTTACATAAATTAATTAGAAGAATGTCATTCATTCAATCAATTTTATCACATAACTTACTCTATAAAATCTGATTTGCTAAACTGACACCCATATCTCATTTCTTTCAATGCATTCAACTAGTATTTTTATAACTATTGTCCTTTTTTTGCTAATTTAAATAAAATTATGCAGAACTAAAAATAATCATATATTCACACTTCAAACTGCATCGAGCTTAGATTATGTAACATTATTATTAATAATGTGTGTGCATTTCAGGAAGTGACTTGTTCTCTTGCAAGTCTATGGTAATGGTAGATTTTTACTGAAGGTATTTCTACATTGTAAGAACTTTTCTTAATTTCAATTTATTTATGTTATTATAATCAAACTTCAATAAAAGAATAATTCTTAATTTAAATGCCAGAATTTTAAAACTATTTTTTATTAATTTTGAAAAGAATTTATCTGAGACTTTTAAAAGAATTTTAGAAACAATGTTTATTTAAAAATGTTTAATATTGCTATCATTTTTCAGAGTGTTTACTTTTGGTTTAATCTAATATTATTTATTAAAATGAAAGTGTTATCCAAAATATTAGGACCCTGCAAATGATAAGAAATGCAAAAATGTTAATCATTAATGTATGAATTTTATTAATAGTCATTAATAAATTATTTATCTATGTATTTTTATGTATACTCATGTTAAAATTATTATCAAATCACAATTATTTTAAAAGAATCATTTGTTTCTTCATTTATAAAATTTGATACATACTGTATTTTTAAAGTATTATAAATTATTTGCTACAAAAATATTTTATTAATAAAAGATATATTGTTTGTACATTTGTTATAAAGGATGTCTGTGAATAAATGATAATAGATATTTTTTTTATCTTAGAATAAGCAATAAATTGCTATGCAACAATGAACTTTATTATGCCATTCAGTATTTTTATTGGTCTTAAATGATAAAATATTATATTTACTGCATTTAATATCCATTTAAGTCTATGCTTCAGACAGTAAAGACTTTATATTCTTTAAACATGTATGTCTGCTGTTTAAAAAATATTTTATTATCAAGTAAAAATAAAGTAAAATGGCAATAAATAATATATCAATAATATTTATATATCAAAATTTCTTTCATAAAATAAACAGTTTATAATAATGATTTTATACAGTTTATTTGTAACTTATTCACAAATAGTGATGTTGATATAGTATCCAATTTAAATTTAAATATGCTTGTGGTCACAAATATAAAACATTCCTGAATCAGTTATTTCAGAGTTTTGATTATATCATGGTTGTTAACTGCCAATCCTTTATTGTTTTATTGATTTCATTGAATTCTATTTATTACATTAATACCACATATTTTTTTAAATGTAATCCTTTAATCTATTTGTCAAGTTACTGTATATGGTGAGAAGTAATAATATTTTGTTTTTAATGTATTCTGCAAACTTTTCTATAAAGCTAGTTCTATATCTAGAGAAGATTTCATATATTTCAGCATGTCATTGCAGTAAAATCCATGTCAAATATTTTACTTATAAGCATTTTTTTAAAACATTCAGACAATGTAATTTTTTATCAACAAAAGTTGAATGCAAATGATAAATTTCTGAGACATGGTTTTTTAAAATTATTATTATTATTATTTCAATAATGTCAATTATAATTTGTGGCCAATGTGTGTATATAACTTAATAATCTTTTAAGTGCTTTATAAGTTTTAAAATATTAATCATACATCATCATCATCATCATCATCATCATTATTATTATTATTATTATTATTATTATTATTATTATTATTATTATATTTTTAATAATTAAATTTAAAATTACTTTACACAATATTAAATATTACCTTAAACAATATTTTAAAGAATTCTTAATAATTATGCACACACATGCAAGCACATATGCATTGGATATAACACATATCTAACTATTCATATTGTGAGTTGATTTCTTCCTAAATATATGATTTTTTTTATTATATTCAATTGGCTTTATCCTTCACTTGCTCTGTTACATTTCTACCTCTGTCTTCTATGAAATGCTGAATGAACATAAGTATGTTAAATGATTATATCATTTCAATATATATAATTTTTATAAATATGAATAAAGTTGTTGTTTATATTTTTCTTTTATTGATTTAGGCAAAGCATTTGAGATAGTTAATTGGTAAAGTTTAATTGCAATATTTGATTATACAGCTTGTAGAGAATGTATTAATACTAATAGTCTACAATCTGAAGATTATGAAATAATATCTGGTGTTTATTTATTTTAAGGATGTGAACTAGCATCAAATATCTCTTCTATTTTTATGATAGTGGTCTTTAAAAACTATGTAGAAGATTTTAAGAAGCAGATATCAGTATACATTACAGTTTTGATAATGAAATTTGAATGCAAATTTATTAAAAGCAAAATCAAAAATTTAAACTTCAAAGCTTCTACTAATAAAAAATATTTCATTATTCTGATATTAATATTCCTTTAAATTAGTTGTAAATAGAACTGTTATTTTCCAAATTTATTATATGAAAGTTAAATATGGATTTTTATCGATATAATATATAGGTAGTAATTTTTTTTTATTTCAGAATGCCTTTTAATATTCTATAAATGGCAAAGAAAGACTATAAGACTAATCACTATGCCCTTTAATTTGCTAAATAAAATGCTATTGAATATACTAATGCAAGAATATATTTTTATTGGATTGTGTATGCAAAATAAATAATGAATAATAGACATTTTAATAAAGTATTTATATGATCCAATTTGAGTATGATTTTATCGCAAGATCACATCCAAAGCTATTGTAAAAAGTCGCAATAACTGATGCTTTTATTTGGGATACATGAATAAAGTTAGAATACATTGGATATAATTACTGTTGGGCAAAATGTGAATTCTTTTTAAAGTTTTTTTTACACTAACAGTTAAAAGACAATATCATGAGATGTCCAAAATATAGTAAGTATATACAATATAAAAAAATTACTCCTACTGAATTAAGCACGCTAGTCAAATAGATAGTATATAAAACTCGCAAAATATTCAATTGTACATATTTTAAGAATATTTATAGGTAATTAATTATCTGTACAGGTAACAAGATATTTGGGGGATTTTGTATATGTTTAACATTAGTAAGACTAATTTCTTTAATATAATTTTTATTTGCTCTATCCACAACGTATCTCTATTTTTTTTTCTTTTTTCTGAAGTTAATATGCCAGATATTATTTAAGAGGGGCTGCTAATGAATATTATTATAGGAGAATTTAACACAGTGATGAGGATGGTGAATTGAATGAAAATGTGCATAGTCTGCGACTTTAGACCTGGCAATAAGATAATTTTCCTCTTCTCTCAGCACTATAAATATTCTATTATTTCTTCTTTTTTATATATATTTGTTACATTTTATCAGGCAGACACACACATATATCTTAATGTGTATAAATCATTTCATGTTTTTATACACACTTTTGTTTTGAACTTTTTTTGTTTGTTTGTTTGTTCTAAAACGTATCAATTTTATTTCTTTTTGCATTTAAATTTAATTCGCCAACAAATTGAATCAATTCAGGTGTTATTAAAGTGACTCATTCAGATGCTTTAAAAACAAACGCCTTAAATCATAGTTAATTAAAAATGCATTAATTTCATGATTCAAAGGGTTAGTGGGTTTACCAAGCCAAAGTTGCAATTTTATTTCAATGAGTCCGAGTATTTATTATAATATCGAGAATTGTTTTCAATTGCTGTTCAAGTTAAAGTTTTCTGATATAAATTTGATAGTTTCTGAACTAATTTTTTATGCAGAGAAAATCCCATAGATCATCAATGTCTCCTGATATATGATGTTGATCGCTAAAGACGTAAAACAAAAGTTCAGTAATAAATATCTACCTCATTTGTAAATAGTCCAAAACCTGTAAATACATTTAGATTAAAAATGAAAGCGTCTTTAACGATTTGTTTCAGGTTAAAGTTAGCTAAATAATATTTAATAAGATTGTTAAGAAATGTTACAGCTTATTACAGATTTAAATTAAATACTAAAGTCAATTGTTACCATTAAGTATTTACGATATATTTAGAATTATAAATACTTAATAAAGAGCAAAGGATTAAAATGAAGTATATATTAACGATGACATTAAAACACTGTTAAAAGATATATAAAAGTAGTCTGAGTAAATTTTTAAAATGTTTTCATATTCCAGAAACACACATTTATAAAGTATCTCACAGCTTAGTGGTTAGTTTATTAATATATTTCGAGTTTCCAAATACGTATTGGATTTGTTTTTTAGAATGCTTATTTAATAAACAACCTATCTAATTATGTAATGTTTGTCGTAAATTGGTATGTAACTATTTTTAATGAGAAAATAAATACATAAAGATTATTAAAAACAGTCACTACCCAGTAGTTGATAAGTCTGAGATCTTATATCTATCTATAATGTTTTTCTATCAATAACAAAGAAAAAAATTGAAACAGTTTTTGTCTTGCAGATGGCTATTTAATGTGATTTTATCACTGTCTGTCTACCTATTTATCTATTATCTATTTATTTGTCTTTTATCTATCTATTTAAATATCTACCTAATATATCTATCTGCCTTTGTCTATTTATCACTTTATCTATTTAAATATCTACCTAATATATCTATCTGCCTTTGTCTATTTATCACTTTATCTATTGATATCAACAAAATATCCATCTAAATATCTACTTATATTTTTGCCTCTATTTATCATTCACTATTTATTAATGTCATTTAACTATCTATCAAAATATCTACCTATATTTCTGCCTCTGTCTATCTATTTATCCATCTCTCTCTATTCATTGATGTCATCTATCTAGCCATTCACCTTTATATATCTATATGTCCACCTATTTATCTATATAAATTTAAAAAGAATTTTCCCAATTCTACATTACAAAACCTTAACATATCATATTAATTAAGTAACTATAGGGTCTCTACAAAATAGATTGTTGGCTAGAGTCAGTTTTTATTTTTAGAATTATCTAAAATCCATTTAAAACATACTTAATTTTCAATTTCTTTAAAAGGATGTTTCTATAAAATGCACTGTAATACTTGAACTTTGTACTTTGCTCCATCCTCATAGCCAAGACTTGTAAAGTGCCAAGCACTCATATTATATAAGTGATGATTGCATATAAAACACATTATTAGGAATAGAGAGTATTGGTATATTAAAATTAAAAATTATAGAAAAAGTTATTAATGACAGGTATTAAAAGCATGACATCACAAATTATAATGTTAAAATTGATGCATTGATTAAAGATTGAACAAAATGATTGTCCATACAACTTTGCTGCTCATTTCCTCAAATAGAAGATTAGAAAATAGGTGTTTAAAATATTGTATTCAGTAATTATGATAAAATTAATACACCAAATTATTTTATCAAAACTAAATAGTACAATATCAAATTATTCCACAAATATTTACAAGTATATATATTTGAAAAAATTGAAATTGAATTTGCCTCCACAATTTTTAAGATCAAAATCATATTATTAATATTAACACTGAAATATATATATATATACAAATTTTTGGGAATTTTCTAAGAAAATTTTATGAAGGAATTTAATTCTCATTTATATGACTTGAATATGCATAATTCTTACTGAAAATATATATAGTTTTTATGAATGACTTATTCACAATTTTATGCTATTGTCTAGGAAGAAATTTGAAAATTCTACAGTGCCAAACATTAATGCTGATTCTGAATGTTTTTGAGTTTTTTTTTTAAGAAAAATCCACTGTTTGGTTTTTATAACGGGATTCAAGGGTTTAAAAGTTCTTCAATAATTTTTTTTAAAACAGATTTCTGATTCAGAGCTTTACTCATGGTAACAACATAGACAAGGGGTATTGTTTTAGGTTTCTTACAACGATCTTTTAGTATATTTTTTAATTCATCTTTAAAGAACACATTTTAGACAAACAAATTCATATCTGGTTTTATATTCAGACATACATATTGAAACAGTCAGCTTTTCAACCCAACTGTTTTTCACCTACTATATATTATATAGTAGTATTCATATATATATATATATATATATATAGACACCACCAAACTCTCATATATATTAATAATAATCTTAAGAAATCCCGCCTAAATTTAAATATCATGTATGTATGCGTATATGTTTAGGTATTTACAAAAATATTCAATTCATGAAACCAAAATATGCATATATATATATATATATATTGTTAATAATTTCTAAGTGAAAAGCAAATTGTATGTGTAACTTTAGACTACATATATACAAGAATATAAATGTTAATAGGATATAAAACATTATGTTTTCTATAATTTTATATATTTATTAAATTATATATATTCGAAGTTTAATAATTCTGCATATATCAATAAATTAAAACGGTCAGGTTACATATATAATAAAATGTTTTTCCAAATCTTAGATTTGTTTTTTTGGCAAGAATGTCTCCAGCATAATTAATCTTTACTGGTATAAGATTAATTAAAATTTATATTTAGAATAAAACTTAGAAAACTGCATAAATTATGGTGTGTCAATGGAGTTTTTTTTACCTATTTAAAATTAGACACAGCAGGATCCCGCTACAACTGGTGATTATCATACTGGCCAAGAAGATACTTCTAAGAAAATAAAATAATGAAGGAGAAGGGGGGAGATTGATATAAAAGCAATAGCAGCCATCTTTTAAAGGCAATTAAAAGGTATTCTATTCAAAGAGTCATCCAATTTATATTTGTAAAAAAAGTGAATAATCAGCATGTTGGGGTAATAGGCTCAAAATTTTGCCTCCCGCCCCAATGAACAGCCATCTAAGATGGAAGAACATGAGCTGACCACCGCAAGAACCTAAAGATGTCCCACTATGCAAAGAACTTGCCGGTAAAGAGAAAGACCAAGATAAGCAATGGTAACTACTCTCTCCAATCTAAAAACTTCCACTAATTTCAACTTTAAACGCTAGCTTAACCTTAATCTAATGGTCATTCTAATTATGTAAATTAAACTTCTGTAAATTTTATTTTATTTTATTTTCAATCTTAAAACTTGACTAAAATTGTAAATGAATTTAATAACTTTATTTAAACCCTAAAATCTTGCCTGATTCAAATATTTAAACTGATCTCTAAATGATTTAAACTGATTTATTATTTCAAAATGATTTATTTGCATTGAAAACACTTTTCATTTAATAATTTGATATTATGATTTTATATATTGGTTTACTCGTAGAAATAATGATTGATTTGGTTACGTATTTATTTTGTACTAAGTAATTAAATGTTATTTGATTTCAATTTGCTAAAACATAGAATTTAAATGTTTATATAAATTTAGTAGCATATAATATGTAATAAGCTGTTTTAAAGTAATAATTAAAGTATTTTTGCTAATTTATATATCTTAAGTTAATGACAATACTTGCCGTCATTAATCTTAGAAATAGCGTTATAAAACTAAATCAATCATATTCTAGGGAATATCGCACAACTTTCATTTAAAATAAACCATTTCGAAATTATTCTTACTTGAAATTTTATTATGTTTTAAAATGCATTTCTTGATTAAATATATGCCAAGTTTTATTATTTTGATTATGATGTATTGTTTATGCTATAAACCTTCAAAACCTAGCTTTACTTGTAATTAAAACCATTAGTTAAAGTAAATAATGATTCTCTCGCATATATATGGTCAGTTCACATATATATGTAGAACGTGTAATAATACACAAACTAAAAAGCTCTGTTTTAAAACGGATAAAATATCTAGATTTAGATATAATTACAAACATACCAAAAGTCTTAAATAGGTTTGCTTTTAAAGTTAATATTTTAACCAATATTTAGTTAAAGTGATAAAATGCAGCATAAATTTATAATTCTGTATTTTAATGTCCCCATATGCTGTAATCCCTCTTAATTAAATCAAAGCCTATATAGATAGCTTTGTAAATTGGATTCGTAAATTCCCTTAATAGTATTATTAAGAGTACTATAACATGAATTGATATAGGGTAGTTTCATGAGGGAAACCTTTAATTTAGCATCTTAATTTAATAAATATGATTATGTAGTCAGTGGTGCATATGTGTCCTTACGAAACACTATGGCATAATCTCTTGGTGCTGTTTCTTTAATGGTTGCATGTGGTTGTGCTGCACCATTACATTTAGTTCGGGCAATTATCCTCTTCAGATGTCAGACGGGTTCGCACCTCCACATTCTGCATACTTATAATGGAGCATCAGATTCACACAGAGCGTAAGACTCCCATTCACTTTATTGCTCGATCAGCCAGACTAAAATGGCCTCCTATACCACAGCAATGAGATCGGTCACAGGGAACCATTACTTGTTAAAAATCCCATGAATAAGGCACATATGAGATGCAAATAAGACTCAGAGTTATATATTTTCTTTACGCACTAGTATCTGAAGTCTAGCTTCCATTAATCAGTTCATCCCACCATTATAATAATTATTTCAGCGTTGATCTGAACTAGAATCCAATTTAAATTGCATATTACTGTGTAGAGAATATATTAATTATTTGTGCTAAGTAAATTACGTTTTTTACAAAATTTATTATCACTTCCGCTAATATATGGCAAATCTAAATCCTATTATAGCATAAACTAGGCATAGATAACCATGAGAAAAGTCAAATCATTATAAATTAGTATTAAACTCATGCAAAACTAACTGTATTATAATTTCATCATCTGCGAGTGATAGAGACATATATAGCCAAATAAATAATTAAGTTGTAATCTACATACTGTCACCTGCATGTGATATGAGGCTATATACATATATATGTAGAACGGAAATGCATAAACTTCCAAACTATAAAATTTGTACTAGAAAATTGTAATCACTTGTCAGTAATTTATCCTATATATGTAAACCAAGTCATATAAACTCAGACATCCAAAATGAATTCTAATAACCTATCACTTACATGTGAACCCCATTATATTGTAAACATCCCTTAATCACCTACATGTGAAATCAAAAAACTTACTTACTATAATTTTGTTTTGAATTATTGTTTATTTTGAATTCATTAAATTAATTTTAAATTTACTCTAGCTTCATGTCTTTGTCTTGCTCACCGACTCACAATTATTTAGTATTTGATAATTATTTTATTATTTGTTAAAAACTTATAAGTAATTAATAGTCATAAGTATGCCACATGATACCTACATAGTTGTGATAAATAAAACGCCTATTGTTCCCAGTCTTTTGTTCTGCTGATGTGCTACTGCCAGCACGTGAAGAGAAGAAATACTGATGTGCCCTCAACTATGTCATTTGTAAGATAGTAAGTCTGTGAGCAATGGCAGAGGAACTAGGGTTAGGCCAGAGTTGTGGCTTCCACCACCGTAAAACTGGTCGGCCTTAGGATGATTTATCAGAGTTCTAGATTTTGTTTCACAAATGTACATATTTGACTGTTACAATATTAAACACTCAAAAACAATGTTGATTAATTCCATAGGATCTGCAGGCAACTCTAATATTTTTAACAAGTTTGTAAATGAATGGTACTGCTATCAAATTGTAATACTAATAATATAAACATATTCATGGAACAATCAAATCTGAAAATATTACTATGATAATTTACAAGCCAGTTTCCTAAAGAATTTTTTTTTAACAAACTTCAATTAATACAGCTTTCTTATATCAATGCCAATATATTTGTCAGGTTATTTGGGCATTTTTTATTTGATGAACTGATCTTAATGTAACAAAGAAGTGAATGATGCTACAAGATTCTGGCTCGAAATTACCATAGTAATGATTTCAAACTTGATTGTTCTACGATTAGATCTAGAGCTATGGGGAATGAACTATTTTTTCTTAATCCTGGTAATCATGGATTGTAATCATTTCTGTGTAGGATTTCTAGAATTTTACACAAACATTTATTTTTCACATACATTGCTGAGAGTATTATTGGTTTAGTAAATGTTCTGACAAAGCAGATCTCTGGAATAAAAGTTGAAAGATTAATTCTCCTATAAACTAAGTTAAATTTTTAATACTGGAGAATTGAAGAAAATAAAATACTGAACCAAAACATATTTTCATTGTTCTCATAACTGTATAATTTATTCATATCTGAATTTATTATTCTGAAGATAGTGGCTAACTTATCTTGCTTATCATTGTGGCTAGGTCTCTGCTTTTTTTAGATTTCAGAAATATCAATCTGATTTTTCAAAATTATAAAATTTGCTTCATTTAATTCAATCTCTTTTTATAGAAAGAAAAAATAAAATAGTACTAAAAAATTTACAGTATGAATTTATAGAATTATAAATTCTATATTTTAATTTAAACCTTTCATCAATAATTTCTGCAGACTTTTTTATTTTTATATTTTATTTTATTTACTTTATTTTATACTATTAAAATGCTGCAATATTTTTCCTGGACATATGTTCCTACTCCCCAATAAGACATATATAACTTTTATAACAACAACTGATTAGAAAATGTCTTTCATTAATTTCACAATATATGTAAAAATATTCCTATATGGGCTCATGCATTTTAAAATATTATTACTTGTTACATGCACAATTATCTCATGAGGGGACCAACATAACTAGTTTAAATGTTAACTTCTGCTCCCCAAAAAAGTTAACATAAAACAAAATTAAATTCAAATATAGATGTTGATACGAATCATTGCAGTCTATATATGCTCTCAAAGAATGTATCTCAAGTAAATACTAATTTAATAGTATTTTAAATAAATTTTTTTACAGTTATATCATTATATTAATTCCTTCTTTTAAATTTTGTCAATGCACTCATTTGAATTATTAAGATTTTTTTTTGTATATGATCCAGGTGATAAATGAAATTGGGCATCTTACTGCTCTATGAACTCAATGAAAATATTTGATTCATTTTTATTAGCATTGATTATTCTCATAATATCATTATTTAATTTACTTTGTCTAATTTTAATCATTCTTGAATAGAAAACTTTTTTATCATGCTATATCCATCACATGTGTCATAGCATTCTTACTCAGTTTATCTATTTTTAAGCATGGTTAAAATCTATTTGGTGATAATTTATGATTGTTAATATACTATAGGCATCTACAAGTTTCACTTTTTGTAGATAAAGATTGCTGATAACAAAATGTGTGGGATTTTTTTCTTTTAATAGGTTTGTCTATATAACATGGATATGTAGCATTTAAATAGTCTGGAACTAGGATTCATTGGTCTATACATCATATAGAGAATTTCACTATTATTGATAATGATTTCAGTTTTGTTAAAGAAACATTATGGTTATTTTCATTTCTCAGACTATGGGATATATTCCTATTGTACAAGACCATTATGTATCTCTTCTAACATTTAATCACATTTTAATACAATGATCTTGTTACAACAAAATTAATCATACATGTACATGGTAGTAAAACTGAACTAGATGTCTGGTCATAAGCAAATATCCATTGTTAGTAGAAATTAAACATTAATTATGAAATAATAAATTGTATTCATAGCTTTGTCCACAAACATAATGAGAATAAGTTAGAGATACTTTCATTGCTACAAATACTTTGAAGAATATATAGTTGAAATGTGATATAGTTAAATTTGATTTTTTTAAAAACTGATGAGTAATTATACCCTCACTTAACTTCTCAAATATACCTATTATTCATGTGTATCAATAGAAATAAAGCTAAGTAATATGTTTAACCAATCTTAACCAACCTCAATTGCTTACTAAAGAGAATCAGATTTTGTTATGCCTCTTTGAAGCATGTTTATGTATTCATAAATATAATAGTTGGTTTAACACACATGTACCTATATTCTTACTCAGTATTTTCCAAGGGATTAAAATAATATTAAACTTTGAAAAAAAAATTAACTAGTTAATTTCAATTTATGGTATATGTAAGTTGGATTAAGTCATGAAGGAACTGAAAACTTTGTAAAATATATATTATGAATTGTTTAGTTGAGGTAGCAAAATACTAAAACAAACACTAAACATAAAGATGCTCAATAAAGATACACCTAGGTAATATATAGAAAATTTAATATGCTATTATGAAATGATTACTTAAATTACAATCAAATATATTTTGTGTGTATTTATGTAATTTTAATTATTATTGTATGAGTTAGACTTCAGACATTGTGAGTATATTAATTGAACGTGATTTGGATACAATAAAATTTCCCTTTTTTCCCCTCCATATCTTCCATCATTGTGATTACCACTGAGTGGATTGTTATTTACTATTACATTTGTTTTCCTAATCATGGATATCAATATATTCATTTCATTTACGATTACATTTAAAAATATTTTGTCAGGGCTAAGATCCAATGTAATGTTTTGTAATTTTTTTTTGCCAATTATATTTATCTTTCCAATGGACATACACATAATTAAACTAATAAATACTAAACCAACATAAAAATTAAAATAGATTTTACATTTTCTCAATGTCAAGCTTTCTAGCAACCTTCATATAAAAGACAAATAATAACTAGGGGTATTTTGTCATCCAAAAGGAGTAACCTTTGACCCCTTTTTTAGAATGGTAAAAATATAATATTTGACTAATAAATTAAAACAAAATGTTAATGCTTACAATCTTAAAGTAGAACAAACGTTTGGATACATGATTCTTCAATAAATTTTATAAAAAATACTTTATGTTGAATATTTTTGATCGATATATACATATAGCATTACCCCAAAAGATACCTGAACAGCAGGAGGGGGGGGAACAGATTGTTTTCAGGTTTGTCCTCATCACATAAGACATTTCAAAAGGTTAACCGTAAATGTAAAATGGTAGGCGGGGGGGGGGGGATAATGTTTTGTTAACCAAATAAAATTAAAATATCTTTATTTTAAATCTATAAATGTTATTTATTTGTTAATTGGATTTTTTTTTTAATTTGATGTTGTTGTTTTCTTTGTTATTAATAGTAATAAATACATGTTCTTTTGGAAAAAAAATTTTATTTGTTATTTTAATATTTGCTAATTGTTTTTATTTTGATGTGATGATAAAACAGTAGTGATGAAGTCTCATCATCTAGAGATAGATGACTGTAGGTGGATAGAGAGAAAGATAATCAGGTAAATAAAAAGGTAGCTAAATAGATAGTTAAATAGATGATCAGAGGTTAAAATCACTGCCAATAAAAATATAAAATAATTAGCAAATACTTTCAAAAAATATTAACAGGTGTTTATTACTATTAGTAACAAGCAAAACAATGATACCAAATTTAAAAAATAACCCTATTAACAAATAAAAACATTTATAGAATTTTTTTTTAAAAAATCCCTCTTTAATTTTGTTTAATAGACAAACATTATTTTTTCCACTTTACATTCAGATGTCAAAGCATTAAAATATCCCATGAGATGAGGACAAGTCTGAAAATAACTTTTCTATTTCTCCCTCTTCCACTCAGGTATTTACTGGTAATATTATACCTATATGCTGATCAAAAATAATTAACATAAAATATTTACCACATAATTATTGTTGGTCTGCCGTGCAAAGTAGAACACCCAATTATACACAGTTGAGGTAATATAAAATATTTTTTTTTATTTTTTAAATATTTGTAATATGGTTATATTTATTAATTTTAATTATTATTATAAGCAGCTTATGTTAATTTGTAATATTTCTCTTATAATTGAACATTTGATAGCATTTAAACTGTGATGCTTCAGAGTTTTAAAATTAAAATATTTTCATTACAGTTCATTTTTTGTAATAAAATTGATTAGTTAATCACTATTTCTATATTCTATCACTATATCTTAGGATTTCAATATATTTCACAACTGAACTTTTGATGACATTTTAAAAATGGTGCTTGTTGATTGGGAAATTAAAATACTTTATTAAACTCAAAAAATTGTTTTTGAAATTTTTATTTTTTTATTTAACATAATATTAGCAGTGTTTTGATATTTGCTACTTTCAGTAATGTAAATTTATTGTCTATTTTAGTTATTGTAAGGTTAAAATATTTTAATTTAAGCATATTGTTGCTTATATTAATTTATGCAATTTTTTTTCAGTATCTCAACATCAAAAATATTTTGATATCAAGATATTATACAATTTGAAAGAGAAATAGTGTTTAATTTTTTTACATACTCTTTTTCCAAGTATAAACAAAATATCATCTACACTAATTAAAAATAAATTTTTAGCTATAGTGTGGTTTATATTCATTGTAAAAATAGCAAGCTTTAAGAACATTTTTATTACCTTTATTAGTTGATAACAAGACTGGTGTCATATTCTGATATTTCATCAGGCAAAAAGTTTGTTGTTGTATATCTGGTATTTTTTTCTTTTTTAAATACTTGCAAAAGTAAAAAAAGATTTCATGCTTCCATTGGACATACTTCTGTACTTACTACAAAATGGCAAAATGGAACCCACAATACATTTTCATATATATATATATATATATATATATATATATATATATATATATATATATATATATATATATATATATATATAAAGCTATGATTCATGTGTTCATTATAACACATTTTTTCCTCACTGGTTTGGAGATTTAAAAACTGGTTTAGTAAGTATAAGTATAGCACATATTACAAAAAAAATTGGCAATTAGTCATTATTTACTTTATGTTTTCATGTTTTGATAGTCCATATCTGATAGTATATTAATTGAAAAGTTAATTCAAGTTTTAAAATGACAATAAAGAAAAAAACATCTCAAATAATTTATTGGACATTCTTAAATTATTGACTAAGATGTCCATTTATATATATATATGCTGATACTGGCATGACATTGCTCAAATATTTTTGAAGTATAAGAATATGGAACTGAACCTGAGAAGGATATATATGATAGTAAGAATGTGAAATATAGTGGGATATTTACAGCACAGACCCATCATTCATTAAGATAATAAAGTGAAAAAATATGCTTAAATAATTAAGGTAAACTATTTCTTCACTCTATAAGAGTTCTTTTTAAGATTTTTAACTTTTATTAATATAATATCTGAAATCACACACATATACACCCCAGAAATTATCAGTGAAAGTCTTCAATTTTTGTAAACAGATTTGTTTAAAGAAGGATTGTGAGTACATGTAGTCAAATAAGTTGTTTTTGTATAGTATATTTCAATAGAATAACATTCATTATCTCAGATTTGAAAGTTTATTGCCCAAGCTTTGAATGTAATAAGACAATTGCATTAGCATCTAAAAATTAAAAAGCTTTGAAACCTAAAACTTACAATCTCAATTAGCAAAAACTTGTCTTATTGATGTATGTGCTTCAGGTTAGGCATCACTGAATTAGACAATACAATGTAAAAGATTCCAAAAATAAAAACATAATTACATAATTTTTAAAAGGAAATTTAGTATTTGCATGAATTACATTTAGAGAAATTGTTCACCTGAAGTAATAGATATATTTATATAAAATATATTTCTATAATAAAAACAATGATATAGGTTATATTAACTTCAATTAAGAACATATGGGCTAACAATAAAACAATTTATAAATTGTTTAAAAGGCATTTATGATCTATATTCATATGCTATCCTGAAAATCTTTTGAATAGATAAAATGCCATTAATATGAATTTAAGGAGTCAATGATGATTTAACTGTCTATACTAATAATAATACTAATAATAATGATGATGATGATAATAATAATAATAAAATAATAATAATAACAACAATATTAATAATAATAGAGTGCCACTTGACTACACACATGGCTTCAAGTATGTTAAAAGACTCCTCCTGTTTTTAATATTATTACTTGCAACTCCATCATTTAAGGTGATTTTTAATTATTATTTTTAAAAACAAGAACAAATTAGTTATATTGTAAAAGTTTGCAAATATTCATGTCTGCATCTGCGAAGAAAAAACACTAATACACTTAGTTCACAGTGTCAGTTAAAGAGAATGTATGTGTAACATGCCTTCAATATTACATAATGCCAGTGAAAAAACAAACCTAAGAAATAATGTTACTTTAATTAATACAAAAACATTTGCTGATATTGCAAAAAAAAACCATTGGTTCCTCAACATTAATTACAAGCATGAATTTTAATTTCTTTCCCAAAGATTCAGAAAACCTACAACCAGCGATATTGAAAATTTAGATTTACAAAATCAAAATGGTGATGAAACACAACCCCTCCCCTCTGTAATATAAACTGGTGATATGCTAGATAGCATTTTTGAGAAGTTCCACAACAATATTTAACACATGCTCAATAGTTTTATCAGCTACAGATATTCATTGTCCCTTATATGAATTCCCAAGAGCTTTACTGTATGAAGCACTCACTTTGCACAATCTATGGAACAGAGTTCTATGCTTGACTGATCATCCCAATCAAGGATATCTGATCATATAATTCCATGATCAAAACCAAAAAAAATAGTTCATTTACAAGTTCAAAACATTGGTCATTTTGCTTTAATTCCTGTAGATAAAAACAAACAAAGATACATAACTGGCATATTGAAAAATACATATCAAGACTATTCCACACAGGATTTTCAAACATTAATGGATCCTTTTGAGTATGTCTTTCATTGCAACTAATTTATCTAAAGGACACCCAAGTTCCAATATACAGCAATAGCTATGAGTTTAAAGATGAAGCTAAACAAAAACTTTGATCCAATTACCATACCTACTCAGATTACAGACCAAGAGGCAATGATTTGCCTATATATAAGAGTAATAAAGCTACAATGTTTCTGTTATCTCAATTCTTACAGGGTAATCAGGTGGGCAACCATATACCTAGATGCATTCATAATCAACAAGACAATTTTGACAAAACACTTAATACACACCCAAACTCTCTCTCTTAAATGAAAGTGCTTCACTATTTGATCTCTCCATTTAGCAGACAAATCAAATCTTTAGCACACCCATTAACATCAGAACAAAACTGCTCAGGATGATAATAATCAAACACTCATCTCATCAGCCAAACCATGTAAACAATTAATTTCAACTCATATAGCTAAACAGCTAAACAGTTAAATTCAACTCATATAGCTAAGGTACCATAGTCTATATTTCACAATGGTAATACTAACCAATTTTTTTCTATAATAAACAATACTAGTATAGAAGTCATGGATACACTAACCCCACCAATACCAATAGTTGAAAGCTGTGACACAGTTTACATTTCCAAAAGAAAATTTGGCAACCATGAAAAGATCATGGTAATAAAAAAATAAAAACACGATACTGTAATTATCCTAGCATGCTCCACAGCATTTATAACCTAGAATCCAGTAGCCCCACTTAACAGACACTCAACAAAAACAGGCAGCTCTGAGTCCAAAAATTTTTATCATTCACTTACCAAAACCCCAAACTCAAGCAATGAATCAAAAACAAACCCTGAAGATAAACATATATACATTAATATATCAACAGACATCAAATCTTCTCTGCTTAAAAAAATAATGTAAAGAAAACAACTCTTAAATATTTTGGTGCCCTAGGTGCCAGCCCTGAAAACTCTAATTTTGAGTCTAGCTGGCCATTTATGTTCATATAATCCCCTTTTTAAACCTTATAAACAAAATATTTTGATGCCCTAGATGCCAGCCCTGAAAACTTTAATTTTAAGTCATAGATGAATATTTATGTTTGTACAATATCTTTTCTAAACCTTATAAACAA
Organism: Epiperipatus broadwayi; assembly: GCA_028023455.1. Classification (NCBI taxonomy): domain Eukaryota; kingdom Metazoa; phylum Onychophora; class Udeonychophora; order Euonychophora; family Peripatidae; genus Epiperipatus; species Epiperipatus broadwayi. Next base: position 17,653,188 of record JAQFVV010012401.1, read on the forward strand.
GGCAACAAATGGAAATCTTAATCCTGTCAATATAAAACAATTGATTTTCAAAACATATACTTTATTTTTTTTATTCATTTACTTTCAACCTGAAAATAAAATTAGGAGCTTTCAATGTTTGAGACCTAAACTCGATTAAAAAAAATCCTCCAGCAAAGTAAATGGATTCAATTTACACAGCCACACATCCTGGGTTTGCTGGAAACAAAATAAATTTACCCCACAACTTATATAAGGACCCCAAAGCTTTTGCACATATTCATGAGATTCATCATTATCTTCATGGGGCACTATCCTGATCATCACAAAAACCTACTAATATTTATGCTTTAAAATCATATATGTCGACTCAAATCTAGTTATAGTCACTTTTCACCACTGTATAGTTGTACTCAACATAATTTTTGTTTAAATACCTCCTGGATAGCTGTCATCTTAAGATTACTGCTTACCATCAACTCACTACCATCATCAAACTCTTACTCAGTCATTTTAATGGGTAACTTGAACATGAGTTGTCACTTTTGTTTCAAAATGGCTATATCAGCTTGCAATACATCTAATGAGCATGGAAAGTTTCTTACCCAACTCATTCTACAATTGTTATCACCCCTTCTTATTAATGTGAGCTTTTATTCACCCATGCTTCATCACTTAATTAAGTTAACACTTAATCCCTCATCCTTTTCTAATCACTCTAGTCAAATGCTTAAACTCAATGTATGTGCAATGCAAATGTCAACAATTCAAATTTATAAAGCAATAAAAATAATTCTTCCTGCACATACTACTGAATTTTTATACTCTGAAATATATATCATGCTAATTAAACCTAGTAATATGCAACTTGATCCTTTTCAATTGTACATTTCCTTTATCAACATCCTGTCATTCAATATAAATCATATTACAAGAACCATCCCATTCCTAACTTTGGCTGATGAGTTACATAAAAAAATCATCATATGTAAATTTGCACCAGATACCTATGCACATACAAAAAGACTTACACAAATATATGACACCTGCAACACTCTAAAAGAGTACCTTGCCACAATAAAAAACCTTAACAAAACAACACACCTGGACATAAGGATACATTAGATGGGCTTGAGGATATCCTTCCACTGTCAGAATTCCACAAGCACTTGAATCCAAGGATGTTAACAAAGCTGGACAAAATATGATAGAACCTATATAATAATATTTCAAACAAAGGTTACACTCACATTGTGCCTTCATATCACCTGAAGATCTCTTTGACTGGTAGATAATTCCATATTACAGATTTCTTGCTGAATCTAACCACAATATCAAACTCTTGCCATCCACGTCCATATGGAATCCCTAAATTTGTATATTCATATCTCAGTCAGTTATCATCTCATATCTTTGTGATTTAGCAAATTATCTATCACAAAGATTGTTTAACATAAAATATCTATATTCAATCCCCTTAGTTTTATTGAATAAAAAGCAAGCTTTAATATCCAATCTATCTAATCTGTGACTAATCTCCATAAGACACCTTGGTATTAAAATCCTCAAAAAGGTTCTAAAAGATAAAATCAAACCATCTCCTCCATTTATTATCACTGATGCAAAAAGGATCCTTAACAGAGCAAGCTGTCCTCATTTTCAAAACCATTGTAAATTAAGTTTGAGAGTAGAAAAATATGCTCCAATGGCTGTTCAAATTGATATTGAAACTGCTTTTGACTCAGTTTCTATTGAAATTTTTAATTCAGACACTTGCATACACCAAAATACTTCATTCTCTCTTATCCCAACTACCCAACCTACTCCTTAGTCATGAAATCCATATTACAATTAATGGTAAAACATTGCCTTCATTCTCTCCTCACCAATCCATATCTCAAGAATCTCCTCTCATTTCTTTACTATTCATGCTTTTTTTACTTTAACCCTCTCATAAACAAAATACAAAAAAAATTGCAAAGAATTCAAATTCCACACTCTGGACTATATATACTATGTATTACATACATGGATGACATTGTTTTTCTTACCTCCAAAAAACAATTACCTACTCTGTAAAAAAATAATACACTTTCAAATATAAATTCAAGATCAACATTAATAAAACATCACCTTAGTTTCTTTACACTGGCAAGAAAATATCATGGTAAACCAACTAATTTCCTTGGATTTTCTTCCTACCCAAGGCCCTCTGGAATAAGACAAATGATCCAGAAAAAACTGATATTTGATGCTGAATGCATATTCAATTTCTCTCTCCAAAATCTATCTCTTGTTATATGCAAAAGTATGTCTTTTCAATCAGCTGATTACTACAAAAATAATCTATTACTCACCGATCATAAACTTCACTAAATCTTTCACTTCATCCATTTACTCACTCTGTAGCAAGCCATTATGGTGCAAAAAAGTAGTCTTCATCTCTATAAAATGATTTAGTTTTCCACCAACACCAAAAACAGATAAGGTCTTCATTCCCTCTTCTGGCTGCACTGATAAAAAAATTTCCAACTCTCAAATGCATCCTTCAAATAACCCCCACATACTGACTTTCACCTTCATATGAATATTGGTCTTTGCTAATAAACCAACACCAAAATATTTATGATCAGGTGTCTTTTTGGGTGTTATTAGATATAACTATTAACAAATTCAAAATATGCTGTACCCAGGTCTAACTATTGATCCTCAGTCACCAATGCTAAATATAAACAACTGTCAATTGATGCAGTGATTCAAAAAATGGTCATTGGAACCCAATTTTTTTGATTTTCTCTTAAATCTTTATGCACAATCTATCTCCTAAATTGATGTTTTTTGCTCCTTGTGACATAGAAAAAGAAGAAATACAACAGCACCTATTCTGCACCTGCACAGTTATGACAAATACCCAAGAAATGATGATTAACACTTATAGACAAAATAACATCACACTTTATAACCTAATATCAATACCAGCAGCCCATGTGGCAACTTTTTCTTTATATACTTTGTGGTGCACCAGATGTACTTTATGCCTTGGAAACAACACCAGAAAGTATTCAGCCACATTCTCTAATAAAATCAAACAACTGAAGGCCAGAGTTGTCAAAATTGCACACCCAGATATTTTGTTGCTACATGATCACCATTAAAAACCTGAGCCAGACCATAGCAAGAACAATTTTTGGTCACACACCTCATTTACAACAATCTTTTAAACACCATATCTGTGTATTGAATAGTCCAAAACATATATTTAATTTAATCAAAAGTATTTTGAACTGATGAACTAAACCCTCAGACAATGAAAATAGAACCATAGGCAAATACACAGTTTACAAGTTTACATTTATCAGACACGTGCCTGACAATTTATTTGAACTATAGAAATAATATCTATCTGTTTGTTCAGAAGCTTACAAGTTTTCAACCATGTCTTTTTAGCAATATAATTCTTATGAACAATAAATCTTGATTTGAAACATCATCATCATCATCATAACAATAATGATGATGATGATGATGATGACAATGATGATGACAACGATGATTATGATGATGATGATGATGATAACAACAATAATAATAGAGGGCACCTTTGATTTTGGATAGCACAGGGGTCAGATAAAAACACTACATTTAAACCATTAAAAACTATTAAAAACAAAGTGAAAAATACATATAACATCAAAAATTCTAATATTAATTTAATTGATATCAACTAACAGAAAAAGTAAGCAGCATTTAATTTATAATTTTTAAATTGAAAATCAACATTAACAAATTAATAATGCAAGCATGGAGGCTCAAAAGTCACATGATTTAATTAATAGTGGCAAAAACACCAAAAGCCACAAAAAAAACCAAGTCAACATTTTCAGACTCAAGAGAAATGAAAGAAAAAAAGAATTAATTTATCATAACAAAAAAACTGAAAGTAAAGTTAATTCAAATATCAGCAAAGTGATTAAAAAAAGCAATGCAATCACTTCTCAAAAGATCATTCCTAGATATAGGTAACCAACCAATAGTAACATAGATAACTTAGAAATCGAAAAACAGGAAAGTCAAAATCCACCAGAAATTGTTTGGAATGAAGAAAAATTGAAGATCACTACTGAATTATTCAATAAATCCATACCAAAGCATCTCTTTGCAACTTTCAAGAGATTTTTTCCCCAAGGGCATGGAGTTGCAGACAGCAAGATTTCATTATATAAATTTCCAAAAGAATTACTGTATAAGACAATAACAGTAAATGGATTCTGGAACACCATACAACAAATTGCAGAACATCCCAATGGCTGTACTTAATACTGGAGTTTTATGAAAAATCACACAAAGGGAAAGATTTCAAAGACAAGCCAAATCACTGGTTAACTTTGCACTGATCACTATAGACTAGAACTATCACAATACCATTTCAAGTATAATTAAAAACACCTATCAGGTGTACACAGAACAAGACTTCCAAAGGATGATGGAACCATTTGGCAAGGTCATTATTTTCAAAACAGTATACTGGAAAGACATACCAATACCAATCGTAAGAAACACTTATGACTGCATCCAGATACTGATCCAGATAATATATGAACACAAATCTTGAATGAGGAAGCAATTCTCACTCTATATATTAGAGGTCTGAAACTACAGTGTTACTCGTGTAAACAAAGAGGGCATGTTTACTGCACAATGTTCAAACCACCAGAACTTAATCAGAAATCAAAACCCACACATACAAAAGCAACAAAATTTTAACACTAACATGCAAACAGAAGAAAAGATGGCCATTGCCAAGGATAGCAGTGCACAAACTACACAAAGAAGTAATAACAAAAAAAGTAGAGATACTAAACTTAGACCTTATAGATTTCACAGAAAAAACACCAAAACTCAAAACCAAGGAATAAGATCAAAAAAAATGGAACCTAAGAAAAAATAATGCAACAACAAAGCAAATGTATATATGCCAGAATTTGACTGCACAATGGATAAAACCACACGGCATACTATTATCAATAAGACAGCCATATAAATTATAGAAACACTTCTATCCCCAAGCAAACCAACACAATAATGCAACTAACAAACCCAATCCAACAAAAAAGCAAAAGAAAGTTCTGGGAGAACTGTCAGAAAAAAGCTAGTAAAAATGTGAAAACAGATGATAATAACTCTAATTTACCAATCATTGGTAATATAAATGAGGATTCAAGTTCAATCAGAATAATCACAAATTTATTTGGAAACTATTTAACAACCACAGAATCACAAAATGAAGAAGCACAAAACACACAAACACTCAATACAAAAACCAATCAAAAGAATAATACAATAAGCCAACAAAATAGATCAAAAACAAATGGAACTAAATAAATCAATGAAAGTACACAATGTAATGCTCCAAAAACAATCACAAGAAAAAATACAAACCAATTCCAGCTGCATAGTTAATGAAAGTTAAAATAGCAGTGCAGAATGTCAGAGGCAATAATTTAATATCAAAAATATATCAGCTTAACAAATGCATTAGCATCCTACAGTCAATTCAAAAATACCAGTCATTCATCAACCTACTAGCCTTTAACATATACTCACCCTCCCAATTAATGGCACTAGCAGACAATCTCCACAATAGAATCACCATCACTAGACCCATGCATAACACTCACCAATACATACAAAAACTAAAAAAGCTATACCACAGTACATGTAAACAATTAAAAGAATATCTTGCCACAAAAAAAGAAAAATATGCCTCATCCAACAACACACATGGACATGCTGATATATCCACTGGGCTATCCATCAACCAGAAAAGTGTCCATTGAAATTGAGATAAGTGGCAATGTCTATGCAGGACATAATATGCTGGACTCCATATACCAACATTTCAAGCAAAAGCTCCAAACATATAAACAATACAGATCATTGATGACTTTGGAACATCTGAAACACCTTTCAGATCCAAAAATTTGCTAAGAAATAGAAATAATATCATAGCAAATTCACATATATATGTAGTGATGTGGTCACTGCTAAAACACCAATCAGCACTATAGATAAGAAAGAAAACAGCCAGACAAAACAACTAGTATATACAACAAAAATTAAAAGACAATTCCAGAATGGAAAACCCACTCAATAAATCAAATTAAGACCAGGAAACAAAAAAATCCAATTAAATGTTCCCCTGGAATTTACAAACAAAGTCTGACAAAATGTCTGTTTAACCTCATGGACAGGTGGAACATCAAAAGAAACCATAACTTGGATAATGACACAACATGGACTTGAACCAATACATATCTGTAAAAATCAAAATTACATGCATTGCATATATATGTAATCAACATGCAATAATTACTAAAATTACCTTGTTTTTTTTCTGTTGTAAATTGAATTCATATACACAACAGATAAACTTAAATAAATGTAGTACTACCCTATGTGCATTAATGTTATAACCTTTTGATCCTTTAAAAATTGTAATCAACACCACTTCTCTCTTGATCTTTTAATATGCATATACATCAAACTGTTCATGTAAACCTGACACCTGCAAATGTAAACATATGTATGCAAATGAAAAGCTATGTAACACTCTGTTGCCTAATAAAACACCTTTTTGAAACATCATCATAATAATAATATAATAATAATAATTGCAGTGTGAAGCTATAATTCGAGGAAGATAATCAATCCTCTGCACATCTGTCATACTATAATATTCAATAAGTGATATTAAATATGAATAAGCTCTTGATCCAAGTCACAAAATAAAGACTGAAAAGATAAGAATGGCCATTTTATCTTCATACTAAATTCAATTATATAGGCAAATCTTAAACATCTTTATCTTGTGATTTAGATTAAGAATTTAATCATATTTAAAATCACTAATTGAATATTATAGTATGGTGCATGTGAGAAGAATTGATTATATTCTCTTTAAAATAATAATAATAATTTATTTCACTTTGTGGCTAGTGTTTTATTTTATAAAACATATTATAACAATTAATTTACAGTTAAATATTATTTGTCTAAAAGTATGTGATCATGGCATTTTATTTCTTATTATATATTGAACAATTTCTGTCAGTAAAAATATTTATAAAAATTCAAACTTTATTTAAATTTTTTAAACACATTCAACTTTTAGTAAAAAAAACACAAATTAGTTTATAGCATAATGCTCAAAACTGTAATATTTTTCTTTCTTCTTTGCTGGCCATTATATTAGTACTGGCACTGTTTAGATCTAATTTACATTTTGCAGAAAAGAAGAGAATAATACAATTTAAAACTTCGTATAGAATCTAAACTTGTATGGTTTAAATAAAGTTTATATTTTCATAATACCATTAATTAATTAATTAATTCTAGATGATGGAAATAGTCCAACATATAATTGCAATTTAAAGTTATATACATACACACACACTCATATATATTATAACAGTAATAAAATGGGGAATCAGTTTAATAATGCCTCACAAATTAGTGTTAGCTTAAAAAAAAGAATAATAAGACATCATTATATAACTAAACTTTAAATATAAAATATTATTATATAGATTAATGAGACTTACTATCAAATAAAAATAATCAAAAATCAAAGTGACATTTTACTGAATCCACATTACTGTATATTTAATAAGTAAATAATGTAATATTTTAATCAATCTCTTCTCAACATTGGGATAAAATATGTGAAAATAAATTTCGATGTATATTAAATGTTAATTTGAGTATTTCAGACAAGTTAAATACATGAATTGATGACTTTAATCTGTGAACTAAAACCTTTAATAAATTGTGTAATCGTAAATAAAAATATATAAAGTTAATTTTTTTAATAAGTTAATATTTTATGTAAATCAATAAGAGAATGATAATAATAATAATAAATAGCAATTCCATTATAAATAATTCTTAAATAAAACAGGTAAAACTCACTATACGTATGCCACACACAGCAAGCTGGAGTAATCAATGGATGCCAGAAGACTTGTGCATAAAATCCCCATTTAGTGCCTACTCATCCAATATCCCCAGACTAGTTTCTGGCTTGTGGCCTTCGTCAGTGAGTAGTCTTGGATCTGAGAGCACTGCATCTAGATCTTAGGATCTCCTAAGATCTCCTAAGAGATCCTAAGATCTAGATGCAGTGCTCTCAGATCCAAGGCTCCTCACTGACGAAGGCCATAAGCCAGAAACTAGTCTGGGGATATTGGATGAGTAAGCACTAGATGGGGATTTTATGCACAGTCTTCTGGCATCCATTGATTACTCTAGCTTGCTGTGTGTGGCATACGTATAGTGAGTTTTGCCTGTTTTAACAACAGTTATACATAAGCATAAGAGATGGTGGTCATGTGATGTTTATTGGCTTAATTCTTAAATAATTTAGTAATATCATGTTTAGATAATAAACATTATTTGTTATTATAATATTAATAAGGTCATCTATATTATCTAAATAGATAATTTCATGTCTCATTTAATTAGTAATTAAATAACTTAAGATAATAGAAATATGTTTTCTCTGGTGAATTATTACTTCTCCAAATATATGAAATCTTTTCTACGTTATAATATATCTATTCTTCATGAATATTAATCTTACAAAAATAATTAAGCCATAAGTATACATAACAACAGACACTTTTATCAAATGGAAAAAATATCTAAATAAAATAGAAATACTACTATTTGAACTTATATATTATCTTGACTTCATTTACATTCAAAACGGATCTGATAAATACACACAAAACTGCAATTCTAAAGGACCACTAATTTTTTAATACATACTTAAAATGACTTTCTTCAAGTCTAAAAAACCTCCCATTAATCATTATAACTCAAGAAAACCATTACAAGATTAATTGACCTTTCAGCAATTAAATAAATTATCACAAGTCAAAAAAAATGTAATAATGATAATGGTTTAATAATTTAGGTAGCCTTTATCAATAATAAATTCCAATGTTTATTTAAATTCAACTCATTCACACTATTAAATAAATATGCATGAAATATAAATAATGTATCACATAACATTGAATTAAATACCTGTTCTTTATTACTAAGTTTTCAATGAAGAATGCAATAAGAACCAATTTTGACCTTTCTTTATATATATATTTTAAAGGTTCTGTACAATTTTAAAAGTACATATTCTTATCTTCAAATTTGATTTCCCAATAATTTTGATGCAAAGGCATAAGTAATAAAAAATCTTGCTTATCTGAAACAGTTCTTTTTTTTTCTTTTAAAAGAAATTGAATCATCTTAGTAACATCTTTGCTTCTTTTAGAATAACTATGATAAACAGGTGAAACCAATTAACAGTTTTTGAAAATATCTTCTCAACCATGACATTAACATTTTTCTTCTTTAGGGATTTAGATGGATTGTTGTTTCTTATATTTCCTTCTCATATACATTTTGTTTTGATGATTTTATGGCCAATAAAATTAGAAGATACCAAACAAAAAACTTTGATGAAACTTTAAACAATTTAATCATTTAATGGTGATTTTTTATAATTTGCTTATACATTATAATAAATTTACATCTTCTATAGTCTAGCAATAATAAAGTAAAAGAGCAAATAAATTTTTGCTAATACACATGGAAGCATAAGCAAATACCAGGGTAAAAAAATGATGCTAGTAATAATAAGAATAATCCCTCTTTAAAATTTTACTTCCTTTTATTGCATCAACTTTTCCATAGTACTTTTCAAATATCTCTGGCTTCTCATGTTTCATACTAGCTTGCTTATTGTTATTCATACAGATTCACATACACACACATCAGACAATAATTCTTTAGAATGTTCCAGCATCCAGAATAAAGCATTAAAAATAAAATAATACAAATAATTTCAAATAATACATAAATTTTATGTAAAAAGAAAAAATATATAAAGCATTTCTCCATTTTTTGCATGAACTATTGTACACACATTGAATCATCGTGAAAATTTAAATAATTATAGTTAGCAATTTAGCCATAATTTAATCAACTCTTGATTTATGTATTATATTGCATTAATAATGCAGATGAAAACAAAATATTAACCTTAAATAAAATATAACATCAAAAATTAAAAAAATTAAATTGAAGCATGATTTAAAAAATTATACATTCAGAAATATGTAAAGAAAGTTATAAAACATTTACTTTAACTTTAAGATAACTAAGTTTGTCTCCTCTCTTTTCCCCCTTTTTTAAAAAAGCACACATCTTAGAAATTAGATTGGCTAATTTTTACAATTCCTTTCTACTTACAGAAAATAATATCATTACTAACAATTAAAACAATTATAACAATGAAATACATCTTTATTATAAAAGGATAATAGTTCACACATACAAAAAATATTTCTTTTAAATAAGTAAGTTATTCACTCACCCCTTTCAGTTTTAGTTAATTAAATTATATATAAATGTTTATTACTAACAACATAAATTAAACTGTAGGTTCTTTTTATTTTTCTTTGAAGAAGGGATTCAATAAATACTGATTACTACTGATATGTTGGTCTCAAGTTTCATGCCTTATATATTCTTTTCAGCCCTTCTGACATAACAATCGTATATGCATTTGCTTCTATATTTTGCTTATTTTACAGAATCCTTTATATAAGTTAAAAACTTTTTTTAAAATGATGTTCCTGTGGATGACTAAGATGATGGGTCTGAATAAACACTAAACTGCCAACCTTAAATTGACTTCACTGTCACAGTCCTCACAAGCTGTTTTTAGTCATCTTTATTAACTCTAGTCTTTTCTAGATCAGCATCATGATTTATTTTCTTGTGAATTGTAGGTAAAGGAGTCTTTATTAGTATAGGTTCTTCATGACTGAAATGCAAACACATAGGTGTAAAATTAATAAACTCATGCTGTGTCATATTTATATATGATACTATCTGTTTTAATTGATTCACTAATCATTCTTTTGAGATACACTCTGAATAGCCTACATAATTTTCTTATGGCTCTTTCATGTAGATTAGATTGAGGATGGTGAATACAAATCAGTATATGTTTAATGTTTTGACTTATTAAACAGACATTTTATTCTGTAGACATAAATGGAAGTGGCATGATCAGTGACAATGAATTTTAGTTTTCCAGTTAATCGAAATTGGGAATTAAACATAACCTTGATAACATTTTGAGCATTCACATTTTTTTACAGGGTACGCAGATGCATTTTTAAAAAGATGGAAAAACCACATAAAAGTCAATTGACAACATTTCATTTGGTTTATTTGATAAAATAGACTTTAATTTACCAGCATAAAACATTTAAAAATTTAGTTTTTAAACATATTTCATATAATTGTAATCAGTATAATATGGATGCATGCATTCTAGGTCAGTAGAACAATCTGTGCACTGCATGTTTCTTATTTCTGGGTCCATAATGCCAATATAAACAGTGCATGTAGTAAATCAAATTTCCCCTCAAATGAGTAGGAATAATTCTCCTTTGTGATTCACTATCACTTTCATATTGTAATGGTCAGAATCACCTATCTCGCTAACACACTGCAGAATTCAAACCCCAAACATGAAACTGAACATTCTAGGAGGGGTTGCCTTCTAGATATACTAAGTTCAAATCTAAAGTCCAAATTTCACAGCACCACCTACGTGATAACGCATCTGATGCTACTACTAGGTGCCTGGTGGTCAGGGAGAAACAAAGAGACTCTATACTAAGATAAGTTTGGGTTGCTAATTAACGTCTATGGATGTACAAAAGAAATGTAGAAAATAGATATATAGACCGAGACAGTGATAGGAATCAATAAAATAAAAGATCAAAATTAGTTTTAAATGATTTCAAAGATTTATTTATATAGAAAAATATATATATAATGCCACTGTCTGCTTATATGAGACAGGGACGCTTACTAAATAAATGTTGGCATTACATTCCATTAAATGACAAAAGGTTTTAAAGAAAATATATTCTATCCCTCAGGCTAATATAGTATTATGATAATGTGCTTAAAAGAGATGGGAACATGTGCGAGGTGCTTTGAGTAATTATAAAAGTTTAATAAAACACTTGAAAATTAAGGGTTATAGAATATTTATTGATTTTGAGAATAGCATGGACAAAAGCTTACTATGCGATAAAGTGGGGATGTGATCAAGGCATTTATTTTATAATTATAATTAAAGCAGATGGGAGGTTGGTATTGCTAATAATGAATTTATTAAAGGATGGAGGTTGTGATACATTTAAATCACGGATGCTTTGTAAAAATAAATATATAAATAAAACAATAGTGAATATTTGGAATGACTATGGAGGGCATCTCACCGCTGACCCATAGGAATGTGTTGTCATGGACAGCCGAAGAACTCGTCCACAACATAGCGGCTGGGTGACGGCTGTGTCTAATTCCCAGGTGTGACATTTGAGTACACACTCTGCCTGGGAAGCACAGGAAACAAAAAGGGATTGGACTTGCCGTTTAAAATCCTTGGAAAGAAAAACAAAGCGGTCTCAACAACCAATTCATTTACCAGCAATACTAGACTAATGTATATAAAACATACAAAATGGGTTTACTTGGATTAAGAAAATGCCCAATCAAATTCCCAGAAATTTATTTAAAAGGGTCCGCACATTCTCGACGTCAATTACGAACTTTGAAATTAAAGTAGAATACAGTATTTTAAAATAGGAAAATGCATGCTTGCGGGTTTGAAAAGAAAGTATAGATTTATTTACGCAATCATGCATTTGTGGCACATTTTAATCATTGACCTCACACATACTCTCATATTAGGTTAAAATCAATAAAATGTAGATTTTAAACTATTTAATTATTATATATATTAAAGAAGATTAGAATAGCCCTCGAATGAGTGATTTGCAAGATAATAAAATTGGGAATTATTTATAAATTTAAAATATGCCTTAATATCGGCGTCTTACTTTCAAAAGGGAATAACTTCCTCGGTCAAGGACCATTCTAACACACTATCATAATAAAATAAAAGAAAGCTTAATAAATAGAAAATATTAACCCAAGGATAGAGAGCAAAACTGTTGATTATATTAGAACATGTTAAAGGAATACATAATAAAGTCAAGTGAAATAAAAGAAAAACAATTTAAAATAGCTATAGCATGTTAGTTAGGAATCACAAGAGCTCTTGGGTTAATTTGGGGTTACCTCTGGAGAAGCATTTGCAGGTAGATTGATGGTCAGCAGGTTTTATACACTTCAGCAGCAAAATCTGGAATTGTTCATATTTTGGCAGCAGCAGCAGTTCCGGGGTTCCTTATGTGATAGCTTCCGATGGTCTAGAGCAGCAGTGGCCATTCATGAGAGGAGAATAGCCTTCTTACCAGCTCTACTCAGTCATGTCACGGTTAGCAAATTGTGTGGTAAACATGGTCAATTAATTTGGAGATGAAAACTCGGCTTCAAATTTAAGTTCGCAGGCACATAGCTAAAAATCTCAGGAAAATATATTTTGAAGAATATTTTACTAGAATATTTTCACTAGACACATTTGCTGAAATATCACTAGGATAATTTCGGTTAGAAACATTTCATTAGCAAATCACTAGAATCATTTTCATTAGCAAATCACCAGAATGGAGAACAAAAGAAAACCCTTCTTTTTATAGTGGAATTGAACAATAGAACTGCCCTGGAGCATTACAAAAATATATTGGACTTTGCTTACTTATCAGCTGTAATTAAACCCATCCGAATGTCTAAAGGAATTCAACAAAATTTTAATTAATTTCTATTGTTAATTTCCTTGTCGACATTCGAATTACAAACTTGATTTAATTAAAATTACTTTTATTAATTGAAAGAAAACCTTAAGTGGACATCTGCTGTATATTTTAGATAAGCTTTTATAACATTAAATAATTAAATTCAAAAGAAAATTATTTTACTTTTTAAATTGCAATATTTGAATCTATTTACTAAACGAATATGAATTTTATTTTAAATCAAAAATATATTACGACTGTAATATATTTTTGTAAATAGATTCAAACAAAATAATTTTAACTAACAATTTATAATTTTATCATAAGTTTTGAAATACATATCACAGTGTGTGTGCAATTACGACTTATATAAACTACTTTTAAATAAATCTAAATTATGTGAACATATACATAATCCATAATATTTTATTTATTTGGGAATGAGTTATACTTATATATATAATACGAGCGTTGTACTCGTGGTTTAAAATTGGGCGGGATTTTCGGTATATAAGCGCATTGCAGACACACTACGATAGATTGGGGTTCAAACTAAGGTATGAGGCTAGGAAATAGGTGAGAAAAGGTGAAATGAAGATCTGCAAAGCAGACCCTACTGTTTCACATTCCCTCAGTGATAGAACAAAAAAAATTGTAAAAAAAAAGATCTTACAACAGGTGTCCACCTATGAAGCCTCCATAAAAAAATTTACAAAATAACCCATATAACGTACAGTATATAACTATAATGATGGAATGAAACTGAATTATATACCTGGATCATATTAATAAATTACTATCTAGTGAACACTTTCTATTATCTCCTCCTTCACCAATTTTATTTAACATTTTAATAGTTTAACATTGGTTTATTCGATCTCCTTTCTCATTTATCCTGTGATGTGTCCATTCCTTCTCTTTTTTTTTTTAAAAAAAAATACTACTATAATCCTGGGTCTGGTGGGTGATAACTGCCTTTATATTTTAATAATTGCAGTCTCAGATTATCAGGCCTCTTTATATTGTCTGGTGGTTGATATACAAGGGGTTTCAAACTGCTGGTCATTAACTGTAGCCTTAGGTTGTCAGAATTATTTGCCTTGTCTGGTGGCTACTTGGCCCATGGGCTGAAATCCAGTGCCATAATTGCTTTCACTATTTCCTTTACTTCATTCGGTTGACATATTCTTACTATATCAGGTGGGATATTTTTCTTGCTTTCTTGTGTTTTGATATTGGTGGTAAGCTTGGTTAGCTGGGTTTGAGGCCCTAGGTCCCGTACATCATTGGCTGGAAATATCCTGTCTAAATACAGTTGGGGACATTGTTTTACTTCATGAAAACTTTTTATGTGAATAAGCTTGGTTAGCTGGGCTTGAGGTCCTATGTCCCGTACCTCATTTGATGGAGCTATTCTTGCTAAATAAAATTGTGGACATTTTTTGACTTCGTGAAATATCTTAATGTTGACGAGCTTGGTTGGCTGAGTTCGAGGTCCCAGGTCTGGTGTATCAGGTTTTTTTTGCGGAATCATTGGTCTCTATTTTCTGGTTCAGGGGTTTGTTTGTCAATGACACTACCAAGTTCAGGTCTGTTTTCTCTTTTCTTGGTTCAATGACCTCTTGATTGTTCTTTATGCAGCGTTTGTCAAATTTCGAGGATGCTAGTGTTGGTTCTCTGGCCTATATCATAATTTATTGAATCACTGGTCTCTACTTTCTGGTTCAGGGATTCCTCTGTCATATCTTGCCATCCAGGGATGAGTCTGTATAGTGCTCTAAGTTCCTCACCTCTCCTTCAGCTTTCTTCTTTCCATCTTTTCACTCTTTCTTCACCTTGCTTAAACAACTCTATAATAGTCTGGAAATGGATCTCATTATCATTCGTATATTTTTCATGGCTTTGGATGATTATGATGCTAACCTTTTTTTTTTACTATTTTATTGCTAACTACTTAATATATCAAATAAACAGCACTGATTAAAAAAACACTTAAACTGTTTTACAGTTGAACTCACTAAGTCTAATATAGTTAAAATATTATTGTTATTATATTTTCCTTGTTTGACTCTCTGCGATGATTATTATGTTTGATTTCAAATTTTATTAATGGCTAATCGGCTATCTCCCTCTTGGTTCTGTTGGCCTAGTTACTGCTTTTACATTTATCACTAAAAACCCCAACTACTGCCTCTTACTACTGCTAAAATTTCTTGTTTAAATCTGCTGCTAACATACATATATTTTACTGCCCGTATATATAGAAAATTTCTTAAATGCTACCTGTCAAATTATTTCGCTAACATATATATTTTTAAACGCACGCAATTTTATTTATATATATTAACATTCGCTAGATCCGGGTATACTTATTTTGTTCCTTCTTATTTAAGATTAACATACATATATATTTATTTACATTATAATTATTGATCCGATTCACGTCTCATTATTTGGTCTAAGAAAAATTTATACATGTTGAAAAAAAACAAATTACATACAAAAGAATTTAGCCTGGTGACAAAATTTATTTTAGAAGTAACTCCGTTTAGTGAAATTACCCTTGGGCACCATGTCACCAGTTAAAAATATCCATAGACTGTTAGCTTCCCAAAATTAATTTTAAATTATTCCATTTAACTATGGGCACTCATTAAAACATTCGCATTTTTATTGATTACAAAATTTTATCTATGATTACATTTCTAAATTCCATACGATAGCCTATTATATCTGGGTCATTACCGTACAAAATTATTATTATGCTATCTTGCTTGTTGAGCCAATAAAACTTTATTTTGAGAGTAAAATACATGATTTGAAATATACATAGATTGTCACAATATTCACTTGGGACAATATTTTAGTAATTTATGCTATGCATACATAGCGTGATTTAAGTGACACAATAAATACAAATAGCTCGTATCGCACTATAGCAAGTTTGGATAGGTTCAGATTATATAGTATACGTAATTGAATGCCTGAGTCAAACAAAATATATGAAATATATACGCAAATAAACAATATAGCTAATATAGAGTTTGAAAAATATTATATATATCAAAACATAAGGGATTTGAGTGATTAAATTTGAAACAAAATGCTAAAATTAAGCTACAGGGATGTGGGTGTTTAATAATTAAGATCTACAGGGATGTGGGTGTTTAAATAATCAACACTCCATGCCTGGGCAAGCCATGGACCCGGAAAAAAAATACTATGTAATGATCAGAATCGTCTATCTCGCTAACACACTGCAGAATTCAAACCCCAAACACAAAACTGAACATTCTAGGAGGGGTTGCCTTTTAGATATACTAAGTTCGAATCTAAAGTCCAAATTTCACAGTGCCATCTATGTGATAACGCATCTGATGCTACTACTAGTATAACCTTTTACTGGTGCCTGGTGGTCAGGGAGAAACAAAGAGACTCTATACTAAGATAAGTTTGAGTTGCTAATTAACGTCTATGGATGTAAAAAAGAAATGTAGAAAATAAATATATAGACCGAGACAGTAATAGGAATCAATAAAATAAAATATCAAATTTAGTTTTAAATGATTTCAAAGATTTATTTAAATAGAAATATATATATTATATATATATAACACCACTGCTTATATGAGACAGGGATGCCTATTAAATAAATGTTGGCATTACATTACATTAAATGACAAAAAAGTTTTAAAGAAAATATATTCTATTCCTCAGGCTAATATAATATTACGATAATGTGCTTAAAGAGAGAAGAACATGTGTGAGGTGCTTTGAGTAATTATAAAAGTTTAATAAAATATTTGATATTACAGGTTATATAATATTTATTGATTTTGGAAATAGCATGGACAAAAGCTTACTATACGATAAAGTGGGGATGTGATCAAGGCATTTAGTTTATAATAATAATTAAAGCAGATGGGAGGTCGGTGTTGCTAATAATGAATTTATTAAAGGATGGAGGTTGTGATACATTTAAATCGTGGATGCTTTGTAAAAATAAATATATAAATAAAACAATAGTGAATCTTTGAAATGATTATGGAGGGCATCTCACCGCTGACCTGTAGGAATGTGTTGTCATGGACAGCCAAAGTTTGAACTCATCCACAACTTAGCGGCTGGGTGACAGCTGCGTCTAATTCCCAGGTGTGACATTTGAGTACACACTCTGCCTGGGAACTGCAGGAAACAAAAAGGGAACGGACTTGGCCATTTAAAATCCTTGGAAAGAAAAACAAAGCGGTCTCAACAACCAATTCATTTACCAGCAATACTAGACTAATGTATATAAAACATACAAAATGGATTTACTTGGATTAAGAAAATGCCCAATCAAATTCCCAGAAATTTATTTAAAAGGGTCCACACATTCTTGACATCAATGACGAACTTTGAAATTAAAGTAGATTTTAAAATAGGAAAATGCATGCTTGCGGTTTGAAAAGAAAGCATAGATTTATTTATGCAATCATGCATTTGTGGCACATTTTAATCATTGACCTTGCACATACTCTCATATTTGGTTAAAATGAATAAAATGTAGATTTTAAACTATTTAATTGTTATATATATTAACGAAAATTAGAATAGCCCTCGAACGAGTGATTTGCAAGATATCAAAATTGGGAATTATTTATAAATTTAAAATATGCCTTAATATCAGCGTCTTACTTTCAAAAGGGAATAACTCACTTGGTTAAAGACTATTCTAACACACTTTCATAATAAAATAAAATAAAGCTTAATAAATAGAAAATATTAACCCAAGGATAGAGAGCAAAACTGTTAATTATATTAGAACATGTTACATAATAAAGTCAAATGAAATAAAAGAAAACAATTTAAAATAGCTATAGCATGTTAGTTAGGAATCACAAGAGCTCTTGGGTTAATTTAGGGTTACCTCTGGAGAAGCATTTGCAGGTAGATTGATGGTCGACAGGTTTTATACACTTCAGCAGCAAAAATCTGGAATTGTTCATATTTTTGGCAGCAGTAGTTCCGGGGTTTCTTATGCGATAGCTTCCGATGGTCTAGAGCAGCAGCCAGCCATTCATGAGAGGAGAATAGCCTTCTTGCCAGCTCTACTCAGTCATGTCATGGTTAGCAAATTGTGTGGTAAACATGGTCAATTAATTTGGAGATGAAAACTCGGCTTCAAATTTAAGTTCGCAGGCACGTAGCTAAAAATCTCATGAAAATATATTTTGAAGAATATTTTACTAGAATATTTTCACTAGACACATTTGCTGAAATATCACTAGGATAATTTCAGTTAGAAACATTTCATTAGCAAATCACTAGAATCATTTTCATTAGCAAATCACCAGAATGGAGAACAAAAGAAAACCCTTCTTTTTATAGTAGAATTGAACAATAGAACTGCCCTGGAGCATTACAAAAATATATCGGACTTTGCTCACTTATCAGCTGTAATTAAACTTATCCGAATGTCTAAAGGAATTCAACAAAATTTTAATTAATTTCTATTGTTAATTTCCTTGTCAACATTTGAATTACAAACTTGATTTAATTAAAATTTCTTTTACTGATTGAAAGAAAACCTTAAGTGGACATCTGCTGTATATTTTAGATAAGCTTTTATAACTTTAAATAGTTAAATTCACAGGAAAATTATTTTACTTTTTAAATTGCAATATTTGAATCTATTTACTAAAAGAATATGAATTTTATTTTAAATCAAAAATATATTATGACTATAATATATTTTTGTAAACAGATTCAAACAAAATAATTTAACTAACAATTTATAATTTTATCATAAGTTTTAAAATATATATCACAGTGTGTGTGCAATTACAACTTATATAAACTACTTTTAAATAAATCTAAATTATGTGAACATATACATAATCCATAATATTTTATTTATTTGGGCATGAGTTATACTTATATATATATATATGAGCATTGTACTCGTGGTTTAAAATTAGGTGGGATTTTTGGTATATAAGCGCATTGCAGACACACTAGGATAGATTGGAGTTCAAACTAAGGTATGAGGTTAGGAAATAGGTGAGAAAAGGTGAAATGAAGATCCACAAAGCAGCCCTTACTGTTTCAATATCTTTATATAAAAGTAAATTATCTAAAAATTTATAACATGGAAATTTATTGTAATCTGTTCAATTACCAATGTCTACAGACTCTACTTTTTTTACTAATTGATTATGATAACACTCAATTTCTGATCTTGTACTTGTAAATCATTTATATTTCTTCTTTCAGTTTTTACTAAGTCATCTATCACCAATGAAATTCAAATAATGAATAGATTCTCTAAGGCAAAGCATTGATTTTCTAATCTAATTGGTTTTCTGCTCAGCACATCAGCAAGAACATTAATTTTACCTTAACAATATTGAACAGTATACTGAAATTCTGAAAAAACAAATTTCACTGGATTAAACATTCATTGCTCAAATAATACAGTTTAAAAACTCAAGATATTTATGATGAGTTATCACAATGATCTGCAATACCAACATAAAATTGATTCAAGTTAGTGAAGGCCCATACAATTGCAAAAGGCTTCTTTTCCATAATGGAATAATGGAATTCACCTCTTTTGAAATGCTACTTAAGAAGTATAAAATTTGTGGCTTTTGCTTAACATTCAACTGAAATATCACAATGCCTAACCCAAAATCATTGTTATCAATCTATATAAAGAATGGTTTTTAAAATTGAGATAGCTTAATGTGACTTGATTTAAAAATTTTAATTTAATAGAATTAAATTCATCTGTATGTTCTCGAAATCATTTCAATATTTTTTTCATTTTTTAATAGATAGGATACCAAAGAAAGAATGAGGCTGTTTTCTATTCTTACACATAGGAAAATTTTAAATGGCAGCAATTTATCTGCATGTGGTCTTATACCTCTGTATTGATTAAACCAAAGGGAATGTAGTGGAATGCATAAGATTGCTCTCCAAACTGAAAAGCAGTGTACTTACTAATTATTTGAAGGTAAATAGATTTGGCAATAACTGGAAGTCAAATCCATTGTTATAGAAATTTTCTTTTCTTTTAATTTGGTTAACAATTAATGCACTGTATTCTGAAATAGTTTGGCAATTTAAAAATCTAGATATGTATGAACTGACTATTTTTTGTACAACTAGTATGGATTATTAAATAATGATACATATTTCCTTGTCATCTTCAAGATCTAGTTAATTTGTTTGTCTACTTCATTATTATGTTGATATGGTATTGAAGGTCTTACAGTGAACTGACTCAAAATCATTCAAACATATACCATAAACATAACCCTTAACAATTCTGGGCTTCTTAGAAAACATTTCTTTAAATTGACACAATATTTTATAAAATTTAGTTTTTATCCCAAAGTTTAATTTACAGGAGTCATCTAACTTCATCTTAATATCCAATTCAGTAATGATTCCTTGTACACATTCTAAATTGATTGATTAGTGAAAGAAAAAATGACCGGAATTGAGCTTTTTACCTTGTCAAATGGTTTGTCTACTTAATTAATAGTGCATTTATGCTGATTCATGAAATGTGATCTCAGAATTATTTGATGAATAAGTTCAATCCTTACCAAGAAGACATAATCAACAATTAAACATCCCAGTTGGTGTTTTGCCCATATTTTCAAAGAAAAAAACTTAGCTTTGTGATCATTTGCTAAAGTTTTCTGGGAAGATTGCCTGAGTGATAAAGTTGGAATAGATGAGTGTATCTCATAAATCCTATGAAATAAATTTTTGGAGATAATGAACTCTTGGCTTTCAGAGTTCAATAAAACTCTCTTTTCAATATCTTCCAATGTAATCATGATTCCAAGCCAATTATTGACAACAGAGTTATCATTTAGAAGTACTGGTTCTAATTTATTCAGATCAAAAGCTAATAAATTTCGCACTAAAATCATATCATTCCTTCCCAAATTAGTCATGGCTCTCTGCAGTAAAGGACCTTGCCATGAAACCTTGATTAGTTTAATTGTTGATCCTTAGATCTAGCCACAGTAATTTTAACTGAAGTGTTTATCTTGTCATGATAAAAATAACTTTCTTTTGGAATAGCAAAAATTCTGTTAGATTGCATACCATTACTGCTGTTATTATATTCTCCCATAAAAATCTGCCTCCTAGATTAAATATCATTTATTACTAATCATTGAATTGGGTTATCACACCATATTCCATTCCTACCATAACTCATACTGATATGGAGTAACTATGAGTTTTCTTTTTACTCTTAATTTTACTATCTGAAGTACATTCGCTGGCTTCTACAGTAACTAAAATAGAAGCTCCTGTTATGGTATGTCTATCATACTGCAAACTGTTCCTGTTCAATATAGTGAGGTAGAATCTACTGTATGATAATATGTACTATTTATTTTTCGGACAACAGGAAGGCTATGAGCATTTTAGTGAGTTGTCAAAAATGGAGTATAACTACCTCTATAAATGTTGTACTTCTTTTGAAATAACTATTTGGTAAAGTGTTTCCTTTTATCATTTCAGTGCTTATTAATTATGGCATATTTGTAATCATCATAGGTTTGAGGCTTCTTAAATAATGACCTCCAATCTTGTATAGACTTATAGAGGTGATTTCTGGCCATCATTAATCCTTTTTGCTCTTTTAAAGTGAATAATTCCTCCAGAATATTAAGGTATTTGACAAGATTTTCATTATATTTCTCTTTAAAAACTTTAATGCTTATAAATTAAGAAGTATTAATGTCCACTTAGTTACAGCTTCCACTAACTATTCTATGTAAATTATTCTACTCAAATAACCAGGGAAATGTTACTATTAAGAGTTTTTTCAAAATAATTAACAGGGATTATTTTGCTTCCTTTATTCATAAAAACATCCTTATTTTTATGATAACTTTTTATTTCTCCACTGTAATTATTTTTAATCAGGTCAATTTCTAATTTAATATATCATTCATCTTTTATTCCAACACTATAATGTGCCTATCTTTATTACTTACAGCCAATCTTAATTCATTGATTTGCTTCAGTTTTACACCTGTCTAATAGATTCTTTTCATCTGAATGGGTTCCTAATATTTTACTTTTAATGTCAATCTTTATCAGTTTTAGTAGCTCTTTATCTTTTCCTTCATAAAAAATGTTTCGATCTACCCTCTAAAATGTTATATTTATGAACCTCAACTATTTTCTAACTAAATACTAAGTTATTGTAACAAACTTCCAATAAATAATAGTTTAAAAGAATATGTAGGCATCCAATTATAATTGCTTTTGTTTAAATAACTAATATATTTATATTATATAAATTACCAAACTAGCTCATATATTAAATTTTTATCCCAACATAACTATTGCTTATGACTGGTAAACTAATTATGGTGATCTAATTAATTGTTAAACATTTAGCAATAGCAAATGAATTAATTTATTATTCTATAAAAATGTATATTTAACTCAAATAATAATATACTGGATTTATTATAAAGTAAATAATATATGCGCTTACCAATCCAATCATTTATTTCCCAGACTATTTTATGATTATTTACTGTAAAATATATAAGACAATACATTACCACTTTCTATCGAAATTTTATTAGTCAATAGGTTTACATTATTAATTAAATGACAACTAAAGCAAGTTTATTTATTTAAATGAATTTAAAATTTATTAACAATAAATATTAAAAAAAAAATAATGACAAATAAACAATAAACATTTGTGAAATGCACTCTAATTAAATATTATGAAATATAGTCTTCATCTAAATGAATATTAATAAGATAACTGTTTATACAGTGAAAATTCATCTATATAATATATGATATGAAATTCATGTGAAACGAAACTGCACACACTGCTTGAAATACAAGAAAGTTAGTGACACTTCTATAATCTTCAAAACAAAGTAATTGATTAAGATGAAATGTAATAATCATAAGTTTATTTATTCGATCATCTTATTTTTTAAATAAAATATTAATGAGTAATTGTTATAATACAATTCTTTCAAATTTTTAATACTTAGGATATGTATACTCAAAAGTAATTTGCATTCAACGAATAAACACATATTTCAAATTAAAGTTTTAATTATTAAAATTTAGAATGTACAATTTAAAGTAAATTTTTAACTTTCTTTTATTTCACATATAAACCAAACAATTAAATAACTTAAAATATAGTAATCAACAATCTTTATAAATATTATACAAATAAATACATAAAGAAATACATATGACCTGATCACCATCTTCCTGTATGGCACTTCAAAGTAACAAAATAGTTCCAATGTTTATTTTGTAAGATATAATTTAATGATATTCATTAATCCAATTAAAGTAAAAATAAACAGTTATCCAAAACGATGTATGTTTGTTACATTTCAATATTCTCCAAGTATTAAATTTATATCCTTCATTTAGCAAATACTTGATATCACAAAGGCATTGTGAATAATCAGATGCCAGTCTTCATTACTGTTGACACAATGTAAAATAAACTGGATTAAATCCCAATTCAAAATAACCCATCAATAATACAAAATTATATCTGCAGATGGAAATAATTTTTATATACTGCAATATGTTGTTAGTTCCTATATTTCATATTAAAACATTTTGTTCACACATGATAATTATTTTCAGTAGAGAAATATCAAACCAAATTTGAATACTGTAAATTACTTTTTTTTTATTTTAACAAATTTTCAGCAATCCTAGCCAGTTTTCTGGACAAATACAATCCTTTTTACTCGATCATTTTGGGTGTGTGTGATTATTAATCAACTACTTTTAAAATAAATAAATAAATAAAAATTATATAAAAGAACATAGGTTTGCTTCTATGATAGTCAAAATGTCCAAGAGCAAATTCAAATCAATAACCTCTTACAACTGACATCACTTTTCATCATTAAAACTAAGATTGCACTTTTTATTCACTCTAATACTGAAATCATTTTGCATTCTACACTTAAAATCTCTTTGACAACAACAATAATAATAAAATAAAAATATTTTATATATAACAAATAATATTCAGACTTTACAACACAAATAATTCCCTTTAAATTCAGTGCCAATTAAAACAATTTACACTATATTCTTGCAGTACTGCATTAAAAATATATACTTTAACAGACATATCTAAGGCATTAAATATTCATATGTATTGTTTATAATCTACTACTTGTAATTGCAATAAATAAAATACATATAATAAAGAAACAACAATAATTTTACCATCATAAACTTTATAATTTACATATGCATTTCAAATAAATCATATTAATCTTTAAATTTATATTGCAATAATAATAATGCATTTTTTGCTTTAATATTTTGTTGTCATGGTAACCTATTACAATGCTCTTATGCTAATATGTTGCTTTTAAAACTTATTAAAGATAATTTTTTTAAAAAAAATTTATACTTCACATTCCACCACCACACACTAAAATTACACCAAATTTCTTTTTGGAGCAATATTCCCTTTCTACCAACAAAAAAAATCTTTTTTTAAATCAAAACTAACAACAATAACTCTACTTGTATTTTTAATTCATATAATAAATTATTTCTATTCAAACATATACCATAATTTATTCTCTTTTTTCCTTTCTCTTCACATAGTATCTAATAATTTGATCATCACAAATTATGAATGCCTTATCATTATTCATATTAAAATAAGATAAAATCTTACTCATTCTTTTGTTTACATCTCTATATATTCATATTGTTTTCCTTATTATATCTCTAATGACTACACATGTCATAGATTCCATAACTAACAAAGAATAATCTTATCTAATATTTTATCAACAATTTATTACAAAGTATGATTATATCTTTACATTCTTTTAGCTTTTGTATAACTTGCCTATCATAGTAGCAAATTTTTGCTATAAATTTGAGATTAACTCTTTTATCTTTACTTTTTTCAGTAATCTTTTTGCATCAACAATATAACCTTAAAATTCACTATGGCAAACAATATAATATCTTATCCTAAAACCTCTTATATTAAAATCAATTAATTCATCATTTATATTATGATAGTACAAATCATTAATAAAATTATTTCACATAATGTATTTTCCAATTTTTTCCCCAACAAAGTATTTCTTTTAAGATTGTACCCACTACTTTATGTCCCAAAGGTTTTAATTCTAAATAAAAATTACTCAGTATTCATATTTTAAAAAAAATTTAAGACCAAATATTACCTGCTAATACTTAACAATTATAAGTCTCTATTCTTTATTATGTTTGCACTACTATGCAATTATCCATATATGTTTCACATCATTATGTGTTTTTAGAATATTCCTATATGGCACTTTATAAATAACATAAGGAGCTATGAACATAAATATTGAAAAATATTCTCTTTATTCATTTCATCCCATTCTATTTATCTTCCATAATATTATATTTCAACTACTGACTATTTATTTCTGGTGTCAAATATTGTTCATGACAATTTTTAAAAAAAATGCTAATGCATTAGCCTTTGCAAATGTGTTTTGCAGACTGACCTTACTTTAATTCCATTAAAATTTTAAATAAAACTTATCACATCTTCTCATTTTAACACACATGGAAACATTATTATCAACTAATGTAGGGTTCAACTCAAAACATTAAAGCAACATTTATTAATTCTATTATGCTCTATTACATAACATACTTTAGATTTCATATGTTACATTTATTCAGGTGTAATTCAAAACATTAATATAATACTCATTAATTTGTTAATCATATCATGGGTCTTGGAAGATATTAAGCCATCCAAACTTATAACAAGTATTAAACTGAAATTAAACCTTCCCTCTTTCCATATAATTTTCAATTACTCTCAACATTTCGAATGGAATAACAAAGAAATTTCACTACCCATATTACCATCCATCACATTATCACCCTTACTATAAGTTTTCCTTTGGAGTGAATGCCATTAGAGCTATGACTATTTTAATCTTTACTTTCAACTTTCCCTTTGTTCTACAGTGTATAGTTTTATAAACTTGTATTATACATCTATAATTTATTACTTTGGTTTTTAACTTTTTTATTACTTCTATATTATAATACAATTAATTCTCTAAATGTTTGATTTCTTTGGAAATAATTTTATTTTTAACCATACTTTATGGTTTGACATTTAAAAACTTCATATTTAAGCTTTTCAATTCTCTTGTACATATTATTTCTACTACATTATCAGAACAATCTATCTCTATCTTTTCATACTTTTTAGTCATAATTATTGTTTTTAAAGGAAACTGTTCTGTCATGCTATGATTTTCTATTTTTACTTTATAAAATTCCATTTTCATATGGTTCTGCATGTTTTTTTAATTCCTTCTAATATTATTTATTTCTAATTTCAATGCTTCCTGATATATCCAATTTTATACATCTTAATTTCACCATTCAAATTGTTAAGCCTAACTTCTAACCTGTACTGCAATTTATCTAAATGATTTTTTAATTCATTAAATCTAGATTATATCTGAATATTCCCAAATTACACATTTATGGCATTCAGTTCAGTTTTAAATGTCTAATTTATTATTGAATTGCACCTTGACTCTATCTTTAATTCTCCCATTTCTTCTCTTAATTTTTTATTTTAAATATCGATCTTATGACTTATATCATCTCTTAATTCTTTATTTTGATTCTTTATTTTTTTATCTCCTCCATCATTTTCCTAAACATTTCTTGAATACCACCCTCAGGTCGTACTAATGTTTGAACCCTTTTAACTTCCGTAATTGCTTATTTATCATAAAAGATAATATTCTATCTTTAATTAAATAAATTACAAAATACTCTAAATTCTTTTGCTATTCAGTAACAAAATATTTGTCCATTCTACCTTCCAGTTAACGAAAAAATTGTAAAAAAAAAACAACAGCAACAACAACAAAATTCATTTTAAAGCATTTCAAAATATTGCTCTACCTACTATTTGAACAAATTCTTTAAATTTTAAATAGATTAAAATTATCTATAAAAATATCACTGCTATATAAAAGGTATAATCTTGTATTCTTCCATAAATATGCATGAGTCTCTAATCCCTATTTTTTAGTTCTTGGTCAATCCCTAGTTAGTTGTGGCATTTGTAACAGATTAGAACTGTAATAAGCTATTATTTAATACACCACAGATTTGGGCAACATTTTTAACAGATTAAAACTGGACAATGAATGAATAAAAAGAATGACCTTTGTATGTTCTGTGAATTTGAAAGCCATTTGTAACAGAATAAAAATGATAAGGATATGAAATAAAGACATTAGTATAATCTGCAAAATTAAAACCCTGATTGCAACAAAATAAAGTGTAACTTAGTAATTGGTTATCAATTATAACTGAATAAAATAAAAAAATGCTATTAAAAATAAAATAAAGACAATACTAAAAGAGCAATACTGTCTCATAAATAATAATAATAATAATAATAATAATAATAGTAGTAGTAGTAGTAGTAGTAGTAGTAGTAGTAGTAGTAGCAGTAGTAGTAGTAGTAGTAGTAGTACTGTAGATCATATCCAAGTATTAAAAGAAGCTATAAAAAGGACCAATGGATATGCATTGCTATTATGCTTTGGATTTGTAGATTATGAAAATGCATTTCATTCTATTAACATTCAGTGATTAAAGCATTGGAATATTAAGATATAGACCCAGAATATTATCATATTCTGAAGGATATTTATAAAAATGCAACCGTAATAATTAGATTACATAATGATACTTAGGAAGGCTAAGAATGAGAAGTGTGTAAGACAGTGTGACTTCATATCTCTAAAACTTTTTATTGCAGTGCTAATGGAGATTATTTAAATCTTTTAGATTTTGCAGATGGTATAGTTGTTTTTGAAAATAATGTTTCAGAGCTTCAGGAAATGATGCAAGAGTTATCAGATGAAAAAAGAAAGTAGAACTAAAGGTAAATATTAAAAAGACTAACGTAATGTTCAATAAATTTTCTCAAAAGATGAAAATAAAGATTGATTATGATTAGTTAGAAGAAATCAACAACTACAAATACCTTGGCCAAATTGTTATGAAAGATGGAAAACATAATGGATGAAATTAACAATAGAGTTAAACTTGATTGGAGTGGTTTTGATAGAAATAATAGTAAAAGGAAATATGTCTGTGTGTTTGAAAAGGAGGGTTTTTAATAAATGGGTTTTACCAGTTCTTACTTATGGATCTGAGATTCGGACACTTAATAGAAGAGTGAAACAGATACTTCAGTAAACTCAAAGAAGTATAGAGAGATGCATTCTAGGAGTAAC
This sequence comes from Epiperipatus broadwayi, assembly GCA_028023455.1. Classification (NCBI taxonomy): domain Eukaryota; kingdom Metazoa; phylum Onychophora; class Udeonychophora; order Euonychophora; family Peripatidae; genus Epiperipatus; species Epiperipatus broadwayi. The sequence continues at coordinate 17,682,292 of JAQFVV010012401.1, forward strand.
AATAAGATATTGAAGATGCAATACATGGGTAAGAGTACAAACAGGGGCTAGTGACATCAGTGAAAGAATTAAAAGACTAGAGTTGACTTAGGCTGGACATATTGCTAGAAGAGATGATAATAGATGGACAATTGAAATCTTAAACTGGATTCCAAGAGATTGTAAAAGACTGGGAAAGAGACCACATGTAAAATGGATGGATGAAATAAGAACATGTGCAAGAATAATGTGAAGAAGAAAGGTAGAAATCAAAGAAGATGGACTGAACTTGAAGAGACCTTATGATACAATGTCAAAGAATCCATTTATAAATATGTAGTATCTTTATCAACTGAGCCCAAACTCAGACATATGGATTTATGAAAATTGGAGATATTAGAATAAAATTAAGATTGGCAGGATATACATTGATCTAGAATAATTACAGTACTCACATAGATCACTTATTTAAAAATAACAAGTAAGTGCTAAGGTCTATGAAACAAAGAGATTAGAAAAGAATACACATATTGGAAGAAAAGAGATAAATAAGTATATAAAGCATAAATTAACTCAATGCTGTCCAGATTTTAAGTAGTATTAAAATAGATTACAAGATCTGGAATCTCAACACTTTAATTACAAACCTAAATTTATCCAACATATTCACATCTCATGAATATGAAATTTAGATAGTATGATAAAGTGTAATTACCATTTGAGAGAAAAAAATTATATTATTTGGACAAAAGTATGAGAGAGAGGAAAGAAAAAAGAAGTCTACATTTCAAACTTACAATAACCAACTTATCAAATCTTTTAATAAAAAGTAAAAAAAGGCAAATAAATAATGGCAATTGATAAATAGTTTTCTTTGAAATCATTTGAAGATCTGATGTAGATGAATTATTTGTATATATTTTCAGAACTCTTAGTAAATATGAAAGTAATATTTTGTTAGATGCATTACTGAAAACAGAATTGAATTTGAATCTAAGTTAATCTTGTATTTAAAGTTTTAAGATAAACTGTCTGCATTAAAAATATGCATGACTTTTGTTATAGGTTCAGTTGGCAATGCCTAATCACATGTCTTACTAGATAGTAAAAGTGTCTGAAGCATTTAAAATAGTGCTTTCATAATAGGTGAGCAATTTGTGATTCTCCCAAGACTAGACTTTTATTATTTGATTTAATATCCTTAGATGTACTAAGGTTTTTTTGAGTAACCTGGAAACTATGATGCACTGGAAATCCTACTTAGATATGAGAATTGCACTACAGTTGATTATATATGCAATAGAATATATGTCAACCAGAAATTTCTGTTATTCTGAAAATACTTTTTTTTCATATCAAAGCGTTCACCAGGAAACGAACCTAGGCCAGCTGCTTAGAAGGCAGCTATGCTAACCGCCAGGCCACCAACGCTTGACTATATACCCATTACATGAAAAAATTATGTAGAAAAAAAATAATGAATCACTGCACAAAGATGAAGTAGATGTTTTTTTTTTTTTTTAAATTATAAAATTTTCAAAAAATGGATCAACACTTAGGCCAATAAAGCAAAAGAGTTGTTAGGACTGATAATGGGTTTATTTTAATTAGGAGAAAAAATATTTCATCACATAATTATAAAATAAGACAGAATGAGCATTTACTCTAATTAAAACCAGATATATATGTAGAGATATGTGTGTATGATTGAGAAAGTTTAAAGAAAGACAGAGAAAACTAATAGATTATTTACTTCAATGCAGTAATTCTGTACAGTTAATGTTATTATGGAACATTTACATTTAATAAAGGCCAAGTTTATAAAAAATAAAATAATCTGCATCAAACGTAAACCAATAATTATATTTCTAGGATAAGACACAAATTTAATATTAATAATAAAGAGCAAAAACATAATCATTAAAATATTTTTTTATTAATTAAGAAAGAGATTAAAATCTAAAAATAAATCCAGAAAAACATATTTTGATTAAAAGCAGAAAAAATAATAATGTAATTTTAAAATACCTAATTATAATGTAATTTGAAATACAAGAGACTTGGAAAAAGGTGGGGGGGGTAGTTTTTGTTTTGTGTTAAGTGAGATCTTGCGAAAAACGAGTTGATTATAGATATATAGTACAAAATGTTGAGAATAGTAGCATTTGTGGTTATTTGGAGATGAAGAATTTTGAAGAAAAAGGAAAACAGGAAAAAAATAGCTTATGTGTTGCATATGTAATGATCTAGCTAGTACCTAAATGCATTGTTACATTCTCTTTATGTATTGTTATGACAATTACAAAAATGTAGCAGTCAATCTCTCTAATAGGTAAAAAAACTAGCTGAATGTCTGTAAAAATCCTGAAATAACTACCAATAAGCCTCGTTTTCTGTGTGATATATGAGAAAAAATCAGAAACTAGTTTAAATTTCTAGACCCTCTAAATCCTGAAGTAACCTATAAAGTTTTCTGAGAAAAAATAAATAAATAAATAAAGGATATTCAAAAAAAAATTGTGTAAAAAAAAAAGTTTACAAATAAATGAAACTTGTTGAAAAATTTTATGTATGAAATTTCAATGTATTATCTAATATATAATAACTGAAATACAGGCTTATTATATACCTGAATCAATATAAGTAATATATAGGGTATATGAGCAAAGACTTTCACATGATCCACCACTCTCCACTCCATCTCATAAACTGATACACTTGAACACATATAAGTCGAAAAGATAAATAATCACCAATATACATATTTCATGCTAATCCAGCAATCATCAGTTGGTCAAGATTATCATCTCTACACATATATGCAATAAATGCTCAGATATATATTAAAATAACCAATCTTCATACTTTAATGGACAGACTTCTATCCACTCCACACTCCAACTCTTCAACTATCTATCCAATTGAAAATATGAAGATGGAATGCTCAAAGGCCACTCTGAGACCAAGATTCTCATCACACCCATGTTGTCTAAAGTCAATCTGACCCTCAAGTATAGGACATAATCCATTAAATACATATACAAGGGATGGGCAGACATCTCTACTATGTACTTTAGGTCAACATGGCTGTGATGAGAATCTTGACCTCAGGGTGGCCTTTGAGCATTCTATCCTCAGATTTTCCATTGAATGGATGGTTGAAGAGTTGAAGTATGGAGTGGATTGAAGCCTGTCTGTTAAAGTATGAAGCTTGGTTATCTTAATATATATCTGAGCACTTATTGTATATATGTGTAGAGATGATAATCTGGACTAACTAATGATTGCTGGTTTAGCATGAAATACATATATTAGTGATTATTTATTTTTTCAACATATATGTGTTCAAGTGTATCAGTGTTATGAGATAGAGTGGAAAGTGGTTGGTCATGTGAAAGTGTGCTCATATATCCTAATATATAAATATCTGGAATATACTCTAAAAAAATGTAATCTTTAATCAATAACATATATATATATTAGTGTTTTCCTGAATGTTTGTGATGATAGTGTTCTAGTTGTATTTTTATATTGGACTATTTCCATCATCTAATATATGTATTGAATGTCTTTAGAAAAATTAAACTTTATTTAAATATTCCAAATACATTCAACTGTTAGTAATAGCACATCTAACAGGTTACTATATGCACAACATTTTGAGAGGTATTAGTCTCCCCTCTTCTTCAGGTATTGCTGGCATGACCAGTGACAGTACTAGCATGACATTTAAACCTGGGTCCTTAGATTTTTGAATTTTAATGTAATGCTGTAACTAACTGAACCATCCTGCCAAAGGCAATAGTCTATAGTAATATCATATTATCCATGAGATTTCTCCTGAATTTTTCACCTTTTCCTAAGAGCAGACTTGATTAGTGGTATCCATACATTATGTATAGTCATACTGAGTTGGCTTATGGGATATTTTGCCATTGTCATGTGAGCATCTTCTTTAAATTTTCTTCTTTGTATCTTTTTTTTCTCTATCCAATATTTTTGTATTATTCCAATTGAACATATATTCATTGGCACATACATGTTCTGCTACCTTAGACACATCTGTTTTCTCTCTTCTAATCATCAGTTTGTGTTCTTGCAACCGCTTTTCAATGAGACTATGTTCGAATCCCATGCTAGTACTGTCACTGGTCAGGCCAGAAACACCTGAAGAAGAGGGGAGACTAATACCTCTCAAAACATTGTGCATATACTAACCTGTTTGATGTGCTATTACTAATAGTTGAATGTATTTGGAATATTTAAATAAAATTTAATTTTTCTAAAGACATTCAATACACATATTAGATGATGAAAATAAATCAATATAAAAATACAAATATATATATATGACATATTTTGCAGTTTTGTCCATGTTAAAAAATTTAAATATTAAAATACTGACATTTCAACTTGATCCCAAAAGTCATCTACTGGGTGATAAAAGGTAGAAAGATGATTGTAGAGGCACTACAATCACTGATTTGAAAAAAAAACATTATAAAGTTCCACCAATAGCAAAAATGTTAAATTAAGAATGTTTTTTAAAAAAATATTTCCAAATAGGAGGAAGTTTGCATATATCATCTCGCTTATTGATACAATCTGGCCTTTTAAATATCTCAATGGCTTCTCTAATTTTGTACTGGTAGAGATTATCACATCTGGATATGATTCTGGTACTAAAAAAATCAATTTTATGACCTGAATCTGTAGTATGGAGTTAGAGTGCTGTTTAACTGCATTCTTAATTTAACATTTTTGCTATTGATGGAACTTTAATTTTTTTTTCAAGTCAGTGATTGTAGCACCTCTACAACCAACTTTCTACCTTTTATCATCCAGTAGATGGCTTGTGTGATCAAGTCGAAATGTCAGTATTTTGTAATATTTAAATTTTTTAACACAGATGAACCTGCAAAATATGTCTTTTATATATGCAACCCATGAAAATCCCTGTGTCAACATATATTTATATAACTATAACCATTAAATGTCTGTATTTTTAAATCATATAATAATAATAATTCAAACAAATATATTTAACACAGTATTCAAAATTGAATAATATATTCTTTACCAGAAGTACTTTCAATTGTTTCACTGACAATCTTTATCAACTGTTAATATAAACGTACAAAAAATAAAAACTTGTATTACCCATCATTCAATCTATTCAAATTTCCCTCAATCCTGTTGTCTTTATATTAGCCGATTGTTTATTCATTAAACCACCTCTATTCCTAGATATCATCATTGCCTCTTTAATTTTACGTTTTTCACTACATCTTTCAATTTGAATAACTTTTATATCTCTATTATTAAATTTAAAACCATAATTACATGTTTTATTATGATCAAATATAATTGATGGAGTATTCATATTTACCAAAGATTTTTTTTTTTTCTGTACATGTTTATATAATGTCTTATGATCATTATATCGTTTTTGTAATGTACATTTCTTTCTGTACACGTTTATATAATGATCATAAGACATTATATAAACGTGTACAGAAAGAAAATATATCTTCAGTAAATATGAATACTCCATCAATTATATTTGATCATAATAAAACATGTAATTATGGTTTTAAATTTAATAATAGAGATATAAAAGTTATTCAAATTGAAAGATGTAGTGAAAAACTAAAATTAAAGAGGCAATGATGATATCTAGGAATAGAGGTGGTTTAATGAATATACAATCAGCTAATATAAAGACAACAGGATTGTGGGAAATTTGAATAGATTGAATGATGGGTAATACAAGTTTTTATTTTTTGTACGTTTATATTAAAAGTTGATAAAGATTGTCAGTGAAACAATTGAAAGTACTTCTGGTAAAGAATATATTATTTAATTTTGAATACTGTGTTAAATATATTTGTTTGAATTATATATATATATATAAAACAAGAAGATTCTATTAATAATAATTTTATATTATTGTTTTTTTTGGATATATATAATTTTTTTAAATGGTGTATATTGATCATTTTATTGAAAAATAATCCAAATTAAAATGGTACTATCCTTGATTTTTTGATATTAAAACACAGATATATGTATTTATATTTTACAGACCATGATTGATCTATTTTACTTAAATCTCATTTGTGAGCTACTCATAATTATTGACTTAAAAATTAGCCTACTATATTTGATCAATAATTTAAGTAATTTTTTTTAATCAATAATGCTAAACAACCTTTTCAACTGGGAGGTCAGTTTCAACCTTTTCCTTTAAATGAGGACCATAATTTTTTGTTACTTAAAAATAAAGTAACATCATTGTTATTAATGATGATTCCATATTTAATTACAATTTTCCAGATTTGCCTTGGACCTATTTTCATAAAATATATTCTTAAAATTCTTTTCATGTTCTGTACAGGTTAATTCTTCAGCAGCTAACTCCTTTTAAAAATGGGTTCGAATTTTCTGATTTTCTTTTTGGAAATAACTTGGTCTCACATAATTTTCTAACTTATTTGTACTTTTTATAAAACATGACAGCTACTTGATGAAACTCTTCTTCAAGTTTTCTATTTTAATATTTCTTTTTTTTTTTTATAATTTTGTTGTAGTCAAAATATTTGATAAAGCGTCTCCTAATAATGTGTTCTTTATTAACTGAAATAATTTCTACATATGTCATGCATATTGATTTACTATTTCTTTCTATAAAAAAATATATCCAGCTTGTAAGACCATTAGACATGGGAGCATGATTGTAATAATAGCATATAAAATAATTTATTAATAAAAATTTACCATAAATTGGTTGAGAACAAAATTGACCAATTTAACCCGATTTTGATTCTCTTAATGATCAGGGAAGTGTTGTACCATTATAGAAAGGAAATTGAAGATTGCTAAAAGAAAAAAAATTATAGTTATAAAGAATGATTGTAATTACCATTCAATATCATATTTTATTGATAATTATGAAATCTATTTTTTTTTACCATCCAGAGAAAAAAATATATGCGGCAATTAAAAAATATACATTGAAACTCAATCTAATTACCTACAAATAGTAAAAAAGAATGTATTATCTATCAAATCAAATCAAATCTTTTTAATTAAAGATGACTGATAAGACTGTTGGATCATAGTAAAAGTAATTAGAAAAGTTAGTTTTAATCTTCGAAAGAAAGAAATATATAAATAACTTGGGATTTTTTTTGTGTGAAGTACACATTTTAGTCTACAATTAAAGGTATAGATGATACTTACATACTAGACCTGTAGTGTAGAAGAGATGGTAGGCCTTTTCACATCCACAATAAATGTGTAAACTTGCAATCATGTCAAATAAACCCTGCAATGTTGTCTGATCTTGTATCAAAATGTGTAACAGTAAAATTGGCATTCATAAGGGAATGTTGTTGGTGGATTCGAGAATTCCATTCACCACTGCCATGTTTTTTGTGATAATTTTATACTCTCAGTTATTGTCCAGATTTCATTCTGATAATATCTTTAGTGTTGTCAATTGCATTTTTAACTATTTTTACTTCATTTGTATTTATAGTTTTGATTCAATGATTTATTCTAACTGTTGGAAGGCCTATAAAAAGGTTGAATTACAACATGCTGATTATGATCATTTTCAGGTGAACCACAAATGCAATCACATGTTAAATAAGGGTGCATTTTGGGGAAAAATACAAATTTTACTTTTAGTCTCCATTTTAGGAAAAAAATGTATCCACTTAAAATAGAACTGGCAAATTGATTGTTTCATCATAATAATTCCTGTTATATACACCTGGGTCTCATTTTACATGATAGGTAGGTTCCTCAGAAATCACGCGCAAATGAAATGGTGCAAAAATAGACGTAACTTACATTGAAAAAGGGGAGATGTGGTCTGTGATTTTTCAAAATTCACGTAAAAGCAAAGCACCAATGTAAAATTACTTTAAAATTCGTGCAAAAAAAATAAGGAAATAAAATATGACTAATAAAAAATTTCAAATTTGAAAAAAATTGATACAAGACAAACTTTTTTACTATAATATTTAATTTTATTCAAAATAATATATCTTTATGCATAATTTACAGTACAGTAATTTACATTTTTTTATACATGTTTTAATTATTGTCGCTATTAGGTGAAAAACACGTTCGTTTGCATTCTCATGTTTTCTGTTGACAATATAATTAGTAATTAATCATTGAGATGATGATTTTATTAATTGTTTATGAACTTAGACTTATGATAATAAAAAGACATTTATTCACCACTGCTGGAAAAAATTTAATTAAAACTAACAACTAAAAATTAAATTCTTATTTTTGTCTTTAATTTTTTAATTTTCAATTCCATTTAAAAATCAAATTTCGTTTTACATCACATTAATTTCAAGTCACCGTAAGTAATTTTTAAATTGTTAATTACAATTAAAAATCAGATTTTAATTTTTAATTGTCAAATTTAATTGTGCCCACTGCTATTACTCATCTTTTAAAAATAAACTTGCGGACACTAAATAATTAATAATTGATTACGTTCTTTTTTAAAAAGCAAAAACAGAATGTGATTTAAAATCAAAATTAACACGCACAATGTTTGAACAAATTTACATTATAATCTTGTAAAATTTAATGTGTGTATACATAAAATGTGGAAATCATGATTTTAATTTCATTATTGCATAAAATCTTACTATTATAAAGCACTGAAAATATTGAAATTACTAAGATGAAAGTCGAATTCCAATAATGTGCTATTACTTTCAATATAACGTAAGTGCGCGAAATTTATTATTTAAAGTAATAGCGCATTATCAGAGTATGACTATTTGTTCATATTTAAAGTAATATTTGGGAGTTACATAATTGGCTTGTCATATTTTACATATTTTTGTATGAAAAACCAATATTTTTACTGTTGTTAAAAATGTAGTTTTTAAGATCAATAATTTAGATGAAACTCATATTTTTAGTATTGTTAGAAATTAAAAATCCACATCATATTTTATATTTTTTGTGTCAAAGTTGTATTTTTAGTGTTGTTAAAAATGCACAATCACATGTTAAGTAAATGTGTTTTGGACCAAAATAATTGATCCACTTAAAATAGAACACACAAATTGATTGTTTCATTCTGACAATTTGGTAAGTAATGTATGTGGATATTTTATGGTTTTTTGATCATATTTTAGACTATTTTTGTAATTTAGTGATTGTTTTGTCTGAATTTAAAATAACTTTTGGGAATTGCATAATTCGCTTATCATATTATATTTTTATGGCAAATTAATATTTTTATTATTGTTAAAAATGTAATTAAGATTGAATTTTTTAGTGAAATTTATATTTTTAATATTGTTAGAAATTAATATTCCATATCATATTTTTATATATCACATGCTAAGTAGTATGTGTGTATGTTTTAGGGGTTTTTGGAAATATTTCAGAGTATTTTTGTAATTTAGTAATTGTTTTAGTATTAGACCAGCAACACATATTAGACCTGCAGCACCTTTTTACATATGTATTCAGGCTGCTGATAATTTTGTAAATCTTGCAAAAATATCATGTACACATGGTCCATTTTGAAGAATTTATCATTTTAAGTTTGTAGAAGATCCAAGTGTTCACATTATTTTGGTCAGATCAAAAGATTAGAAAGTTGTCAGTGGATTGATTAGAATGTGAAAAGGTACTGCAGGTCAAATATGTGTTGCAGGTCTAATACATGTGCCAAATAAATAAAAAATATCTATTTCATGTTGTAATTTATTTAAAAATTAAAGTAAAAAAAAAATACTTATTTAAAATAATAACTGCGTAGGATGGAATGCTCACGGAAATAAAGAAAAAAAAGTGTAAAAAAGTTTATACATAGGAGATGGCACTAAACATAAAACTTCTCAAATCTTTAAGAATGTGTATCTTTTATGGAAGTAGATAAAGATCCACAGGAAAGCTAAAAGCAATGCAAAGTGAATCTGTTTTGCAGAATTCTAGTGCCATACTACCTGAAACAAAATTATTAATCTTTCAGAATCTATAACTTACAGCAAAGAAATGCCCCAGATGTGTGACTGATCCAATATATGCCTGTTAATACCTTTTTCTCTCTCTACTGCTAAAATGATGCTTTAAACTCAGCCACTGTGCCTATATCACACCGAATTATAACTAAATAATTCCTGAAATAAATCATGGACAAGATAATGGTAAAGATGCAAACTTAAATCCATGGCCATAGTTACATTACAAACAACTGTATAATAAGAGAAAAATACACGATACGATTTAAAAAATATATAATTGCAAAAGCTTTCTATTTATTTGATTCTTCATTCTTGATTAAATATACAAACCTTAAATGATTAAAATAGAACTTGATAATAAACTTTTTTAAATCCTTTATTATTTTCACTAATACAAATAAATAATGTTATAATCTGTATATGCATTATTTGTATTAATTCATGCTAATATTTGTATGCTATATATATATATATATATATATATATATAGTAACCCCCACCCAGTCCCATGCTAGAGTATGAGCAAAATTAAAACATTTAACATAAATGTAAGAACAGAGTGGGCTGGATGTGATGAGCATGAGCATATGGCTAGAGCATGAATAGGAGAGATTAGTGCATTAAAGACATTCCAATACATTAACCCTAAATTCCTAACATTCTAAGATTAGATAAAGCACATAGATTAAGCCAACTTTTAATACAGGAAAAGTTAATAATATGAAAAGACATATATGTGATTTGCAATTATATAAGATGATTAATAATCAGGCAGATATCTCCCTAGGATATGATTATGAAATTAGCAAATGAAATGAATGACAAATACATAAAGATGTAGAAGGGTGGAATGATAATGAAGAGCAAATAATAGTTGACTAATGTAAATGAATAATGAACAGACCTAAGAATGGGAAGAAGAGAAAGAGAATGTGTTAAGATAATAAATAATTAATTTTGTAACGAAATATGGATTAATGAAGAATTGATAAATTATGCTGGTGTGTAAAATGAGGTGAGTCCAAAACCAAAAGAAAATAAAGATATGGATTACATTAGCAGAGACAAGTTAAGATCAGTAACATTATAATTATATATGTCTCAAACTATTGTGCAATATATTTTAGTGTGATCTATAGTAAACCTTCAGTTAAGCAGGACATTTAAATCTTTTAATTCTTTTAAGTGAATTAGGCCTTGTGGCCTGTAAGGTAATATATGACAACTTGTTTAAACTTATAATGTGCCCACTCATACTTAGTTTTGTTGATCTTTTAACTGTGGGCTTTGTAGTTAAGAGTTATTTATCACTCTTTATTTTATTAAATTTGCATTGCTGGATTCTTTTTATTAATTCATATATTTCATTCTTCAACCCATTCATGCTTGGGGAAGTGGATTTGCAGAGCATTCCTAGATATGATCATGCTAAAGGTGGGAAATTTCATACCTAGAGGATATCTTCCATTATTTGTAGTGTTATCAATGCAGATTCTCATTCCTGCATGATAATAATAGTTTTGTTATTGGTTGTAGGAGTGGCCATTTATTCCTGCTCTATATAAACCTCCAATCTGATGGAATTCTTGAGTAGTACTTTGCCAAGGTGGACATGCCACATATTTTCTTTATCATCATATATATTCTTTTGTTGTATATAATCTAGCACTGCACTTCATATTTTAATGTATTTAAAGCATGAGATTCCAAGCATGCAGTTTGTCATAATTCTGAGTATATAATGGCCATCTATTTATTATTGTAAATTTCATATAGTTAAATACATACTCCCATCTTAATCCTGTTTGATTATTCATTAATTTATCATTGAACTATTATAGAATATCTAAACCTATAGATTATTAAGACATGTAATGCCTATAATCCCTCTATTGTATAAGTTAGCAAAAATTAATCTGCTTAGTCGATAATTAAAATTTTATTTTAACATGTAAGAAATATAATATAATCTTAGGTTTAAATCTAGACATATATATTTTACTGCACTTTAGTTTTCTTTTATTATTGTTACTAATAAATATTATTTACACGTTATCTCTTGCATTTTGGGTTCTGTTATCACAATTAATTAAAAACATTATTTAATAGGTAATGATGTTCAACTTTGTATTATTTGTGGTAATGTTATATCGATGGTACACACAGACATGCAAATTGGTGAACATTGCTTGGTTCCTAGAATTGGTTTAGCTGACTATATGTATCTGACCATTAAAATATATAAGACAACTAAATCATAATAACATTTCAGTTTTTTTTTCCTATGTCAAGTGCGTTGACCGGGAAGAGAACCCAAGCCAGCTACTTGGAAAGGCAGCTATGCTAACCGCTAGGCCACCAACGCTTGATTTCTCAGTTTTAAACATTTAAAATAATCAATAACTTGTAGATGTATATTTTACTTACTATCATATAATAATTATTAACTAATTATAAACATTAAATGGATACAATTAATTCCTATAATATACTGTTTCATATTATTTCTATGCTTCATAAATTTTCACATTAATAATTTATTTATTAGGCATATTACTTCCTCTTCTAAAAAAAAAAAAACAATTTTTTTATTTGTATTTTTCTGTCTTTCATGTGATATTTTTATTTTTACCAAATTTACCATTACATTTCAAGTTATAGTCAGTAAACACAAAAGATAATTGAGCATTATTTATTTTGATTGTTATTCTTTAATTTTTTTTAATACGCACCAAAGTTCACCAATATTTGACATCTTACAAAGGCAAATGATTTTTTTAAATACTTTTAAGTTTTTTGTTAATGCAGTATTTAATAGTATTAAATGTTCCATTTACAGAAAAAACTCTCTATACGTATTGCCACTCAGCATGAGCCAGAGTAATCAATGATGCTAGAAGGCGTGTGCATAAAATTTCTATCTAGTGCCGACTTATCCAATATCCCCAGACTAGTTTCTGGCTTATGACCTTCATCAGTGAAAGTCTTGGATCTGAGAGCACTGTACCTAGATCTTAGAATCTAGATGCAGTGCTGTCAGATCCAAGGCTCCTCACTGATGAAGGCCACAAGCCAGAAATTAGTCTAGGTGCAGTGCTCTCAGATCCAATGATCCTCACTGATGAAGGCCACAAGCTAGAAACTAGTCTGAGGATATTGGATGAGTAGGCACTAGATGGGGGTTTTATGCACAAGCCTTCTGTAATCCATTGATTACTCTGGCTTGCACTGAGTGGCAATACATGTAGAGAGTTTTGCCTGTTTTAATAACAATTATAAGCAAGCATAGGAAATGGTGATCATGTGATGTTTATTGGTTTATATTCCATTTACATTATATTATAAATTGTATGTGATGTTTATTTATTTGATGTATGAATTTTTAGATAGGTTATATCATAAATAAACTTGTAGAGATTCTCATCGAAAAATATAATCACTATGGACTTGACATTTAATTCTTCCATTGTAACCATAGATTTGACAGTCATTAGCTGTGTATAAATCAGTGGCTGATAAATTTCATTTATATAATAGATGAGAGCAATAATTATGGTTTATCCTGAATCTATTGATAAGACTCCAATTAATAATAAATTAAAAATATTTAATCTAGCTTGATTCTCTATTATATCTAGAAAGCATATATGTTTGTAGTCTTATGAGAAGTCCATTCTTATATCATAATTCTTCAGCAATAAATTCTTGAATGATCATCCAGAACAATGATCTTGATTTGAAATGAATTTTACCAAAATTGTATACTGAGATATTGGCAAGTTTGATCCATTTAATAAAATTTTATATATTTTTTGTGAAGCAACTTCTGATATATGGTCTAGGAATATGTAAAAAAAATAGTATGTGTCTGCAAAAGAATTGACTTGGACCTATCAGTAATATTTTTATGAAAATATTTAATTCTTAATCTAGAAGTTTATAATAGATACTTTTTTAATTTGCCAGAAGATTATGATAGTCCAAAAAAAGCTGTTGAAATATGTTTATCATAGCATTAAAATGTTTTAGATAGCTTTCCAAAGAACTTATTTCTAGAAATTGTATCAATTAAAAAAATAAGTTAGATTTGGTCCAACATTACTATTTGTAGAATTGTGTTTTAGTGCATTATTGCAAAATATTATATTCAGCTTACCAAAATATTTCCCTGTTGTTTAAATAAAAAGTTCAGCATGTTGTCTTTATTGGATTAGAAATAAATTCAATCTTTGAAAGTAATTTCCAAACTTTTCATATACTTACTGAAAGGTTTTTTCATTTGTATAAAATAACTTTTTTTATGAAATCAAATTCATATTATTAATAAAGATGTTTTTTTTTTTTTTTTGCATTCTATATCTAGTTGAAAAAACAAAGAATCCTGTGATAGAACATTCTGTAAAATATTGTGTCTATTATGATTATTATTTAGGATCACTTCAAATTTTATAATGGAGCTCATTTTGTCAAGTAAATTGATAATTTTTCTATATTTAATGATTTTAGAAACTTTTGGAGGACTATTGTTCAAAACAAAATCATCAGTTATAATTTTATCAATAAAAGTTGTACCTGATTTTAATTTATTTTGAAAATCTTTTCCAGTGTGAATTATTAAATACAAAACTTGTTCACAGCAGCTTATTCTTAATCTATGCCCAATTTTCTATATAAATAGATCACTATAAATTAATAATATTTTTTTATTAATATGATTCTTTCAATTGTAATGATACTGGGCAATAATTTTTGGATCATAGTTTAATATTCAAAAATAATATCTTTTAACATTTTACTATTATCTTTTGCATTATGTACTAAACATCATTTAAATTTTTATTTTTATTATTTAACCTAAATTTTGTTATCACTTATCTAATATAACCAATATCATATCCTACTGACACTATGTGTTATGCATAATTTAAATATTTTTATTCTTATCATACAAAATCATTTGTCTTTATGGAACATCATGTATTAGTCTCAGTGATATTGAAAGAATGAGCACAATTATAAAAAATGCTAAAATATTTTATATTTAATGATCATAAATTTAAATGTAATGGGTAATTTGTATTTAATTTGGTTATAGTAAAAATATAGCATAAAGATATGAATAATAAAAAAAGGATAAAAAAGGCTATTTTTATTAATAGACAAAGTAATTTATATAATAGACAAGAGGGAAAATGTGAAATAATGCATTTTGAAAATTAATTGAGTCCACTTTATGTTTGAAAGCAATTGATAATGATTATACGACAGTTAGTAAAAGCTGACTTATTATTTAATTTTGAAAACTTAAGAGTTATTGAGATTTAGTAATGTATTTATTATATAAATTACAGCTTATATTTGATATATATATATATATATATATATATATATATATATATATATATATCAAAATTAATATCCAAATCACTGATTTACTAAGTGAATGAAATACTCTCAATCCATAACACAAGACAAAACTTTTTAGAGAAAATAATTTACCATCTTTCTTCTTTACCTCATTTTATTTTAAAGAGGTTTATCTGAAGCACTTTGAAAAGAAATCATGAATATTTTTGAATCAATTTTACTTTTAGAGTAATATTTTTGACAACTTTAAAAGTAATATGTTTGATTTAAAAATATTCATGCTTTTTTTCAAAGTACTTCACATAAGCCTCTATAATATAAAATGAGGGTTTATTCTTTTCTTTTTATTTTATATTGTGCTTTGGATTGAGAGTATTTCATTTATTTAATAAACCGATAGTTTGAGTATTAATCTAGATGTATATAGATGTGTGAATGTGTAATAATACTAATATTGAAATAAAATCCTTGTTTTTACTTCACCTTTGAGTGGTAAGTTTTAAATTGCACTTTATGCAAAAAAGTGAAGCTTAATATTATTAGAAAAGAATTATAAGGCTTAGGGCTTTCAGAGCACTTAGGTCTCCATATTCATAACCCATCTTGGGAGTGTCAGCTTACACTGAGATTTTAAGCAAAGCTTAGCAGTAATTTATGTAAAATTTATTCAAAGTTTTCTTTCATAAAGACCATTTTTTAGAGATTGCAAAGCATGATTCTTTTTGGTTTATTGCATAGTTGTCATTTGTAATAAAGCATGCTTCCTTTATTTTTTATTTTGTATTATTACATTCAGTGCACAGTGCACTTTGAATAAATTTTGCATAAATTACTGCTAAGCTTCGCTTAAAATCTCAATGTAAGTTGACACTCCCAAGATAGGGTATGAATATGGAGACCTAAGTGCTCTGAAAGTACTAAGCATTATAATTCTTTTCTAATAATACTAAGTCTCACTTTTTTGTGTAAAGCACAATTTAAAACATAACACTGATATTATTTATTTACATCCTCCATAAAAACTTTTCAATATTTGATAAAAAAAAATCAACTAACTTTTTGTTAGTACACATTTTAGCCATTCAAACCTAATATCATTAATAGCTTAGGAAATTACTTGAGACTCCAAAAATTATAGTAATCCAATTGTTGTTAAATATATTTGAATATTTAACATGATTTTAAAACTTGGATGCAAATCTGGTAATAACTTAATTAAAACTTCCTTTGTAATAGTTAATATTATTAAGTAGGACAGAATGTTTAAACAAATTTCTTTTAATTAACAAAGGCTTTTTTAAAGAAGATATTTAAATATATAACATTAAACCAATGTAAATAATGCTTTAGTTAAATTATTACTAAATTTACATTCAAACTTTAAAAACAAGTAGAACCTTGTGAGCATATACAATAAAAAATGGTCAGCCATATTTGTTGAAATGTTCATGTGATTTCTTGATTTACAGATATATATTTAGAAGAAAGTTAATTAGTTTGTTTATCAAACATTGCCATTTGAAACATTGGAAGATATCTGTTAAAGATGTTGGTATATAACTTTAGAATTATTATATGTTTATATGGTAATTAATTAATTAATTACATATTTAGATGTTTATTTAAAAATTGCTATTAATTAAAATGAGAGCTCTTTAAAAGTTCCATCTTGTTTAATAATATTAATTCAATACAAAGGAAGCTTTAATTAAATTATTACTAAATTTGCATTCAAGCTTTAAGGTCATGTTTAACATTGTGAATGTATGTAATAGAAAATAGGTTGTTATGTTTGTTGAAGTCTCAAATGATTTTCTCAGGTTTTTTTTTTATATAGAAATGTGTATCTAGTAAAAAGATAGTTGATTTCTTTTTCAACATTTTTACTTGAAAGATTGAAAAACTTTTATAAAAAATGAAAAGTAATATTAAAACTATTATTGTGATATATATATATATATATATATATATATATATATATATATATATATATATATATATATATATATATATATATATATATATATATGCAAAGTTTTGACAATTCAAATAAACACTGTCAATTCACTTTCACCACATCTTCTCATGCTAGATCACACAGCATTTTCATTTGCATCCTTAGATATATAAAGAAGTAGTCAATTTAGTCAGTTATTTTAGACAAAACTAAAATTGACTATATGCTGGATGTAAACATAGTCTCTTTTTGTATGGTTTTCAAATTAATTTTATAAAGAAGAATTCATGTCTAGTCATTTTAAATCTATATAAATAAATAACTATAAGTCAAATATATGTAGTATTATTAAATAATATATTTGAGGAAGTTATATATGTAATTTCTAGTTTAGGAAACTCATCAGAATGCTATCAAATCACCATCACTATTTTTATTTTTGCAAAATCCCCAAGAAAATGATAATTAACATTTACATTTACAACCTCATTGTCATTTTGAATTTTTTTTGCTGGTTTAGAAGGTCCACGGTTGGTGAAAACAATTTGACAGCATTTTGTTAATTTGTCAAAATTAGAAATTACATATATAATGTTGTAAAACACAGTATTAAATATTATATATACAACATCAAAATGCAAATAAAATTTTACTTAATATTTATTTATTCATTATTAAAATTTTAAATGTATTAAAATTATAAAAACATTATCTCTTTTTTTTTTAATTAGAAAATTGTTTGATTAAAAAAAAAACATTTATTTTAGATTTAAATTTATTTATTTTCTTTAGATTCATAAAAATAATAAAACTTGTCATAAAATAGTTATAATACTTGTAACAAGGCTGTAAACCTTAGCAGCAATGAGCGTCTGAAAAAATCGTCACTAGGGACCTCTGTAGGTCTTTAAAACACATGCTTACAGCCTTGTTAAAACTATTACTGAAATAATAGTGAGCGTTTAATAAAATTTATAATTATAATACTTGTAGTAAATATATATTTTAATAAAATAATAGTAAAATATATATTTCAATAATACTAACAATTGCTTTATTTTTAAAACTATAATGTATTTGTGCTTATCTTTCTCAGTTGTCTTTGTTATTTACTTGATTAACTTTGATTTTAATATTATTTATTTTTTATTATATATATAATTGATATTTTTGCATCACTTAATTTTATACATGTAAAACTATTTTCAATTCTTACAGAATTTGTAAAACTCCGATTATATTTGTAATAAGATCAATGTTTAAACTTTTTTTTTATTCAGAAAACTATTTTAGGATGATTTATATTAATATCTAACCAATCTACTTTATTATTTATATCACTATATAAATTCCAAGCTATTAAGCAATCGTAAAATAAGATTACTTTCTTAAATTTTATCTTAATAAATTTTTTACTTTTTCTAAATTCTATTAAATAGTAATATCTAAATACATTTTAAGTCATTTATTTTTTTCAACTGTAAATTTAATTCATAGTTTTCATCTATTTTCTCAGTGCTACTTAAGAAATAAGTATTTAATTCTTAGCTGTTGAAATTTAATAAAGAATCATGAACATAATTTATATAAAAAAATTTATAGAAATATATAAAAAAGTTAAACTTTTAATATTTACACATAATTAAAAAATGATTGTTAGGTTTATTATTTTAAAAATAATGAATAGCCATTGGGTTTGAAAGTTTTAAAAATGATTACTTATTAAATAGTTTATATATTCCTGTTTAACAGAATTTATATACCTTTCTAGAAATATAAAAGTCTTAATTAGTTTAATTCCATGTGTCAGTTCTTTTGCCAATATTAAGATCTTGGTTCAGAATAAAATTTGGAACCTTAAAAATTCATAGTTTAGATAAGCCTGAGTTGAATTTGACTACACAAAATATACAAGATGATTGAAATAGTAATCTACTGACTCTGATTAACATATAAAACTCATCATCACAGGACAAGCTATTTGGTAACCATTTTTATCTCTTATTTTCTTGTTACTATAATCCAAATTTTTAGCACAGTTTCAAGAACTACATATTAGAAATATGATCATACAATTACATGCTTATATGAGAAATGTATGTCTTATGATACAATGTATATACAAGCATAAAAAATTATATAGAGACCAGAAATTGTTTTAATTAATGGTAAAAATTTAATAATTAAATAATATAATATCATAACTTAAAATCATAATAACTTATATAGAAACATATTGATATAAGAAAGTATAATTGTGAACTAGCAAGGAAAGCTGTAGAAGAGAATAAAAGTCTAAACAGTGTAAAACAACATTTTGGTATTGGTAGGAAATTTATATCTGCAATAAGAAAAAAAGATGACATTATTACTAAAAAGAGAGATGACATCATGAAATGTGTAGAAGACTTCTATCAAGAATTATATAGTAATAAAAAACAAGTGCCTTCTATACCTATTATATCTTCCAAATTGCCCAGAATTTTGAATGAGGAAGTGAGACATGCAATTAAATTTATAAAGAAAGGGAAGGCTCCAGGTAATGATGGAATTATAATTGATATATTAAAAGAAGCAGGTGAAGAAATAGAAATTTTTTTTAGCAAAGTTATATACCAAATGTCTAAATGATAAAGATGCAGAAGATGATTGGAAGAATGCAGTATTAATATTAATATTTAAAAAAGGTGATAAAGAAGATATTAGAAATTACAGACCTATCAGTTTTTTATCAGTTTTATACAAAATTTTTACTAAGATAATTACAACTCGTCTACAGAAAACATTGAATTTCCACCAACCAATAGAACAAGCTAGATTTAAAAGTGGTTTTAGTACAGTATATCATATCCAGGTATTGAGAGAAATTATAGAAAAGACAAATGAATATGAGTTGCCATTATGCTTAGGATTTGTAGACTATGAAAAGGCATTTGATTCTATAAACATTTCTTCAGTGATTAAAGCATTGGATCATCAAGGTGTAGCTCCAGGATATTGTCATATTTTATAAAAATGCAACAGCAACAATTAGATTACATAATGATAGTAGGAAAATCAACATTGAAAAGGGTGTAAGGCAGGATGACTCCATATCTCCAAAACTTTTTACAGCAATGCTGCAAGAAGTATTTTGTGGATTAAAATGGGAAGCCAAAGGAGTGAAAGTAAATGGAGATTATTTAAGTCACTTATATTTTGCAGATGATGTAGTTGTTTTTGTAAATAATGCTTTGGAGCTACAGGAAATGTTGCAGGAGTTATCAGATGAAAGTAGGAAAGTAGAACTAAAGATAAATGTTAAAAAGACTAAAGTAATGTTTAATACATTTTCTCAAAATATGAAAATAAAGATTGATTATGATGAGTTAGAAGAAGTTAACAGTTAGAAATACCTTGGTCAGATTATTAATACAGATGGAAATACAATGGATGAAATTAATCATAGAATTAAACTTGGTTGGAGTGCTTTTGGTAGAAATAACTTGATACTAAAAGGAAATATGCCTATGTGTTCGAAAAGGAAGATTTTTAATAAATGTGTTTTTCCAGTTCTTACTTATGGATCTAAGACTTGGACACTTAATAGAAGAGCAATACAGAGATTTCAGACCACTCAAAGAAGAATGGAGAGATGCATGTTGGGAGTAACAAGAAGGGATCGAAAACACAATGTATGGGTAAGAGAACAAACAGGTGTTACTGACCTCATTGAAAAAATTAAAAGACTGAAGTGGAGTTGGGCTGGACATATTGTTGGAAGAGATGATAATAGGTGGACAATTGAAATTTTAAACTGGATTCCAAGAGATTGTAAAAGACCCATAAAGAGACAACATGTGAGATGGATGAATGAAATAAGAAAGCGTACAGGCATGATGTGGAGAAGGGAAGCTAAAGATAAAAAAAGATGGATTGAACTTGGAGAGACTTTCATTCTGCAGTGGATTGATAATGGTTGATGATGATGATGATGATGATGATGATGATATGTGTGTGTGTGTTAAGAAAAGCAAATAATCAAATTCATAGACACATCTCCATTGTCAAATAATTAAAATTTTAAAAACAAATTGATATGACAATGTTTCCTCCATTAAAGAATATACATATTAAATATTGAAGGATAAGTATTCAAAAAAAACTCTTACGTTACTGTTTTTAGAGGGAAAATGTACAAATAAAAATAATTATAAAAGTGTTCTATAATTCATCACTTTGCTTATCAACAAGAAAAATAAAATTTACATTATTATAATCAATATATTATGCTTTCATCTTTTTATAACTTCTGTCTATTTTACTTTTAAAATTTGTGTGTTGGAAATTTATCTTAGGACCACATTGTTTATTCCTATATTTGCAAAATAAGACCATCATTTTGGGGGAGTTTTTTTGCACGATTTTTTCCAATACAAATACAATGTGTCTTGGTAAATGATATTGAGTTTGGGAGTTATTATTTTATGTCTTTAAAGACCAGGATTCACTCATTACAAAGCAAAACAATTAATAAGCATTTAAAAGACTATTCAGCTAGACTGTTTCAGATGAATCTTCCTTCTTCAGAATTATATTTCAGATTGGTAGACTTTTAAATAAAAAGTTTTGCTCAGTATTCATGGTAAGGGTGTTATTTGTATTGATGAGGTAAAGATGTAGTCTATTGAATTAATATTATTTATTTATATTTTTTGGTCAAACAAATTATAATACTGGCCTGGACAATATTAGTTTTTACATTTTTCTTTGGTTAGCAACTTTGCTAGATGCAGGATAGAAGATTTAATACTTTCTATTAAACTTCAACAATGAAATTTTAGTATATATATATATATATATATATACTATATATTTCATATATATATATATATATATATATATATATATATATATATATATATTGTGCCCTTATCTATAGGTCATAATAAGGTAGAATGGTCAATTGCTAAAAAATTTTAAATTTTAAAATACGTTTGTGTAATATATTGATAATTGTATGATCGATTAGATTTTATAGTACAATTTAAGGCTGAAAAATACCTGGTATATAAAAGTGTAATGGATTATTTTTAAAAAAAACAGTTAAATAAAGCTTAATTATATCCTTGCTTATGGTTGTAAAAGCTGGCCATATAAAATAATACAGCTATAAATAGTTAAAGTATATTAACAATTCAATTGTAATGTTTTAAAACTAATAAATTAAATAAACGCTATATGTAATATTATAATTATAATTAATATTCAAATCTAATCTAATATATTTTAAAATAAACTTTGGGATGGTGAGAATTATATTTAGTTCTACATTTTTAAATTATTTTCCAAATTTTTGTAAAATATATCAGTTTTGGTAATTTAGACCGAGACGTAAATTAAAAAAAAAATCATCTGATAAAGTTAGTAATCATGTGACTGTATATTATATACCTTCACACACACGCTTGTTAGAATATAATAATAAAGTTTGTGAATTATAAAACTAAATATAATTGCTATCTATCGTTAAAATAAAAGTTAAAATATTAAATGTTATTTTAATAATTGTTGTAAAGTTTAAATGATTTTGATAAAACTGTAATTGAGTTTAAAAATACTATTCTAAGTAATATTTTAAAAACATGACGTCATAAATTCTTTATTTTAAAAAGTTTAATCTATTATAAAACTAAAAATGTGTAAATTTGTTCACGCTAAAAAAAAGTCATTAACCAATCAACGGAGGTTATTTAGCAGACGAAAAATAGGAATTAGATGGAGCAGGAGAAGGAATGTGTAAGTAAAGGAAGAAGGAACATATTTTTTTTAGCTGTATAAGATCGTAAGCTAGAAAAGTGTTATAATTTAAAAAATTTTGTATTTATTTTAAAAGTTTTTGTTTTAAAATTAATATTTTGAACTGCCTTTAAATGGAAGGCTAATTTAAAAGATTTCTTACCAGGATTTTTATTCAAGTTTAGCCGAAACCTTGCAGTAAAATGGAAATACTACAGAAAAAAGTACCTAAAAGTATTGATAAAGTAAAAATAATTGTAAAGTGCCTTGAATACAGTTTATTTGTGATCAACCAGAAAATCATTAGAACTCAGATAAATATAATTTGGACATCATACAGAAAACTTAAAAGAAAAGTTATTTGCCATCAGGAAAAAATTATGACGCACAATTTTAAAAGGCTACTCCGAAGTTTTTTTTATTCTTCTCTATGGAAAAATTAAGATGCGTATATCATAAAGAAAAAATTATGTAAAAGTTATAATGGAGAAAGAATGTTTGTCTTTTTAAAGGAAACATTACAAAGTATATAGTACCAGAATTTTAAAAAGAGAAAAAAAGTTACAGAATAATAATATGAAAGAGCTATTGTGTTTTTATGGAAAAGGAACCGAAAAACTTTCTCTAAGAAGAATTAAAAATATTATAAAGTGTTCATTAGAGAAATGCTTAATAAAGATAAAGATTTGGAGAATATAAATCTAATTTACTTAATGAAATGAATCCATGGAAGCAGAAAAGTTTTATTGAATATTTAAATCAAAGTACTGAGAAGATGCATCGTAAAAGTCGTGTGGGAGAAAATATTAGCAAGAAATATTAGAAGAGAATATTTAGAAGTTTTCTTTACGGGATTAACTAATATCATAATTAATAATTGTATTAAATATAATAAAAACCAAGGATTATCATTCATGAATATTTATTGAACGAAGTGATATTTGTTTTACCTTAAAATTGAACAAGCAGAGAGAGGAACATTAAGTGAATGGAAAAGAAATGATAAACAATTTTTTTTTTTTTGCTTAGTATGAACGGTTTTCAGGAAAATTTGATGAAGGAGTACAGTAAATATAGTTTGAATATTTTTTACTAATTTATTTTAAAATATAAAATGTTATGTGAGATTAGGGAAAACATAAAACATAAATTTAGTAATATTAAAATTTAAATATAATAGCTTGATAAAATTATAGAAATAGTGTTTAAAATAAAGTGTATGGATGTGAATCTTATATCTACAAGGATCAACTGGATGATGAAGCCTACGAAACGTGATTGAGGAGATAAAGGTCATTTGGTAATTTTAGTTGTTATTTATAATGCATAATGTATTTTTTTTAGATCATCTATTGACCTAAGAATGAAGTGTGAAAGTCTTAATTATATGTACATATTTTGTGCAACATTTTAACATATAATGAGATAGGAGTAATTCGGAATATGCATGCAACAATTTATTTAAAGTATATTAATAATATAGTTTAACAGAACAATTGTGTGATTCTTTTGAACTTTCATGTGATAAAGTATTCAGATATTTAAATAGTTTGTATATGATTAAATATACGGAGGAAAGTAGTAAAAAGATTTTCTTATAGAACAGTGGAATAGTTTTAAAATATCAATGAATTTTATTATTGTTAGTAATGCAGATATGTATTTGTCAATGTACAGTATAGAAACAATCTTGAGAAATAAGATCTGATAGTGACTTGGAAGTACTAGTGGAGAGGAAACCAAGATGATGTTTTTTTTAAGAAATAGGAAAATATAAGGGATTTGGATTATATTTAGTTTTGTGTGATTTAGTATAGTTAACTGAGTCCTATGACTGAACACATATGGTTTGGACAGTGTTTTGCATATCCTTAAACTTTTGATGTTAGAATAAAGCTGAAGAAATAGCTTTAGCATCGTTCCTATGATAGAGGTTGGTAGACAGTTAAAGGTCACTCCTCTATAGTGTCTTTTAATTCACTGTGCCATGATTGTCAAGGTATATGACAAGTAATATTCTAGTTGTATTTTGATCCTATGCATCTACCTTCGCTATCCTTATTTCGTGAATCTGCATCGGTCAGAAAGATATTTTCAAAGAAATAATGAATAAAATAGAACTGAAGATATGTAATCATTTATGTAAGAATAGTTTATTTGCTTGAATATATAGAATTGTGTAACTTTAAAATTGAAAGTCCAAAATATCATAAAGAGAGAAAGAATCATATAATACATTATAAAATTAATTCAGAAATGAATATAAGATTTTGAATAAAAATCTAAACCAAGTATTTTAAAAGTGATAATAAAATTTGAATTTTTTTTTAATATTAATGTTGGAGGGAATGAGTATTGCATATTTATCAAGAGAAAATTCAATAAGGTATAATAAACATATACTTGTGCATGGTATATTAATAGTTATAATTATATCATCCGAAGTAAGGCTTGAATGAGAATATTAGATTAATAAACATCGGATAATGAACAATAAAAACCTAATACCGAATGTAGAATAGTGTTTTGACTTTGTAAGATTCCATACAACCAATATGAAACTAAATTTTATTATTTTGTAGAATTTTATTACGAACAAATTTGTAAAAAATGTAATTCTTAATAATATTAGGATGAAAAGTGTTTGTGATGAATCATATAAGAAATTCATTTTGTAATTGTTTAACCATAATAATAAATCAGGTAATACATATGTGAGTTTTTCTTAAGGTTAAAAAATAAGATTTAACTAGAAAAGTAAATAATATTTGATTTCAATTATAAACTAATAAACTAAGTTGAGATATGTGGGCAAGGGATATCCAATGTATATATGTAAAAATATTGTTAATTTATTTATGTTGTTAATAAACTTTGTTTTAAATTTGTTTTAAAGTTTTGTGTCCGAGTTGTTATTTCTCCATATGGATGCATGAAATCACGATACATTTATAATTGAAACAGACATATAAGTTTTGCACAAAAGGTAAAAATATAAAAGTGTTATAAGAATTTGAGAATTTATTGGTATGTTAAAATTAAAAGATCATAATTTTATATTATTTATTGGTCATAAGTCGGTTGCCACAATATTATATTAAATTATATGCTAATGTTGCCACACGTATTCTGTTATCAGATTACAATACTACCGCGTACGTATTTATTTATTTCATTTTAGGAAGAAATAAGATTATATTATATTATTATTGTTATTATTATTTTTATTATTATTAGTTGCTGTGTAGTAGATTATGACATAAAATTCCCTTTTCATATTTTACTACCGTAATTTTTAAATCAGTTAGAAATTGAATTTATGAACCTGAGATTTTATTTATTTTACTTCATTTTATTTAATTGAGCTAGATTCTTTAGAGCAGAAGAAGATTAAGATATGATTTATTATTTTAATCGTAGTGAATAGAGCTCAGAGTTCGCAAGAATACTGCGAGTTATTATTTAGTAAGAAATAAAAAGGGTGAGAAAGTTCTTATGCTACGTGAGGTATGCGTGACATGTCTCAATGTAGTCTATCTCGTTCCCTGTACGTCACTCCATGTCTCGCTAAAAACTGTAAATATTTGCTGAATTCATTTTTAAATTGAACCGTATTTGTATTTAAAATTAGAGCTAGTAATCTCATTTTAATTAATGTCAATATTTCATTTATTTATTTTGTTAATCGAGGGGAACCCGCAATATCGTAATAAACAGTATATTTTAAAAGAATGCGCGGGGGAAGGTTAGATTGTGACTGCTCAACATGTTGCTCGAGCGTGTAGTTTGAACCACAATCGATAGGTTGGATTTGTAACTCATTAACAGGGAAGGTTAATGGCTTCTTCCAATGAGACTGCACGATGTGTAGTGAGTTAGTATATGTTTCAGTATTTGAATTGTCTGTAAATAGTGAGATTGGCTAATAGATATATTTTACAGAAGTAGATAATTTCATATTTGATGATAGAAATAATTATTGGATTTAATTATTAAAGTAAACTAAGTATTTGTTATTAAAATACTCTCATTTTCATAGTAGATAATCTGATTGTTTTTTAAAAAAATCATACTATGTCATTGGGTTTAAAAATTGACAAACAAAATTTAAAATATGCATGTGTGA